>CM035172.1:26335056-26688969 GCA_020205615.1 Panax quinquefolius | reverse complement strand
ACCCAGATTTTATCAATAAAGATTTAAATTTTATCGAAATAATTTTTAATATTATGGTGTGAATTTGAGATAATATTATAGTTATGGGTAGTATTTATAAATTTTATAAAGTATGCAGTGGTTATATTATATTCGATTGGGGGGAATATTCGGTTTAGCGAGGAATATTAATGCAATGGCTCAATCATTGGTGGACCCTATTGAAATTATTATCGGATTGAGAAGCGACAAAAATATTTTATTGAAATAACGGCGGAAGTTTCACGAAGTGGATCTTGTTGAACTACTACGGTAGTAAAAAAGTACGATAATACGTGTGGTTGCGTAGTGCTTACTTGCGGTATTGATTATTGATCTTATGTGAGAAGTCACTCGGTTTGATTCCATTATTGTCGATTAATAATATAAATTATTATAGCGATAAGGGCGTTTTGTTTTATTCGTATTATTAACGTAATAAAAGCGAAACATCTTTATATAAAGCGAGAATACTTTATTAAAGTTATTACATAAATAGAATATATTATATTTTATTATGCATAGTGTTGCGTAGTGTTTTTGCGTAGTGTTTTGCATAGTGTTTTGCATAGTGTTGCATAGTGTTGCATAGTGTTTGCATAGTAAAATGTTTTTATATAAATAGAATATATGATATTTTATTTAAAAGATTTTGCTTTAAATATGGATAGTCGATTAAAGTAAATCAATCTGGATAATTCATGGATTAATTACTATGCATTCTATTTTCCTATAAATAGAAGCTCATTCCTTCATTATTTTCTTTGAATTCTTTGAAAACAGAGAGAAAAATTATAGAGAGAAGCTATAGAGAGAAAATCTATAGAGAGAAAGAAGAAGAAGTATTACGGTACTTCACTACTTTGATATCCGGTGTCTTCTAAGGTAAGGGTATTATTTGTTGTACTGTAGTAAAGGGTGTTATTCTTTCTTATTCATGAAGAGAACTTACATTATTCCATTCATTATTATTACATTGGAATAACTTTTGTAAAAGTGGTATACCTATCTATACATAACACCGTATATGTGATACCTATACTTGGTGAAATCCTTATGTTATTCCATTCTTATTTATTACATTGGAATAACTTTGTATCTGTGAAATCCCCTATACTTGGTGATCTTCTTACATTATTCCATTCTTTATTATTACATTGGAATATCACATGCGTGTGTTTTACAGGACTGGTTCCATTGTTTATTATTCCGCATTTATTATTACATTTGGAATATCACATGCGTGTGTTTTATAGGACTTTGGTTCCATTGTTTATTATTAAAGCATTTATTATTACATTGGATCATCCATCGATTGTGAATTTCACGACTTTGTTTCGTTATTATTATTACTGTTGGAATAACTGCCTACATGCATCGTGCATCTGCGTGCGTGGTGATTTCTTTTGTTATTCCATTCTTTATTATACCGGTTGGTTAAAACTTTGACTTTATACTCCATGAAATTAGTAGAATATCCTTGATATTTGCGTTTCATCGATATCTTTTCATGGAAATATTCTTCGATCATTCTTGAATTTTACTCTACAAAAACAAAGTATCTTGTTGACAATTTGGGCGTTATTAATTCCTGGATAAAATAATTCTTGAACTTGTTTTATTGAATTATTATGTCATTGTCATCATCCTCATGATATATTATGTTATCTTTGGCTTACGTGCATAGATGAACTTAGTATGATTATGACTTAGGGATCATTCGGTATAATCGTGGCTTGTTATAAATGATGTGATAAAAGTCCTCGATGCAGCTTTGTAATGCGTTGATGGATAGTTTTTGGTATGATTATGACCAGGGGTGATTCGGTATAGTCATGACCATTGATAATTTGATGAAAATCCTTGACCGTGGTACAGGGATGATTAGATATTGTGGTTTATTCATTAAACTGAGTCTTAATGATAAAAATTTATGAAAACCTTTTAAAACCTAAAAGATAATAGACTTTATTTTCTACTTGACTCTTTTAATGGATTGCGTATTCATTGCAGATTAAAGCTGGTTTATACATTGTATTTTATCGGTTTAACATCATTGAAGGCTAATGATAATTTATTACGCATTATCTTAGTTATAATATTTCTTCTTGGGCTAGTTGAGCTCACCCTTTCTTTCCTTTGTTCTCTTGAAATGAGAACATATTTGGGACGAGGATGGGGAAGGAGTAATGGTCCGAGAGGATAGCATTAGTAGTCCTCACTATTACGTGAAATAGTGTGATAATAGTTGTAATGAGGACTCCTTTTGAGTTTGTATAATATCTAGTAGACAATATTTGTATTCAAACTCACGGTTTATATCGTATTATACACTACAGCGATTATATTAGTAAGTTGTATTTGAATTTATGTACCATGTAAGTGGCGACCAAGTTGGGTGGCGTATACCAAATTTTGGGGCGTCGCGGTTGGTATCGAGCTTAGGATATGATCCCTGGTGAGGTGTGAGATAAGAACTAGGAGGGAAAGGCGGGAATTCCTTCGCTAGTATGACCTACCTAAATTTATTTGGTATTTAATTGGTCCGGTCGAGTATATAGGGATAATATGTGATATGTTAATTAACCCTTGTTTTGTGGCGGTGTTTGAGAATGACATCCGAAAATCTTTGAGATAAGCAATGAAGCACATGAGAGGGTTGATTCAAATTTCAAACAAAAGGTAACGACCAACAACACGATAATAATCATCTTTGGTGGCAACGACTATCGTAACAATGATAACCATCGTGGGGAAATTATCATCTTAAGAATGGTAACCACTTTGGTGGTAATCATGGCAAAGATAATAGAAGTGGAAATTGCAAGAAGAGAAGGTCATTTAGCTCAATTTTGTTGTGCACCAAAAGTCAAGTCTAGCTGGGGACGGTGGCACCAAAGGTGGATATGGACAAAACAAAGTCGTTGGTTTTAGGAAGTGCATTTTCATGACTTCTCAAAATGCGAGTAACCCGAAAGTTAGCTATTTCAGGTTAGTTAATTATAAATTCATGAAGTCTATACCTTATAAGATCTGGGGTTCTACCCATTATTTTATCTCTCTTGCTTTGCGTTCAACGTTTAAATTTGACTCAGGAGAAGTTAGACTTTAACTTATTGGTTGAAACCGTTAGTATGAGCCTTAATTCTGCGCTACTATTTTTAAATCTTGTTTGATTCAAATAAACATTTTCACGTTACTGTCGATCTTATCTTTTTGAAAATACTTGCCTTTGATGTGATTTTAGGAATCAATTGGTTAACTACTCATCATGCTTTTCGTAAGGTTGTTAGCTTTTATATTCATAACCAACTGTTATACGAATTCAAAGTAACCAAACCACTAAAGTCAATTATTGTCATATCAAGCCATAAGTAAAGAGCCCCGAAACTTTCGTTGTTGACTTCGCGTAATGCGACCGAAGCCGGACTTTCTGTGAGGCGACATCGTGAATGAAGATGGCAAGTTTATAGGTATCATTGTGAGGTCTTATCTAGGTTAAGGGATAGAAGTCATGAGTTGGTATCAATGTGACATCTTATCCAAGTCTTGGATGAGAGTCACATGTAAGACCAGAAATTTTTTTAAATAAAAGGAATTTCCTTTATTTATTATTTTGAAATAGTAAGGGTTGATTTGATTAATGTGGATAGTTAAGGGTTAAATCATAAATATTTCAAAATAAGCAAGTGGTTATAAAATATTCATTTTTGTCGGGGAATATTCGTTTGGTCGTGGAATATTCGTCATCTTTGTGGGAATATTAAATGCTGACACAGTGACCGTGTGTAGAGCCCCATAAAAAGCGATTGGATGAAGAAAAGCACAAATATAAGTTGGTTAAAAATAACTTGGCGTAGTTATTACCAATTAAGGCTGTTGGAATACCGATTGGTTAAAATACGATGTCTGGCGTGGTTGACAAGATGGCTTGCGGTATTGCCTGATATTGTTGAATTATTGATCCTTACGTGAAGGCCACTACTCAATAATTATTACGGTGAATTCTTATTCAATATTTTATTTTATTGATTGATAATTGCGTTGATATTTTATATTATTGTTGTTCGATAATTGTCACTACACAAGATTTCCATTATCGGATCAATAATTCATATTATTTGAATAATATTATTAGATAACATTATTGGCAATGTCTAGAAAGTTCTGTCAAGGAGAGGTTTGGTCACCTAATTGCGCCAAGATGAGAGAGATCCTTATTGAAAGCCCCTCCTCTCCTGGGAAATGACTGGTTGTCATAAATGTGATTGATAATATTATTTATAATTAATTATTGATTCATATGATAAGGAAATATTTATTTTATATGAATATAAATGATGGATTTATTTATGTGGTTATTAATGAAGGAAGAAATGTTGAGGTGTTTTATCAGTATGTTATCGGATTGGAGGTATTAAAAATTAAATCAGGAGTTTTGAGATATATTGCTGGGGTTATAATTTTTAATCCAAAGTAGTTGGATTGTGGTAATTTTTGGATATGTTATACATACATAAGTTGAGTATATGTCCACAAATTTTGAGCAGATTAAAAATGCACAAATGATTTGTTGTGAATTTTAAGAGGTGTCGGATTCGGAAATTAGGTTTATAATTGATTTTGGTGGAAAATTCTAGAATTGAGTGGGCCCCACTTGTGGTTGGTGAAAAATGTCTTGAATTTTATTTCAAATGTGGTGGGTGGCAATAGTAGCAGGAGTAAAGCCATCGGTGGCGAGTCAAGAAATGCAGCCTGTAAGCTAACATTTTTCCTATAAATAGAGGGCTAAGTTAGAATTGAAAATCACACGAAACAAAGTTTCTCTCTTTCTCTCTCTATATTATTGAAGCGTATTTTGTGAGTATTTAGATACTTTGAGAGTTCTTTCATTCAAAGACAAGTTTCATTCAAGATCACTTGAGCCTTTCCTTCCAAAATCGATTCTTTGAGGTAAGGGATGTTATTTTCTTCTCGGATGATATTATTTCTTCAATATCATTATCTTTGAAATATTGGTTGGAACTTTTTTTCAAATTTGGAACTTTTTCATGTGAGAGTTACTATTCATGAGTTCTTATTCACGAGTTCTTATTCATGAGTTACTATTCACGAGTTCTTATTCACGAGTACTATATGAAAGCGTGAAGATGTTTTTTGTGGAATTTCTATCTTTGGGTGTTGAGTTACTTATTCACGTATCTGGCCTTTATTCACGATATCTGACACTATTCACGAATACTAAGACTATTCACCAAAAAATGAAAATTTTTCTTTTCGTCTAAAATATCTATTCTGGATACTAGCTTTGATTGTATCCATGTTTTGATCATTCTTGAATTTTACACCACTGCGATTATTTTTGGAGGTATTTTTGGACGTGGATAAAACCCAATACGAATCCTTAATCCTTGTCATTTTGTTTCTTTGGATTTGTTTCTTTAAAATATTTTCATCATCCTCGGTCTTAAATGATGATATTATTGAATATCTTTGGCTTTGTAGGCAAAGATGAATGATTCTGAAGAATATCTTTGGCAGAGTAGTGCAAAGATGAAGCGGTGTTTAAATGAATACATGGCCGATTGATGAATATCTTTGGCCTTTAGTGCAAAAGATGAGCAGTGTTGAGATGAACATGACCGATTGATGAATATCTTTGGCACGTAGTGCAAAGATGAATGTTTGATTTGAGATGAATATTGATTGATGTTTGAGGATAAAATATTGATGATGGATCGTTAAATTCATAGATTATATTAGATTTCATTCTCTACGTAACTCTTCTATGAATTATTATTTCACCGCGAATATTGATCCGAAACTTGTTGTCTATTGTATTCTATCAGATTTTCCCTGTTGGAGACTAACGATAATTTGTTGTATATTATCTTAGTCATAACATTCTTTCTTGGGCTAGTTGAGCTCACCCCTTTCCTTGTTGTTCCATTTTTCTTTTCGGGGAGGCGAGAATGTAGCGGAAGTCTTAGTCGGGGTATGGAATGAAGGTTCTACAGAGAGTTGTTTAGTAGTCCTCACCATTATTGTAAAATAATGTATCAATAAATGTGATGAGGATTTATTTGAGTATAAATATTGTCTGCAGAAGATAATATTTGTATTTAAACTCACAGTTTTATTGTTGTGATAATAAAGTTGTAGTTGTTTACATACCATGTATTTGGCGACTCGAGAATGGGTTGGGTGGAATGGACCTATTTTGGGGTCGTCACGGTTAGTATCGAGCTTAGGGATATGATCTCTGGCGGAGATCGGGGAATAGAACTAGGAGGGGAGACGAGTAAATTCTTTGCTAGTGTGTCTACCTAAGCTTATTTGTTAGTTGGTCGGTATATAGGGATATTATGTGATTGATTTCCTTAATTAACCCTTGTTTTATATGATGATTTGAGAATGTCGACCGAGAATATTAATAGTGGTGTAAATGAGACCGTGGAGATGCCTGTACTTAACAACGAGGAGAGCGCAACCTTGGTACGGCAATGTACCTCCCGTGAATAACACCACCGAAAGCGAGATGATGAACGAGGGATGTTTAAAAGCTTTTTGCAGTTCATGCAAAAATCGAATGAGGAGACTCGTGTTCAAAATCTGAGGAGGAGATGATAGTAATTCACGGGTGGTCACGTGGCGATTCAAAGAGTTGGGACCACGTAAGTGGGAAAGCGGATCCGATCATGGCGGAAACATGGGTCAAGCAAATTACCAAGATATTCGATGTCTTGGGATGCTGCGAAGGAATAGAAAGTTCCATTCGCTACTTTTATGTTCGTATGGCGAGGCAGACATCTTGGTGGGAATCGTGAAGCGTACCCATTCAAACTTTCAAAGTATGTCACGGAGAGCGTTTGAAGCAGTTCAATGACAAGTACTTCCACGAAAGTATTCGTCGTATGAAGGAAGTGGAGTTTATTAGATTGGAGCGAGAATAAATGAGCGGTATCCCGATGAGGCGAAGTTTGCGGAGTTATCCGAGTTTGCACCTCATTTGGTGGAGAATGAGGAACGTATGATCGCGGATGTTTACGAGAGGTTTGAAACCCCGATACGTCAAGATCTCATTCTCATAAATTTTTTCTATTCGGGATGTTGTAAGCGAGGCTCGGTTGTTAGAAGCGAGATAACGAGTACGTTCAACCAATGGGGACCATAACGAGGATCATACCAAAGAGCTTCATCGTAATAACGATAACCCGGTGGAGAAAGAAGAATACGGACAAAGGCGGTAACCACTCGGTGGTAATCGTGGCCATGAAAATAGAAGAAGCGAGTTGGGAGGAGATTTTAAAAGAGGAGATTCAACAACGACCATGTGAAGGCGTCGGCGCCAAGAAGGCCCGGGTTCAAGGAGGAGAAAGACCACCGGTCGTATATGTCTAAAATGCGGAAGAGGGACATATATCATTAAAGCGCCTTGCAACAGTTTAAGGTATGCTATAATTCATGGAAAAGAAGGACATATCGCTCGAGATTATACGATATCGAAACCTAGTGCGTGACGGCGGTGACTCAAAAGGATGTCCCGTAAAAGTCAAAGTCAACGATTCACGGAAGAGCGTTTATCGTGACTGGGTCAAAATGCAAGGAACCCGAACGAAGTTAAGACGGGTTAGTTAATTATAAATTCTTGCGAAGTTTATACCTTACTAGATATCTGGGTTCTACCCATTCTTTTATCTCTTGCTTGCGCTCAACGTTTGAACTTGACTACGGAGAAATTAAACTTTGACCTATCTCGTGGAGACTCAGTTAGGAGAAACTTTCATTACATCCGTTGTTTAGAAATCTTGCTTGATTGGGTTGGCACTATCACATTACACGTTAACCTTATTTCTATAGAGATATTTGCTTTTGATGTGATTTTAAGGTTAACTACTCATCATGCCAAATTGATTGCTTTCGTAAGGTTGTTAGTTTTCATATTCCTAAGCAACTTTTGTTATTCAATTCAAGCAATCAAACCATTGTAATCAAACATTTTCATATGATTGTTCGGTATAATCATAACCGTAATTAAAAACACGATTATCTTTGGTAGTAGTGCATGGATAATTTTGTGGTCGTGATACTAATGAATACACGATTATCTTTGGTAGTAGTGCATGGATAATTTGTGGTCGTGATACTAATGAATACACGATTATCTTTGGTAGTAAGGTATGGATAATTTATGGTCGTGATCTTAATGAATACACGATTATCTTTGGTAGTAGTGCATGGATAATTTGTGGTCGTGATACTAATGAATACACGATTATCTTTGGTAGTAGTGCATGGATAATTTGTGGTCGTGATACTAATGAATACACGATTATCTTTGGTAGTAGTGAATGGATAATTTGTGGTCGTGATCTTAATGAATACACGATTATCTTTGGTAGTAGTGCATGGATAATTCGTGATCGTGATACTAATGAATATCCTCGGCTCGTAGTGCGAGGATGATTCGATGATATGGATTAATTATTGAAATTTGAGTCTCAAAGAATGAAATATTAATTCATGGATATGGTAAAAGTCATCTTTGGTAGTAGTGCATTGATAGACTTGGTATGATTATGACCACGAATTATTCGGTATAATCACGATCAGATTGAAAACACGAATATCCTCGCCGCGAATGCATGGATAATTCGTGGTCGTGATACTATTGTCGCTGCGTCAAAGATTATTTGTTGTATATCTTTAGCTTGTAAAGTGCAAAGATGAATTGTTAATGAATATCTTTGGCGGATCACGAAGATGAATTTAATATTTTTGACGATAAAGGTATTCAAGGTATCCTCACCTCTTTATCATATCAGTATCGCATTACCCTAATTTCGAGGAAATTCCATAAGGAGGGAGATTGTGAGACCCCAAATTTTATCAATAAAGATTTAAATTTTGTCGAAATAATTTTTTAATATTATGGTGTGAATTTGAGATAATATTATAGTTGTGGGTAGTATTTATAAATTTTTGCAAAGTATGCATGTGGTTATATTATATTCGATTGGTGGGGAATATTCGGTTTAGCGGGGAATATTCGCAATAACTCAATCATTGGTGGACCCCTAATGTAATTATTGTCGGATTGAGAAAGCGACAAAAATATTTTATTGAAATAACGGTGGAAGTTTTACCGTGGATCTTTGTTGAACTACTCATTAGTAAAAAATACGATGTCGTGTGGTTGCGTAGTAGCACCACGGTATTGATTATTGATGCTTATGTGAGAAGTCACTCGGTTTGATTCCATTATTGTCGATTAATAATATGAATTATTATAGCGATAAAGGCGTTTTGTTTTATTCAGTATTATTATCGTAATAAAAGCGAAACATCTTTTATATAAAAATGAATACTTTATTAAAGTTATTCTATAAATAGAATATATTATATTTTATTACGATAGTGTTGCGTAGTGTTTTTGCGTAGTGTTTTGCGTAGTGTTGTATAGTGTTGCATAGTGTTTGATAGTAAAATGTTTTTATATAAATAGAATATATGATATTTTATTTAAAAGATTTTTCTTTAAATATGAATAGTCAGATTAAAGTAAATCAATCTGGACCGTTCATGGATTAATTACTATGCATTCTATTTTCCTATAAATAGAAGCTCATTCCTTCATTATTTTCTTATTTAATTCACTTTGAAACTCTACAGAGAAAAATTATAGAGAGAAAGCTATAGAGAAAATCTATAGAGAGAAAGAAGAAGAGTATTCAGTACTTCACTACTTTGATATCCGGTGTCTTCTAAGGTAAGGGGTATTATTTGTTGTAATTCGTAAAGGGTGTTATTCTTTCTTATTCATGAAGAGAAACACATTATTCCATTCATTATTATTACATTGGAATAACTCGTAAAAGTGGTATACCTATACATAACTTTGTATATACGGCGATACCCTATACTTGGTGAAATCCTTATGTTATTCCATTCTTATTTATTACATTGGAATAAACTTGTATAATGGAATCCCTATACTTGGTGATCTTCTTACGTTATTCCATTCTTTATTATTACATTTGGAATATCACATCGTGTGTTTTACAATTTGGGACACGGTTCCATTGTTTATTATTCCGCATTTATTATTCATTTGGAATATCGTTCATGCGTGTATTTTACACCGGACTGGTTCCATTGTTATTATTATTCGGCATTTATTATTACATTGGATCATCTCGCTGTGCGGTGTGAATTTAACCTAACTTTGGTTCCGTTATTATTACTCTGTTGGAATAACTTTATGCAAATCACAATCATGCATCATGGTGATTTCTTTTGTTATTCCATTCTTTATTATACCCGGTTGGTTAAAACTTTGACTTCTATATTCCATGAAATTAGTAGAATATCCTTGATATTTGCGTTCCATCCAAAGATCTTTTCATGGAAATATTCTTCCGATCATTCTTGAATTTTACTCAAAGCAAAGATCTTGTTGACAATTTGGACGTTATTAATTCTGGATAAAATAATTCTTGAACTTATTTTATTGAATTATTATGTCATTGTCATCATCCTCATGATATATTATGTTATCTTTGGCTTACGTGCATAGATGAACTTAGTATGATTATGACCGAGGATCATTCGGTATAATCATGGCTTGTTATAAATGATGTGATAAAAGTCCTCAAAGTTGGCACGTAATGCGTTGATGGATAGTTTTGGTATGATTATGACGAGGGGTGATTCGGTATAGTCATGACCATTGATAATTTGATGAAAATCCTTGAGTAGTACGGGGATGATTAGATATTGTGGTTTATTCATTAAACCGAGTCTTAATGATAAAATTTATGAAAACCTTTTAAAACCTAAAAGATAGTAGACTTTATTTTCTACTTGACTCTTTTAATGGATTGCGATATTCGGCTATGCATTAAAGCTGGTTGTCTATTGTATTTTATCGGTTTAACAATGTTGAAGGCTAATGATAATTTATTCGCATTATCTTAGTCATAATATTTCTTCTTTGGGCTAGTTGAGCTCACCCTTTTCTTTCACTTTATTTTCTTGTGAAATGAGAACATATTTGGGATGAGTCGGGAACGAGTAATGGTCCGGAGGATAGCATTAGTAGTCCTCACTATTCTGTGAAATAGTGTGATAATAGTTGTAATGAGGACTCCTTTTGAGTTTGTATAATATCTAGTAGACAATATTTGTATTCAAACTCACAGTTTATGTCGTATTGTACACGACAGTTATATTAGTAAGTTGTATTTGAATTTATGTACCATGTAAGTGGCGACCCAAGATGGGTGACGTATACCAAATTTTGGGGGCGTCACATCGGCCTCCCCATTTATGTGTCTCGGACGCAAACGTCCGAAGACAGCGTTAGCCTGCATATTTTCAAAATATTCAGGTCAATGTCCATATATCCAAATAAGAACATAGAAATAGAAGACAAAAAAATTGTTATTTACCTTAGCCAGATAGCTCATCCCCTCATCGAGCAGATTTCCGTCCGTATGATCACTGAACCGATAGTCGTCGATTGTTCGATTTAAAGCTCCAAAAAAAGGTCGAAGGGAAATTCAATTGAATCTAGGCCATAAGGTCGGGATCCCATAGCCTCGAAGATGATAACCACGACCGGAGGGACCCGGTCGTTGGGGAGGTCTCGGCCTTTCGGGAGAAGGAGTCATTGCTCGGGAGGGGTAGGGTTCACATGTACGGTTTCAGGTGAAGGGGATTTATTTGGGATGGGTTCTCGAGGGGGTGAGGCAGAAGCAGAACTCGGATGGCTGTCAGGTGTGCACTTCCTTTTCCTGGATAGCGTTGGAACCACTTCATCCTGGTCACCGTCTTCGGCAATCTGTATTTCTACAGGGGGCACGAAGGGTGGGATGATCGAAGACTGAGGCACCCTAAGTTCTTCGGCGGTCAGCGGGGTTATCTTGGTTTTTAATTTTTTGGTCCGGAGGACACTTCTTCGATCAGGACGATAGAGTAAACCTCCTCGTCGAGGGATTGATATGGGGGTTGGCTCTGTTTCTGGAATGGCTTCAGAAGGGGTGACAAGAGGTGTTGACCTGGGCTTTCTAGTGGCCCTCTTCTTCGTTTGGTCGTGGAATATTCTTTCTGTCGGAGAATATTCGTACGACGGCGCATCCATTTGTGGGCCCCATAACGAATAACTGTCGGATGAAGAAAACGACAAAAATTGAGTTTATACAAATAACGGCGTAGTTGTTACCGTTAACACTATTGGAATACCGATTGGTTAAAACACGATGTACGCATTATCGCACAAAGAAGACACAAGACGGTATTACAAGATTTTTGAATTATTGATTCTTACGTAAGAATGCACTACTCAATAATTGTTACGGTAATTCTTTGTTCAATATTTTATTTTATTGATTCAATAATTGTTGCGTTGATATTTTATATTATTGTTCTTTCAATAATTATCATCGCACGATATTTCCCATTATCAGATCAATAATTCATATTATTTGAATAATATTATTAGATAGCATTATTGGCAATGTCTAGAAAGTTACATCAAGGAGAGGTTTGGTCACCTAATTACGCGCCCGAAGAAGAAAAATTCTTATTGAAAGCCCCTTTCTCAAGAAGCATCTGGTTATCATAATTGTGATTCGTAATATTATTTGTGAATAATTAATTATTAATTTATATGATAAGGAAATATTTATTTTATGTGGATATAAATGATGGATATATTTATTTTTATGTGGATAAAAATAAAAGAATTAATGGTGAGGTGTTTTATCAGTATTTTGTCGATGTGGAGGTATTAAAAATCATCCGTTTGTGGATTTCGGATATTTTTGGTTTGGAATTTGGAAAAACTCAAAGCTACAAAATTGTAGAGAATTCGATTTCAGGCAGAATGGACATAAAATTCGTATTTTTCTGATAACCGGGCTATTTTCTATGAATTGTTGAAGTTTCAAAAAATAAAATAATTTTTATTAATTTATGGGTGGGACCCACTTGGTTTTCAACATGTGGGCTGCTGAAAATTGGTTCAAAGTTGGCTGGTGGGTGAGAATTTTCAAGAGGCATGCGTAGAAATGTTGAATAATAATAAATATATTTTATTATTTTAGTCTAAGCTTTAAGCGTTCTAAAGATTTTCCTATAAATAGGTGCTTATGTTAGAATTGAAAATACACTAGAAACAAATTTTCTTTTTCTCTATATTATCAAGCATATTTTTGTGAGTATTTAGATATCTTGAGTGTTACTCAGCATTATATTCGATATTCAAGTCGAAATCTTTTCTTTTGAGGTAAGGATTTTAAGGGTTATTATGTTTTCAGATTGTATTTCTTTCGACCTTCGTAAAATTCTAAAAAATTTGAAATGATAATTTGATGAGTTTTATTGATTGTGTCCAAAATGGTGATTTTAAATGTATAGATTAAGAGTTATGAATTTTACTGAAACCATTATTTTAAAAGTAACAAATTATCACTCCTTGTGTTTAACTCCAAAATTGATGAAATTTTTATTGGGAGTACATCTATATAATATCGTGTACTGTGAATTTGAATTTTAGAGAAAAGTATAATTTATGATAAATGTCTAAATATTAAGCTTTTGGCCGTGTGAAAAATAGTAAATGAATTTTAAAAATTCTGAGAAAAATATATGTTTAATATGGGACTATATTCTGCTAAATTCCAGAAAAGAAAATTTGTTTGTACTAATTTGGTATTTTTCATGAAAATGGATTAGTTATGAGTAAATGAATTAAATATGTTATGTGAAGTAAGAAAATTGGAAAATAGGATTTTATGGCTTGAGAATCCTATATGAGATATATGCAGATTTTTTGTAAGACCCCAGCTTTTATAAATAAAGATGAATTTTCTATAAATATTATTTTTGAATATTATGGAATAATTTGATATAATGTTATAGTTGTGGGTAATATTTATAAATTTTGCAAAGTATGCAAGTGGTTATATTATATTCGATTGGCCTGGGGAATATTCGGTTTAGCAGGGAATATTCGCATACAACTACTCAATCATTGGTGGACCCCACAATGTAATTATCATCGGATCGAGAAAACGACAAAAATATTTTATTGAAATAACTGGCGGAAGTTTTACTGGTTGATCTTGTTGAACTACTCGGTAGTAAAAAAAGTGACGAGAATACGTGTGGTTGCATAGTAGCACACGGTATTGATTATTGATGCTTATGTGAGAAGTCACTCAGTTTGATTCCATTATTGTCGATTAATAATATGAATTATTATAGCGATAATGACGTTTTGTTTTATTTGTATTATTAACGTAATAAAAGCGTAAACATCTTTTTATATAAAAGCGAATACTTTATTAAAGTTATTTACATAAATAAAAATATTATATTTTAATACGCATAGTATTTTTGCATAGTGTTTTGCATAGTGTTGCATAGTGTTTAAGATAGTAAAATGTTTTTATATAAATAGAATATATTATATTTTATTTAAAAGATTTTGCTTTAAATATGGACCGTCAGATTAAAGTAAATCAATGCAGACCGTTCATGGATTAATTACTATGCATTCTATTTTCCTATAAATAAGCTCATTCCTTCATTATTTTCTTACGAATTCATTGAAACTACAGAGAGAAACTATAGAGAGAAAGAAGAAAAGTATTCTCGCTACTTCACTTTGCCAATATTAGGTTCTTCTAAGGTAGGGAATATTATTTGTTGTACCAAGTAAAGGGTATTATTCTTTTGTATTCATGAAGAGAACTTCTTTTGTTATTCCATTCTTATTTATTCATTGGAATAACTCAGATACTGTGGAATCCCCTATACTTGGTGATCTTTCTTTTTTTATTCCATTCTTCTATTATTCTGTTGGAACATCCATGCGTGTGTTTTACAGGACCTAGTTAAAATCTTTATTATTATTCTGTTGGAACATCCTCGTCTCATGGCGTCCCCAAAATAGGTATACATCACCTATTACGAGTTGTCAAATACATGGCATGCGAAACAACTACAACTTTATTATTACAACAAGAAAAGCGTGAGTTTGAATACAAATATTATCTTCAGACAATATCTATACTCAATTAAATCCTCATCACATTTATTGATACATTATTTTACAAAATGGTGAGGACTACTAAACAATCCTTTCTAAAACCTTCATTCCATACCCAGACTGCATACTCGCTTATATTCTCGCCTCCGAGAAAAATGGAACAAAAAGGAAAAGGGTGAGCTCAACTAGCTCAAGAAAGAATATTATGACTAAGATAATAAACAACAAATTATCGTTAGTCTTCAACAGGAAAATATAATAGAATACAATAGACAACAAATTTTAAATCAATATTCGCAATGAAATAATAATTCATTAGAAGAGTTAAGTAGAGAATGCAAACTACTATCTTCTATGTATGAATTTAAAAGTTCATCGTCATCTTTTATCCTGTAACATCAATCAATATACATCCGGAATCAAATATTCATCTTTGCACTATAGGCCAAAGATATTCATCGATTAGTCATGTTCATTTAAACACTGTTCATCTTTGCACTTCACGGCCAAAGATATTCTTCAGAAATCATTCATCTTTGCACTACTGTGCCAAAGATATTCTTAAGAAATCATTCATCTGCACTCATGTGCCAAAGATATTCCATAATATCATCATTTAAGACCGAGGATGATGAAAAATATTTTTTTTAAAGAAACGAATCCAAAGTGAAACAAAATGACAAGGATTAAGGATTAAGGATTCGTACTTGGTTTTATCCACGTCCAAAATACCTCAAAAATAATCATAGTGGTGTAAAATTCAAGAATGATCAAAACATGGATACAATCGAGTTAGTATCCGAATAGATGTTTTAGACGAAAAGAAGAAATTTTATTTTTTGATTGAATAAGACCAGTATCGTGAATAATGTCAGTATACATGAATAGTCTTGATATCGTGAATAGTAACTCAGACACCAAAAGATAGAAATTTCACAAAAACATCTTTCACTTCATGAATAAGACTCGTGAATAAGAATCGTGAATAAGTAACTTCATGAATAAGTAACTCGTGAATAGTAACCCATGAATAGTAACCCCTACATGAAAAAGTTCCAAATTTGATAAAAACTTCAGATCAACATTTCAAAGATAATGATATTGAAGAAATAATATCATTCTGAAAAAATAATATCCCTTACCTCGAAAGATCAAGACTTCTAAATTAGCTAGAATCTAGTATATAGTCTTTGAAGGAACTTGCAACCGTCTATCAATACTCAAAGTATACTCAAAATACTCACAAGAATACGCCGATAATATAGAGAGAAAAACTTGGTTTACGGTGTGATTTTCAATTCTAACCCAAGACCTATTTATAGGAAAACGCTTAGAACACCAAAGCAGAAAATTTAATAAAATAATAATATTTCTTAAAAATATTCAAGCCCACCTTAGAAATCTGATTTCAGATCATTTATAACACATGTGAGCCACTCAATTACAACAAAAACGTTTTTTCTTACAAAAAATATTTTAAACTCCCAAAAATCAATTATTTTGAACTTGAACTTCAATAATTCATAATAAACAGCCCTTTCATCAGAAAATTCAAATCTCGCGAGTTTTTATAGGAATTTCAATTTCTACAACTTTGCAGAAGAAAGTTTTTCCAAATTCCAAATAGAAATTGACCGAAATCCACAAGCAGGCGATTTTATTGTGTTTATAATCAAATTTGATCAATAAATGGGGTCCACCGACATGTTTAACATGTTTTAAACATTTATTGCAACAAAAATACTCTTCCTCCTCGTATACTCATATATCCCACATTCGTTGTAAAAATATCACAGTTAATATATTATTAAAATAATATATTTAAATGAATTATTTTATCGAGAAAAAGATAAAATATTAATTTTCAACAATTGTCATTTTAAAAATTTTCTCCATCTATATCCACATAAAATCAATATTTTCCTCATCATATAAATCAATAATTAATTATTCACAAATAATATTATGGAATCACAATATATTGACAACTGAGCAGGTTCAGGAAAGAGAGGGGCTTTCAATAAGAATTTCTTCATCAATGGCCGCAATTAGGTGACCAAACCTCTCCTTAGACGAACTTTTTAGACATTGCCAATAATGTTATCTAATAATATTATTCAGATAATATGAATTATTGCTTCGATAATGAAAAAATCGTGTAATGACAATTATTGAAACAACAATAATATAAAATATCAACGCGACAATTATTAACTCAATAAAATCTTTGAGCGAGTAATTACAGTAACCATTATTGAGTAGTGCCTTTTACGTAAGAATCAATAATTGGTGCAATACTGGTATCTTCTTGTTCAACAATGGCGTATTAGTGTGTTTTAACCACCGGGTATTCCAACGAAGATAATTCAGTAACAACTTACGGCAGATTATTTAAAAACAACTTCTATTTGTCGTTTTCTTCATCCAATTGCTTTCAGTTATGGGGCCCACACATGGTCGCTACCGTCGTCATGCGAATATTCCCCGACAGATGCTGAATATTCCACGACCAAACGAATATTCCCAAGCGATAATGAATATTTTATAACCACTTGCTTATTTTGAAATATTTGCGTATTTAACCCTTAACTATCCACATTAATCAAATCAACCCTTACTATTTCAAAATAATAAATAAAGGAAATTCCTTTTATTTAAAAAATTTGAGGGTCTTACAATTTATACGTGTATTTTACAGGACACGGTTAAAATCTTTATTATTACGTTGGAACATCACATCGTGTGTTTTACAGGACTGGTTAAAATCTTTATCATTCTGTTGGAATATCCTATCGTGTGTTTTTACGGATGCGGTTCCATCTTTATTATACTGTTGGAACATCACCGCCGGGTGTGAATTTCACGACTGGTTCCGTTATTATTATTTACATTGGAATAACACATCACATGGCAATCTGCGTGCGTGGTGATTTCTTTTGTTATTCCATTCTTTATTATACCCGGTTGGTTAAAACTTTGACTTTATACTCCATGAAATTAGTAGAATATCCTTGATATTTGCGTTTCATCCGATATCTTTTCATGGAAATATTCTTACGATCATTCTTGAATTTTACTCTCTAAGCGATATCGTGTTGATAGTTTGGATGTTATTAGTTCTGAATAACTTAATTCTTGAACTTGTTTTATTGAATTCTTATATCATTGTTATCATCCTCATGTTTATATTTTTTTAAAGTAAATACGTGGCACCGTAGAAGCATGGATGGACTTGGTATGATTATGATGAGGATTTTTCGATTGTAATCATGGTAGTAATGTTACAAATGATGTGGTAAAAGTCCTCGATTGGTAGTAGTGCATTGATGGGCCGATTGTTGGCATGATCATGACCATTAATGAATACACAACTATTCTTGGCCGTAGTGCGAGGAATAATTATGGTCGTGATACTAAAGAATATCCTTGGCCAGTAGTGCGAGGGGTGATTCGATGATGTGGATTATTTATTAAAGTGAGTCTCGGCTATACTTGATGATGAAAAACCTTTTAAATCATAAAAGATAGTAGATTTTATTTTCTACTTGACTCTTTTAATGGATTGTTTGTTCATTGCAGATTAAACTTGATGTTTATTATATTTTATCGGTTTAACAATGTTGAAGGCTATTGATAATTTATTCGCATTATCTTAGTCATAATATTTCTTCTTGGCTAGTTGAGTTGAGCTCACCCTTTCTTTCCTTTATTCTCTTGAGGAAATGAGAACATAAATTTGAGACGAGTCGGGGAGCGGAGTAATGGTCGAGAGGATAGCATTAGTAGTCCTCACTATTACGTGAAATAGTGTGATAATAATTGTAATGAGGACTCCTTTTGAGTTTGTATAATATCTAGTAGACAATATTTGTATTCAAACTCACGATTTATGTCGTATTGTATACACTAGCAGTTATATTAGTAAGTTGTATTTAAATTACGTACCATGTATCGACTACCCAAGATGGGTGATGTATACCTAATTTTTGGGGCGTCACGGTTAGTATCGAGCTTAGGGATATGATCCTGGCTAAGATGTGAGAATAGTACTAGGAGGAGAGAGGGGGAATACCTTCGTTAGTATGACCTACCTAAGTTTATGTCTTTATTTTATTGGTCGGAATCGAGAATATAAAGATAATTGTTACATGTCAATTAATCTTTTGTTTTGTGGCGATATCGAAAATGACATCCGAGAATGTTGAGAATATGATGGAGCCTGAGCGATCGTTGATTCACCACATATCAATAATCGAGGATAATGTGCATCGGAAGGCGACAATCCTCATGCAAACAATAACACCTTGACCAAATGATGAATGATCAAGTGTTAGGAGGCTTTATGCAATTTATGCAATGGCGAAAGCGAGAGTGACTCTGTCCAAAAGCGTAGGTGGAAACACGAAAACTCTCGGCGGTCACCGCTAAACAATTCAAGGAGCGGACCATCGGAGTTTAAGGGAGAGCAAAACCACTTACGGCGGAAGCATGGATAAAGCGATTACCAAGATATTTGATGTCTTGGGATGTTCAGGAGCAAAAAAGGTTCCCTTCGCGCCTTTTTATGTTGCGTGGAGAGCGGATTCTTGGTGGGAATCGGTAAAAGCGTACTCAACTTCTTGTCTTGAAGATATCTTGGGAGAAGTTCCAAGAGTCGTTTCAACGACAAATACTTTCACGAAAGTATTCGCCATGAAGGAGGTGGAGTTTATCAATTTGGAACAAAACAATATGACCGTGTCGCAATACGAGGCAAAATTTGCGGAGTTATCACGGTTTTCGTCCCACTTGGTGGATAATGAAGAGAATGGCACGAATATTTTAAGAGGTTTGAATTAGGAATCGTCAACATCTTATTTCTCATAAAGCGTGTTTGTATTCGGATGTTGTAAATAGGGCTCGATTAGTGGGTAGCGATAACGAGTCAACGAACTAAAAAGAAGCGTCCGGCAAAAGCAAAATTATAATACCGGTGAGTAGTCATCGAGCGGTGACAACAAGCGTGGAGGAATCAACGGGCGAATCGGTAACCACTTGGTGGTAATCGAGGCCAAAACAATAAGAATGGACATTTCAAGAAGCGAAGATTCAACAATGATGGAAAGGCGACCAAAGACACCGTTGTTAAGGAAGGAGAAAGACCACCTATCGTATGCTTCAAATACGGAGAAGAGGGACATCGGTCCAGAGCTGTGCCGTCTTTGTGGCGCCACCAAAATTAGGTATCGTCACCCATCTTGGGTGCGCCACTTACATGGTACATAAATTCAAATACAACTTACTAACCTAAGCGTAGGTATGCAATCTGACATAAAGCGTGAGTTTGAATACAAATATTGTCTACTAGATATTATACAAACTCAAAAGGAGTCCTCATTACAACTATTATCACACTATTTTCACGAATAGTGAGGACTACTAATCTTATCCTACGGACCATTGCCGTTCCCAGGCTTCGTCCCGGTATGTTCTCATTTCTGAAGAAACGGTGAAAGAAAGGGTGAGCTCAACTAGCTTGAAGAAATATTATGACTAAGATAATGAGAATAAATTATCATTAGCCTTCCAACAGTGTTAAAGCGATAAAATACAATAGACAACCGGTTTAAGCTGCGGTGAATAAGCGATCCATTAAAAAAGTCAAGTAGAGAATAAAGTCTACTATCTTTTAGGTTTTAAAGGTTTTCATCAATTTTTATTTGAGACTCGACAATAAATAAACCACCACATCTAATCATCCCTGTACCACGGTCGAGGATTTTCATCAAATTATCGATGGTCATGACTATCTAGAATCACCCCTGGTCATAATCATACCAAAAACTATCCATCATTTGCATTACAGACCCTTTGAGGACTTTTGTCACATCATTTATATCAAGTCGTGATTATACCGAATGATCCACTGGTCATAATCATACTAAGTTCATCTATGCACGTAAGCGAAGATAACATAATATAACATGAGGATGATGACAATGACATAATAATTCAATAAAACAAGTTCAAGAATTATTTAATCCATGAATTATTAACGTCAAATTATCGACATAATCTTTGTTTACGTGAGAGTAAAATTCAAGAATGATCGGGAAGAATATTTCCATGAAAGATCTTTGGATGAAAACATGAAATATCGAGGATATTCTACTAATTTCATGGAGTATAAAGTCAAAGTTTTAACCAATTTGGGTATAATAAAGAATGGAATAACAAAAGAAATCACCGTGCATGCGGTACTTGGCATAGGCAGGTTATTCAGCAGAATAATAATAACGGAACCGGTCGGTGAAATTCACTGCAAGCGGGATGTTCAACAGAATAATAAAGATGGAACCGGATCCGGTGTAAAACACAAGATAGGATATTCAGCGAGAATGATAAAAAGGCGGAGTCGGTCGGTGTAAAAACACATGACGAGGATGTTCAATGAATAATAAAAAGCGGAACCGGGTCAGGTGTAAAACACATGACGAGGATGTTCAATGAGAATAATAGAAGAATGTCACCAAGTATAGGGTAAATAGCGTATCTGAGTTATTCAATGAGAATAAATAAGAATGGAATAACATAAGGATTTCACAAGTATAGGATATCTGGCATATCTGAGGTTATGTATAGGGTATACCACTTTTACTACGAGTTATTCAAGCGAGAATAATAATGAATGGAATATGAAGTTCTCTTCAAGAAGAAAGAATAACACCCACTACAAGTAAAAAAAATGAATATAGAAGTAGTGAAGTAGCGAGAATACTCTTCTTCTTTCTATAATTTTTCTCTCTATAGCTCTCTCTATAATTTCTCTCTACAGAGTTTGATGAATTCGTAAGAAAATAATGAAGGAATGAGCTTATTTATAGGAAAATGGAATGCGTAGTAACTAATCCATGAGCGGTCAGATTAATTTACTTTAATCGACGGTCCATATTTAAAGAAAAATCTTTTAAATAAAATATAATATATTCTATTTATATAAAACATTTTACTATGCAAACCTTTATGCAATACTATGTCAAAACTTTATGCAAAACACTATGCAACACTATGCATAATAAAATATAATATATTCTATTTATAGAATAACTTTAATAAAGTATTCTATTTTATATAAAAGATGTTTACATTTTATTACGTTAATAATCTGAATAAAACAAAAGCGTCATTATCATTATAATAATTCATATTATTAATCGATGATAATGGAATCAATGGTGACTTCTCACATAAGCATCGATAATCAATCTGGGTGTCTTCTTATGCAACCACACGTATTCTTTGTACTTTTTACTACCGAAGTAGTTCAGCGGTAACCACGGTAAAACTTTTTGTAGTTATTTCAATAAAATATTATTTTTGTCGTTTTCTCGATCAAATGATAATTACATTTATGAGGGTCCACCGATGATTGGTAGTTATGCGAATATTCCCTGCTAAAGCAAGAATATTCCCAGAGCCAATCGAATATAATATAACCACTTGCATACTTTGCAAAATTTATAAATACTACCCACAACTATAATATTATCTCAAATTCACACCATAATATTAAAAATTATTTTGACAAAATTTAAATCTTTATTGATAAAATCTGGGGTCTCTGATCTCCCTCCTTATGGAATTTAAGCCTCTCGAAATTAGAAGTGCGATACTGATATGATAAAGAGGTGAGGATACCTTGAATACCTTTATCGTTGAAAATATTAAGTTCATCTTTGCAATCCTACCAAAGATATTCATTAACAATTCATCTTTGCACTACTGGGCCAAAGATATTTATTAATAATTCATCTTTTGCACTACGCCAAAGATATATAAGCGTAAAACCAATAATCTTGAGACTCGACTTAATAGTATCTGACCATGAATTATCCATGCATTCTTGGCTAAGGATATTCGTGTTTTCAATTCTGATCGTGATTATAACCGAATAATCGTGGTCGTAATCATACCAAGTCTATCGATGCACTCTGACCGAAGATGACTTTTACCACATCCATGAATTAATATTTCATTCTTTGAGACTCATTTCGATAATTAATCCATATCATCGAATCATCCACACTACGGGCCGAGGATATTCATTAGTATCACGACCACGAATTATCCATACACTACTGACCAAAGATAATCGTGTATTCATTAGTATCACGACCACGAATTATCCATTACTACGACCGAAGATAATCGTGTATTCATTAGTATCACGACTACAAATTATCCATACACTACACCGAAGATAATCGTGTATTCATTAGTATCACGACCACAAATTATCCATGCACTACGGCGAAGATAATTGTGTATTCATTAATATCCGACCACAAATTATCCATACCGACTACGGCGAAGATAATTGTGTATTCATTAGTATCACGACCACAAATTATCCATACACTACGGCCAAAGATAATTGTGTATTCATTAATATCACGACCACAAATTATCCGTGCACTACTGACGAAGATAATTGTGTATTCATTAATATCACGACCACAAATTATCCATACACTACGGCAAAAGATAATAATGTGTATTCATTAGTATCACGACCACAAATTATCCATGTACTAATTTCTGACCCAAAGATAATTGTGTTTTCAATTCTGGTTATGATTATCTTAGAACAATCCACGGTCATAATCATACCAAGTCCATCTATGCATTCTGGGCCACGAGATGACTTTCAACATAATATAAGCGTGAGGATAATGATATAAAGAATCGATCGAATGAGATAAAGGATAAATATTAAACATTTATAATATAATTTATCCGAGATTCAAGAATATCCCCATGTTTTCAATCACTTAATAATCTCATAATCTAATATCATTAATATTATAACAATATTTTAATCACTTCTTAAATTTATAAACAATTTATCTTAATTGTTTAAACTTTACCATATAATGCATTTAATCATTCAAAATGTCATACTCATAAAATATAATCACCAATTATCAAATCCTCATCAAAAAAAATATATATATACTCTATATAGGATTCTACAGCCATAAAATCCTATTTTCAACTTTATTTTATTACTTCACATAACATATTTAACTCATATGTTCAGTAACTAAACTATTTTCATGAAAAAATACCAAATCAGTCCCAAAAATATTTCTTTTCTGGGATTTAGCATAATATAGTCCCATAATGAAAATATATTTTTTCGGAATTTTAAAATTCATTTACTATTTTTCAAAAATCAATTTCTAATTAATTCCTTAAGAAATTAGCTACCTCAAGTTTAACTCCAAAAATTCCCAAATCTTGGCAGGACCTTACACATGTTAACGTGAGCTTCTAGTTTAAATTTCATGGTCATGGAGTTATAGAACTCGGTTATAGCGTTTTTAAATCGGAAAAACCTAAATATTTAAAAGTCATAACTTGCTCATTTTAAGTCGAGAATGAGCTCATTTTTGGACAGGAGGTACTTTATACCATATACTTTCATGTCCCAAAACCCAGAATTTTTCTCATAATTTAAGTGGCCGAAACAGTCCCTTAAATTTTTTGGGCGATAGCATTTTTCGAAATTTACAGCTTTGGCCTCCTTTGCTAAAATCAGTCCACACAAAATCCACAACACATTTTCCAGTAATTCCACTTGGATTAGTTAGGTAACTCGTAGATCTAACTCTAGGACTTGACCACATTCAAAAATTCAAAATATAATAAGAGATATGGTCAATTGAATTTCATGTTACATTTTTCACCAAAATCTGATTTTCAACTCTTTGTGATTTCTAAGAAACTTTCATGTTTTTACATACTAACCAACATAACTCATCATAAAACTTACTAATACCACGAATACCCATGATTTTCATTATTCCAATGCTTTTATTATGACTTTCATCATAAACCACGTAAAGCTGTTCATTTTAGTTGAAGAAATATTTGAGGTTTAAGAAATGGGTTTTATCTTTGGGGTCAATACAAAATTCGATTTCACGCTCTAAGTAGGCTAAGAAGTCTTCAAGAATCGCCGGAAATTTATTAATAATAGAAATATCATTCAAATCTGTGACTCTTATCGAGACTTGGATAGTACGTCACATTGATACCAAGCCGTGACTTCATCCCTAACTAGATAGTACCTCACAATGATACCTATAACCTTGCCATCTTCATTCACGATGTCGCCTCTGAGAAAGTCGGCGATTGCATTCCACACAAGGAAATCAACAATGAAAGGATCGGGCTCTTTTCTTATGACTTGATATAACAGTGATTAACTTTAGGATTTGGTTACTTTGAATTCGTATAACAGGTTGGTATAAATATAAAAGCTAACAACCTTACGAAAAGAATAATGAGTAGTTAATCAATCATTTTCCAAAATTACCTCAAAGGCAAGTATTTTCAAAGAGATAATATCGACGAAGTAGCGTGAAAGTGTTTATTTGAAACAACAAGATTAATAAGCGAGTGGAGGTAACGAAGGTTTCTACTAACGAAGTTCAACCGATAAGTCAAAGTTTAACTTCTTCGGAATCAAATTTAAGCGTTGAACACAACTAGGTGAAATAAAAGAGTGGGTAGAACTTGTATTGAATAAAGTATAGACTTCGCATTAATTTATAATTAACTTACGTCGTGCTAACCGTTCGGTTTACTCGCTTTTTGAGAAGTCATGAAAATGCACTTCCTAAAATCAACGACTTTATTTTGTCCATATCCACCTTTGGTGCCTTAGTCAGCTAGACTTGACTTTGGTGCACAACAAAATTGAGCTAAATGACATTCTCTTCTTGAAATTTCCACTTCTATTATCTTTGCCATGATTACCACCGAAGTGGTTACCATTCTTGGCATGATAATTTCCCCACGATGGTTATCATTATTACGATGGCGTTGCCACCGATATGATTATTATCGTGTTGTTGGTCGTTACCTTTTGTTTGATTTGAATCAACACTCTCATGTGCTTCATTGCTTATCTCGGCATTTTCGGATGCCATTCTCAAACTTGTCACACAAAACAATGGTTAATTGACATGTAACAAATTATCCTATATTCGTGAGACCAATTAAATACCAAATAAATTTAGGTAGGTCATACTAGCGAAGGAATTCCCGTCTCTCCCCTCCTAGTTCTTATTCTCACCTCTTAGCTGGGGATAATATCCTAAGCTCGATACTAAGCTGTGGCGCCCCAAAATTAGGTATCGTCACCCGTCTCTTGGGTCGCCACTTACATGGTACATAAATTCAAATACACTACTTAACCTAAGCATAGGTATGCAATACGACATAAAGCGTGAGTTTGAATACAAATATTATCTACTAGATATTATACAAACTCAAAACTCAAAGTCCTCATTACAACTATTATCACACTATTTCACAGAATAGTGAGGACTACTAATGCTATCCTCGGACCATTACTTACGTTCCCAGGCTCGTCCCGGTATGTTTATCATTTCACGAAGAGAGAGCGGTGAAAGAAAGGGTGAGCTCAACTAGCCCGATGAAATATTATGACTAAGATAATGCGAATAAATTATCATTAGCCTTCAACAATGTTAAGCGATAAAATCTGATGAACAACCGGTTTAAGCTGCGGTGAATAAGCGATCCATTAAAAAGTCAGTAGAGAATAAAGTCTACTATCTTTTAGGTTTTAAAAGGTTTTCATCAATTTTTATCATTTGAGACTCGACAATAAATAAACCACCACATCTAATCATCCTGTACCACGGTCGAGGATTTTCATCAAATTATCGATGGTCATGACTATACCGAATCACCCCCTGGTCATAATCATACCAAAAACTATCCATCATTTGCATTACGTGACCCTTTGAGGACTTTTGTCACATCATTTATATCAAGTCGTGATTATAAGAATGATCACTGGTCATAATCATACTAAGTTCATCTATGCACGCGTAAGCGAAGATAACATAATATATAACATGAGGATGATGACAATGACATAATAATTCAATAAAACAAGTTCAAGAATTATTTAATCCATGAATTATTAACGTCAAATTATCGACATAATCTTTGTTTACGTGAGTAAAATTCAAGAATGATCGGGAAGAATATTTCCATGAAAAGATCTTTGGATGAAACGCAAATATCAAGGATATTCTACTAATTTCATGGAGTATAGAAGTCAAAGTTTTAACCAATTTGGGTATAATAAAGAATGGAATAACAAAAGAAATCACCGTGCATGCGGTGCTTGCATAGGCAGGTTATTCAAGCAGAATAATAATAACGGAACGGTCGGTGAAATTCACTGCAAGCGGGATGTTCAACGAGAATAATAAAGATGGAACCGGATCCGGTGTAAAACACATGAGATAGGATATTTCAGCGAGAATGATAAAAAGCGGAACCCGGTGGGTGTAAAACACATGAGCGAGGATGTTCCAAGCGAGAATAAAAAAAGCGGAACCGAATTAAGGTGTAAAACACTGACGAGGATGTTCAAGCGAGAATAATAGAAGAATGTCACCAAGTATAGAATTAAGCAGCGTATCTGAGTTATTCAATGAGAATAAATAAGAATGGAATAACATAAGGATTTCACCAAGTATAGGATATCTGGCGTATCTGAGGTTATGTATAGGGTATACCACTTTTACGAGTTATTCAGCAGAATAATAATGAATGGAATAGCGAAGTTCTCTTCGAAGAAAAGAATAACACCCTTACCAGTAAAAGAACCGAATATAGAAGTAGTGAAGTAGCGAGAATACTCTTCTTGCTACATAATTTTCTCTCTATAACCTCTCTCTATAATTTCTCTCTCAGAGTTTGATGAATTCGTAAGAAAATAATGAAGGAATGAGCTTTATTTATAGGAAAATGGAATGCATAGTAACTAATCCATGAGCGGTCAGATTAATTTACTTTAATCGGCGGTCCATATTTAAAGAAAAATCTTTTAAATAAAATATAATATATTCTATTTATATAAAAACATTTTACTATGCAAACATTTATGCAATCTTATCAAAAAACACTATGCAAAATACTATGCAACACTATGCATCATAAAATATAATATATTCTATTTATAGAATAACTTTAATAAAGTATTCTATTTTATATAAAAGATGTTTACATTTTATTACGTTAATAATACGAATAAAACAAAAGCGTCATTATCATTATAATAATTCATATTATTAATCGTGATAATGGAATCAAACCGGTGACTTCTCACATAAGCATCGATAATCAATCTGGGTGTCTTCTTATGCGACCCACGTATTCATTGTACTTTTTACTTTACTCAAGAGTAGTTCAGCGGTAACCACGGTAAAACTTCCGCCGTAGTTATTTCAATAAAAATATTTTTGTCGTTTTTCTCGATCAAACAATAATTACATTGTGAGGTCCACTGATGATTGGTAGTTATGCGAATATTCCCTGCTAAGCAAGAATATTCTGACCCGATCGAATATAATATAACCACTTGCATACTTTGCAAAATTTATAAATACTACCCACAACTATAATATTATCTCAAATTCACACCATAATATTAAAAATTATTTGACAAAATTTCAATCTTTATTGATAAAATCGGGGTCTCACATCGTAGTCAAAGCATGTTATAATTATGGAAGAGAAGGTCACTTAGCTCGATTTTGTCGTTTTCATCAAGACAAATTAACTAGGATGGAGGCACCAAAAAGTCCGGAAAAAGTCAAAAGCCAGTAGTGAAAGGGAGGCGTTTGTTGTGACCTCCCAGAGAGCAAGGAACCCGAATGAGGTCATCACGGGTAAGCTTATCATAAACTCTAATGAAGTCTATACTTTATTTGATCTGGGTTCTACCCATTCTTTTATTTCTCTCTACTTGCGCTCATCGATTAAATTTGACTCAGGAGAAATTAGACTTTGACTTATCTGTGGAAACTCCGATTTGGGAGAAACCTTCATTACATCCCATTGTTTATAAGTCTTGTTTGGTTCAAATCGGTACCCTCACATTACTGTCGATCTTATTTCATTAAAAATACTTGCATTTGACGTGATTTTAGGGATTGATTGGTTAACTACTTATCATGCAAAAATTGATTGTTTTCATAAGATTGTTAGCTTTCATATTTCTAATCAACCTATTATCGAATTCAAACGACCAAACCATTAAAATCAATCACGGTCATCTCAAGCCATAAAGCTATTCGTTTATTGAAAAGCGGATGTCAAGCTTTCTTAGCTCATGTCATGATTTAAACAAAAATATCGTCGGTTTTGAGCGATATTTCTATTGTTAATAAATTTCCGACGTATTCTAGAAGAAGAACCGGCCTGGCCTACCCTAGGCGTGAAATTGAATTTTGTATCGACCTTGAACCCGGTACAAAACCTATTTCCAAAGCCCCATATCGAATGGCTCTATTGAACTTCGGGAGTTAAAGACCCAACTGCGAGGAATTGTTAGACATTGGCTTTATTAGTCCTAGTACTTCTCTTGGGGTGCTCTGTTATTCGTGAAGAAGAAGAAAGATGGGAGTATGCGACTTTGTATTGATTATCGGGAGTTGAATCATGTCACCATCAAAAATAGGTATCCATTGCCACGTATTGATGACATGTTTGACCCGATTGCAAGGAGCCAAATTCTTTTCAAAGATTCATCTTCGTTAGGATATCACCAATTGAAGATTAGAACCGCGACATTCCAAAGACGGCTTTCGAGAACTCGATGCGGGCATTATGAATTCTAGTCATGTCCTTTGGATTGACTAATGCTCCGCCGCCTTCATGGATATGATGAACCGAGTATTGAGGAATATTTAGATCACTTTGTGGTCGTCTTTATTGATGACATCCTTATTTATTCCAAAATAGTGAAGATCATGAAAGCAACACTTGAGAGGTGACACTCAAAAGCTTCGTGAATATAAGCTTTATGCCAAGTTGAAGAAATGCGAGTTCGGCTTGAAGAAGTAGCATTCCCTTGGGCGCGTGGTATCAAGTCATGGAATATCATTGACCCAAAGAAAGATTGAAGCTATTCAAAGTTGGGAACAACCTAAATCGATGGCCGAAACGTAGCTTTCTCGGTTTATTTGGTTATTATCGGAGATTCGTGGAAGGATTTTCTCGAATCACTACTCCATTGACTCAAATTGACTCAAAAAGATACAAAGTTCGGGTTGGAGCGAAGAATGTGAGAAGAGTTTTCAAGAACTCAAGAGGAGACTTATTTCAAAGATTTGTTACGACAATACCATGCGGCTCGGAGGATTTGTCATCTCTGATGATGCTTGGGCAAAGGGTTGGGATGTGTTCTCATGCAACATGGAAAAGTTATAGCTTTATGCCTCGCGACAACTCAAAGAATATGAGAGGAATTATCCTACTCATGATCCGGAGTTAGCATTTATTGTCTTTTGCACTTAAAATTTGGAGGCATTACTTGTATGGGAGAAAGTGGAAATCTTTACGGATCATAAAAGCCTCAAATATTTCTTCACTCAAAAGGAACTCAACATGCGACAACGACGTTGGCTTGAACTATTGAAAGATTATGATCATACCATCGAATACCATCACGGAAAAGCGAAGCGTGGTAGGCGGCGCATTGAGTATAAGATCATATATGCAAACGATGCGAGTGCGTTATTGTCAACGCAAAGGCCCATTTTGTGTGACTTGCAAAGGATGGAGATAGAGTTAAAGACTCAGGGACGCGTGTGATGATAAGCGAATATCTGAGTAGAAGCAGACTTTAATCGATAAAGTTAAAGTCGCTCAATTTCACGGACTGGAGTGATGCGTATGAGGAAGAAAGTGCAAGAAGGTGCTATCTTAGGAAGCAAGAATCGATGAAGAAGGAATACTTGAGTCAACTCCGGACTTTGTGTTCTAACGACCACGATTTAAAGTATAATATCATGATGGAGCGCATACAACACACCATTTGCAATCCATCACAGGAGTACCAAAATGTATCGTGTATATTAAATCATACATTTTGGTGGAGCAATATGAAGAGAGAGATAATATTTGTTTATCTCAAGGTGTCTAACTTGTCAACGAGTTAAAGCGGAGCATCAAGTACCAAAAGGTCCATTGCAACCACTTGAAATTCCGGAATGGAAGTGGGAGCACATTACCATGGATTTCAATTCTACCTGGTCTTCCTAAGGTTTCTCAAGGCATTGATGCGATTTGGGTCATTGTTGATAGATTGACCAAGTCGCTCATTTCTTACCGAAACGAGAAACTTATACACTTGAACGTCTTGCTTGTCGTATGTACATAAACGAGATTGTAAGGCTGCAGGGTATCTGCCAGTATCCATAGTTTTCGATTGAGACCCAAGATTCACTTCCGCGATTTTGGGTTAGTTTGCAAAAAGCTATGAGCACGGACTTACGATTTAGCTTCGGCATATCATCCTCAGACGGACGGATGATCGGAGAGGACTATTCAAATTCTTGAAGATCTATTAAAACTCTGTGTCCTTGATTTCAAGGGAGTTGGGACAAGTTCTTACCATTGGTGGAGTTTTCTACAACAACAAGCGATTATCAAGCAAGTATTGGCATGGCTCCATTCGGAGGCGTTGTATGGAAGAAAGTGTCGTTTCCGGTATCTTTGGGATGAGGTGGGTGAAGCAGCGTTGTTGGGACCCGAGTTGATGCGTATGACTATGGAAAAGATTCAAATGATCCCAAACAACGTATAAAAACCTCACAAAATCGACAAAAGAGTTATCTTGATCTTCATCGAAAGGGCGTGGAATTCGATATAGGAGATCATGTATTGTTATGAGTTGCTCCATGGAAAGGAGTTACAAGATTTGGAAAGAGAGGAAAACTTAATCCTCTATTCATCGGTCCATTTTAATCCTCGATCGAGTAGGAAGCGTGGCCTATAGACTCGCTTTTTCTGTGAAATATATCTCGTGTTCATAACGTTTTTCACATATCCATATTACGTAAATATGTGAAAGACCCGAACCATATTATCGAGTTAGAACCAGGAAGAAATAGCGGAAGATTTGGCGTATGAAGAGGTTCTGTTCAAATTTTGGATAAGAAAGAACATATTCTACGCTCGAGGTTATACCTCAAGTCAAAGTTTTGTGGAGGAACCACGATGTTGAGGAAATGACTTGAGAGTTAGAATCGAAATGAAATCAAGGTATCCTTACCTCTTGACATACCGGTCGTACCCTAATTTCGAGGGCGAAATTTCATAAGAAGGGAGGTTGTAGGACCCTGACTTTTATAAATAAAGATGAATTTTCTATTAATATTATTTTGAATATTATGGAATAATTTGATATAATGTTATAGTTGTGGGTAATATTTATAAATTTTGCAAAAGTATACAAGTGGTTATATTATATTCGATTGGTTGGGGAATATTCGGTTTAGCGAGGAATATTAAATACAACTACTCAATCATTGGTGGACCCCACAATGAAATTATTGTCGGATTGAAAAGCGACAAAAATATTTTATTGAAATAACGGCGGAAGTTTTACAAGTGGATCTTGTTGAACTACTTTCATTAGTAAAAAGTACTGATGTATACACGTGTGGTTGCATAAGTAGCATGCGGTATTGATTATTGATCTTATGTGAGAAGTCACCGGTTTGATTCCATTATTGTCGATTAATAATATGAATTATTATAGCGATAATGACGTTTTGTTTTATTCGTATTATTAACGTAATAAAATAGAAACATCTTTTATATAAAAGAATACTTTATTAAAGTTATTACATAAATAAAATATATTATATTTTATTATGCATAGTGTTGCGTAGTGTTTTTGCGTAGTGTTGCATAGTGTTTGCATAGTAAAATGTTTTTATATAAATAGAATATATTATATTTTATTTAAAAGATTTTGCTTTAAATATGGACCGTCCGATTAAAGTAAATCGAATCGGGACCGTTTCATGGATTAATTACTATGCATTCTATTTTCCTATAAATAGAAGCTCATTCCTTCATTATTTTCTTATTTAATTCATTGAAACTCTACAGAGAAACTATAGAGAGAAAGAAGAAAAGTATTCTCGCTACTTCACTTTTGCCAATATTGAGTTTTCTAAGGTAGGAATATTATTTGTTGTACCCGTAAGTGGGTATTATTCTTTTGTATTCATGAAGAGAACTTCTTTTGTTATTCCATTCTTATTTATTACATTGGAATAACTTTGTATCTGCGGAATCCCCTATACTTGGTGATCTTCTTCTTTTATTCCATTCTTCTATTATTCATTTGGAACATCACATGCATGTGTTTTACAGGACTGGTTAAAATCTTTATTATTATTCATTTGGAACATCCCGCATCGTGTGTTTTACAGGAGGACTGGTTAGATTTTTTATTATTCTGTTGGAACATCACATGCATGTGTTTTACATCGGACTGGTTCCGTCTTTATCATTACCGTTGGAATATCCTATCGTGTGTTTACACCGGATCCGGTTCCATCTTTATTATTCTGTTGGAACATCACCGTAAACGGTGTGAATTTCACGACCGGTTCAGATTATTATTATTACATTTGAATAACTACGCCTTATGCCAAGCAATCGCATGCGTGGTGATTTCTTTTGTTATTCCATTCTTTATTATACCCGGTTGGTTAAAACTTTGACTTTATACTCCATGAAATTAGTAGAATATCCTTGATATTTGTGTTTCATCCGAAGATCTTTTCATGGAAATATTCTTCCGATCATTCTTGAATTTTACTCTACAAAGCAATGTGATCATGTTGATAGTTAGGATGTTATTAGTTTCTGAATAACTTAATTCTTGAACTTGTTTTATTGAATTCTTATATCATTGTCATCATCCTCATGTTTATATTTTTTAAAGTCATACGTGGGCTGTAGAGCATGGATGGACTTGGTATGATTATGACTGAGGATTATTGATTGTAATCATGCTTACCGTAATGTTACAAATGATGTGGTAAAAGTCCTCGATGGTAGTAGTGCATTGATGGACGAGTTGTTGGCATGATCATGACCATTAATGAATACACAACTATTCTTGGCCCGTAGTGCGGTGAATAATTGTGATCGTGATACTTAAAGAATATCCTTGGTAGTAGTGCGGGGGTGATTCGATGATGTGGATTATTTATTAAAGTTGAGTCTCGGCTATAATGATGATGAAAAACCTTTTAAATCATAAAAGATAGTAGATTTTATTTTCTACTTGACTCTTTTAATGGATTGCTTGTTCATTGCAGTTAAACTTGATGTTTATTATATTTTATCGGTTTAACAATGTTGAAGGCTATTGATAATTTATTCTCGCATTATCTTAATCATAATATTTCTTCTTTGGGCTAGTTGAGCTCACCCTTTCTTTCCTTTGTTCTCTTCGGAAATGAGAACATATTTGGGGACGAGTCGGGGGCGGAGTAATGGTCCGAGGAGGATAGCATTAGTAGTCCCTCACTATTCATGCATGAAATAGTGTGATAATAATTGTAATGAGGACTCCTTTTGAGTTTGTATAATATCTAGTAGACAATATTTGTATTCAAACTCACGAGTTTATGTCAGATTGCATACACGGCAGTTATATTAGTAAGTTGTATTTAAATTCTGTACCATGTATCTGACTACCCAAGATGGGTGATGTATACCTAATTTTGGGGGCGTCACATTTTTGATGAGGGTTTTGGTTATTGGTGATGAAATCTTATAAGTTTGGCATTTTAGGATGATTAAATGCATTATTTAGTAAAGTGTAAACAATTAAAATAAATTATTTATAAGTTTAAGAAATGTTATTTCAATATCATTATACCAAAATATTGGTATGGATTTTATTGTGGAATTTTTACCTTTTTGAGTCGAGTTTACTATTCATGAGTTACTATTCACGAGTTATTATTCATGAGTTACTATTCACGGGTACTATTCACGATAAAATTGGTTTCTTTTTTCTGACCAAATTATAGTTGAGTTATGAATATTACTCTTGAGATTAAATCTATATGTTGATTATATTATTTTTATTATCATATATAACATTTTTATAACCCTAATGATGATATTAATTTCTCTTTGACTTGAGTGTAAAGATGGGGAGATTATTGGTATGATCATGACTATGTGTTCTTTTTGGCCAGTAGTGCAAAGTTGAATTGTTGACTGGTATGATCATGACCATTGAATTTATAATTGAATATCTTTAACTTAGGTGCAAAGGTGAAATGATCAACATGGTTATAATTATTGTTTATATAAATTCTGAAATGATTATATATTTCTTTGAGATAATAATATATTTGGCATGTAGTGCAAATATGAACTGTTGATGAATATATTTGGCCTGTAGTGCAAATATGAACTGTTGAGGAATATCTTTGGCCTGTAGTGCAAAGATGAATTGTTGATGAATATCTTTGGCCCGTAATGCAAAGATGACATGTTGTTGAATATCTTTGGCCAGTAGTGCAAAGATGAACATGTGTTGAGATGAACATGATCAATTGGTGATACAAATGAATATCTTTGGCTGTAGTGTAAAGATGAAGTTATTAGTATGATTATGAACAGAAAATGTGATTTGGTGTAACCATGATCTTTGATGTTTCAGGTAAAGATATGTGATGAAAATTATCTTCGTCCTGGATGAGAAGAGGAATTTAGAATTACAATTATGATTATGAGTTATTCATATGATTGTGGACCAGAATTATTGATTGATGTTACAGGGATAAAACATTGTTGATGGATTTTTAACATGGAGAAGATAATTGACTTTATAGTCTATTTGACTCTTCTAATGGATCGCTTCGTTTCATTTGAACTATGGTTGAAATTTTTATCATCTACCATATATTTCTAAATCTACGATTTATTATTGATGAAGGCTATTGATAATTTAATTATCTTTAGTCATGATATTCTTTACTGAGCTAGTTGTGCTCACCCTTTTGCTTCACAATTCCTTTCAGGTAATAAAAATGTAGGTGGGTCGAGCGGGGGTAACAAGAGAATAGAACGGTGGTCTCTAGCTGTGGAGTTCTCCCTAAATAGTATAGACAAGTGTGTTGTATACATCTTTTAATAGTTATATTTGGTGAATCATATAGGGTGAGGCGAATCCAACGTTGGAAGGGGGTTTTGCCACTATCATACAAGATGTCTAATGACATATAACCTCGTGTCATCATAAGACAGGGTTGTGCTCATCCACTTGTTGAGTATATTTACGAGCACTACCTATATAATCTTGGTGTTTGTTTGAAGTATAATTCGACAGTGGAGATAATGATAAGTCAAGAGAAGACTCGCCATTGGGAAGAATATGATAGTAATCTTCTCATTTTTCTTTGGGGACTATTAGGTCAACCAAGGATAATTCTGTGGTCATATGATATCTATAATAACCTAGAAGAATGGCCTCCTATGTACGAAGGTTTTCTTGAGCACTTCCCAAAGATTCTAATTTCTAAAACAATTTTTGACTATACCTTTATGTAAGGTGTCATTGTGACGTGCTATCCAAGGTTGGGATGAGAGTCACAGTTGGTATATATTTGTATCCAAACTCACAGTATATGTGTTGTTGTATTTTGTACGACAATTATTGTAATAAAGTTGTAGTTATTTTTTGTTCCATGTATTTGGCGACTCAGAATGGGTTGGATGGAATTGAACTATTTTGGAGTTGTCACAGTTGGTATCAAAGCTTAGGGATACAGTCTCTGATGGAGATCGGAGAATAGAACTAATAGGGGAGAGATGAGTAAATCCTTCGCTAGTGTGTCCTACCTAAGCTTATTTGTTGGTCAATCATAATATCGGGATATTATGTGATATGTTAATTTGTTTAATTAACCCTTGTTTTATGGCAGTATTTGAGAATGACTGCTGAGAATGTTAACAATGGAGTGAATGAGACCGTGGGGATACCTCTAATCACCAACCAGGATAATGTGATGTCAGGCGAAGATGGAATTAGCGAAATCCATGTGGTGAGTGAAGAATTGATAGTTACACCCGAGATGGTCGCAGAGATAACAACTGAGAGTGAGGAAGAAGAGGTACCTAAGGAGAATTTATTAGAGGTATTATATGATCAAAATGTAGAATTGCAAAATCGTATTCATGAGTTAAAAGAGCATGCTAAAGAACGACAGGCGGTCGTGGAGCAAAAGGATGCAACAATTCAAGCTTGTGTTACCCGATATGTGATGCTTGAACAAAAACATTCTTTGGCAGAGTATAAGATGATAAATATGAAATCTGAGCTGAAAGAAGAAAAAAACTGAACGAGTGAGAATAAGTGATGCATGGGCAAAAGCCGCACGACACGTGGATATTGTGGAAAGAGATGTCCGATCTAAGAAGGCTAAAATAGATGATATGAATTTCTCTTTTTGGAAAGCAATTGGGAGAACCCAACATCAAGTTTTGAATTACCCTGTATATAGCGGTCAACCTGAATCCGATATGGATAGAAGATTGATGATTCAAATCATGAATCAGGAGTACGACGAGGCAGTTGAGGGAGGAATATGTCCTATAGAAAAGTATATTCCAACCGGTAGTGATGACGCCTAAATGCATGCCCTGCACAAGTCAAAGCCGGGTAGTTCGAGGGATGGCGGTTGTCATGACTTCCCAACAAGTGAAGAACCTAAATGAAGTTATCACGGGAGATGAGCAATGGAGAAATCACGATGACCCAGGAGATAGAATCTGAAATGAAAGCAAGATATTCTCAACTCTTCGAAATACCAGGTACGTAAATTTTGGGGACGAAATTTCATAAGGAGGGGAGATTGTAAGACCCCGAATTTTATGAAATAAAAGTATTCAATTTTTCTTATAATTACAATTTGATAAATGATTAAATTGATAAAAGTTTAAAGTTAAGGGTGAGATATGATTTTTTTTTTTCAAAATACATGAGTGGTTATAAAATATTCAATTGTCGGGGAATATTCGTTTGGTCGTGGAATATTCTTTGCGTCGGAGAATATTCATACTAACGACCAGTATGACCATTTATGGGCCCCATAACGAATAAGCGTCGGATGAAGAAAACGACAAAAATTGAGTTTTTACAAATAACGACGTAGTTATTACGAAGTAACTTCTTTGTTGGAATATCCAAATTGGTTAAAATACGATGTCTGGCGTTATTCGCGATGGCTTTGACGGTATTTGCGAGTATTTTTGAATTATTGATTCTTACGTGAGAAGACACTACTCAATAATTATTACGGTAATTCTTATTCAATATTTTATTTTATTGATTCAATAATTCTTTGCGTTGATATTTTATATTATTGTTGTTTTGATAATTATCTTTTGCATGATATTTCCCATTATCGGATCGATAATTCATATTATTTGAATAATATTATTAGATAGCATTATTGGCAATGTCTAGAAAGTTACATCGAGGAGAGGTTTGGTCACCTAATTTGGCGCCAAGAAGGAGAAATTCTTATTGAAAAGCCCCCTCTTTCCTGGGAACGGCCTGGTTGTCATAATTGTGATTCTGTAATATTATTTGTGAATAATTAATTATTGATTTATATGATAAGGAAATATTTATTTTATGTGGATATAAATGATGGATATATTTATTTTTACGTGGATAAAAATGAAGGAATTAATGCTGAGGTGTTTTATCAGTATTTTGTCGGTGTGGAGGTATTAAAAATTATCTGTTTGTGGATTTTGGATATTTTTGGTTTGGAATTTGGAAAAACTCAAAGCTACAAAGTTGTAGAGAATTCAATTTCAGTCAGAATGGACATAAAATTCGTATTTTTCTGATAACTAGGCTATTTTCTATGAATTGTTGAAGTTTGAGAAAATAAAATAATTTTTATTAATTTATGGGTGGGACCCACTTGGTTTTCAACATGTGGGCTGCTGAAAATTTGTTCAAAGTTGGCTGGTGGGTGAGAATTTTCAAGAGGCATGCGTAAAAATGTTGAATAATAATAAATATATTTTATTATTTTAGTCTCCTTTGGCGTTCTAGCATTTTCCTATAAATAGGTACTTATGTTAGAATTGAAAATCACATCAGAAATAAGTTTTCTTTCTCTCTATATTATCAAGCATATTTTTGTGAGTATTTAGATATCTTGAGTGTTGCTTTCGTTATATCCAGATATTCAAGTCGAAATCTTTGCTTTTCTTTTGAGGTAGGGATTTTAAGGGTTATTATATTTTTAGGTTTTCGTACTTCTTTCGACCTTTGAAAATTCTGGAAAAATTTAAAATGATAATTTGATGAGTTTTATTGATTGTGTCCAAAAATGGTGATTTTTGAATGTATAGATTACGAGTTATGAATTTTACGGTAAAAGACTATTTTAAAAGTAACCGTTTATAACTCCTTGTGGTTAACTCCAAAATTGATGAAATTTTTATTACGAGTACATCTATATAATATCAGTGTACTCTGTGAATTTCGGAATTTTTAGAGAAAAGTACAATTTATGATAAAATGTCTAAATATTCGCGATTTTGGTCGTATGAAAAATAGTAAATGAATTTTAAAATTTCGAGAAAAATATATGTTCAATATGGGACTATATTACGCTAAATCCGAGAAAAGAAAATTTGTTTGTCTTGATTTGATATTTTTCATGAAAATGGACTAGTTATGAGTAAATGAATTAAATATGTTATGTGAAGTAAAAAAATTAGAAAATATGATTTTATGGCTTGAGAATCCTATATGAGGTATAGGTATGCAGATTTTTGATGAGGTTTTGGTTATTGGTGATGAAATCTTATAAGTTTGGCATTTTAGGATGATTAAATGCATTATTTAGTAAAGTGTAAACAATTAAAATAAATTATTTATAAATTTAAAAATGTTATTTCAATATCATTATCTAGAAATATTTGTATGGATTTTATTGTGGAATTTCTACCTTTTTGAGTCGGGTTTACTTATTCATGAATTCTTATTCACGAGATTCTTATTCATGATTTATTATTACTGGTAGTCTTATTCACGACAAAATTGGTTTCTTTTTACGACCAAATTATAGTTGAGTTATGAATATTACTCTTGAAATTAAATCTATATGTTGATTATATTATTTTATTATCATATATAACATTTTTATAACCCTAATGATGATATTAATTTCTCTTTGACTTGAGTGTAAAGATGGGGAGATTATTGGTATGATCATGACTATGTGTTCTTTTGGCGATGGTCTGTAAAGTTAAATTGTTATTTGGTATGATCATGACCATTGAATTTATAATTGAATATCTTTAGCTTAGGTGCAAAGGTGAAATGATCAACATGGTTATAATTATTGTTTATATAAATTACGAAATGATTATATATTTCTTTGAGATAATAATATATTTGGCTGTGAGTGCAAATATGAAATATTGATGAATATATTTGATGCATAGTGCAAATATGGCTGTTGATGAATATATTTGGCTGTAGTAGTACAAATATGAAGCTGTTGAGGAATATCTTTGCTTTGTAGTGCAAAGATGAATTGTTGATAAATATCTTTGGCCGTGAATGCAAAGATGACATGTTGTTGAATATCTTTGGCGATAGTGCAAAGATGAACATGTGTTGAGATGAACATGACTAAATTGGTGATCTAAATAAATATCTTTGGCAGTAGTGCAAAGATGAAGTTATTAGTATGATTATGAGCGAGGAATGTGATTTGGTGTAACCATGATCTTTGATGTTTGAGGTAAAGATAGGTGATGAAAATTATCTTCGTCTGGATGAGAAGAGAATTTAGAACTACAATTATGATTATGAGTTATTCATATGATTGTGGACCGAATTGTTGATTGATGTTACGAGGATAAAACATTGTTGGTGGATTTTTAACATGGAGAAGATAATAGACTTTATAGTCTATTTGACTCTTCTAATGGATTGCTTTCATTCCGCAAAGAACTATGGTTGAAATTTTTATCAACTACCGTATGTTCTAAATCTACGATTTATTATTGATGAAGGCTATTGATAATTTAATTATCTTTAGTCATGATATTCTTTCTTGAGCTAGTTGTGCTCACCCTTTTGTTTCACAATTCCTTCGGAATGTAATAAAAGTGTAATTTGGGTGAGCAGGGGGGTAAAAAGGAATAAGCGGTGGTCTCTAGTTGTGTGGAGTTCTCCTAAGCAGTATAGATAAGTGTGTTGTATACATCTTTTAGTAGTTATATTTGGTGAATCATATAGGGTGAGGCGAATCCAAGCGTTGGAAGGGTGTTTTGCCACTATCATACAAGATGTCTAATGACATACTGACATCGTATCATCATAAGGCGAGGGTTGTGCTCATCCACTTCTTTGAGTATATTTATGAGCACTACTACTATATAATCTTGGTGTTTGTTTGAAGTATAATTCTCGATTAGAGAGCAGTAGAGATAATGATAAGTCGAGAGAAGACTCACCATTGGGAAGAATATGATAGTAATCTTCTCATTTTTCTTTCAGGGTCTATTAAATTGACCAAGGATAATTACGTGGCCATATGATATCTATCATAACCTAGAAGCGTGGCCTCCAGTATACGACGAAGGTTTCTTGAGCACTTCCCAAAGATTCTAATTTTTAAAAGCAGGTTTTTGACTATACCTTTATGTAATGTGTCATTGTGACGTCTTTATCCATGGTTGGGATGAGAGTCACGGTTGGTGGTATATATTGTATCAAACTCACATGATATATGTGTTGTTGTATTTTGCACGACAATTGTTGTAATAAGGTTGTAGTTGTTTTCTGTACCATGTATTTGGCGACTCAAAATAGATTGGATGGAATAGACCTATTTTGGGGTTGTCACACTATGGGTGTAGGGTCACAAGTTCACTCATTGAGCATCAAACTTGGGCATGAAACTAATTTACGTGTAATAAATTCTATTATGTATTTGTACCTGAAATGTGGATGGGATTAATGATGTAATGAAGTTGTTTGATGGAATGAAAACAATCAGTTTAGTTACATGGAATGCTATGATTGTCGAGATGATGGAACTCGCAGGGATAGGCTTTCAGCACATCACAGTGGAATTGAGACACTTAATATATTTTTGAGATTGAATCAATCAAGCACAAGACCTGATCTAATCTACGTGAATAAATTGCACTTTAACTCTTAACAACGGTTTAAAAATAATTTAGTCTGTATGATTGAATTATTATGCTATGTTGATGTTTTCATTGGACATGATGCATTTTATTTTATCATATTGTGGTCAAAATATTATAAATATGTTTTTAAAATACTATTCAGACATTTTTGATTATCAAACAGGTTTTGCTTAGAGGGTTAAAATGATAAAATACTTATTCAGACATATTAAAAATAATAATTGTCAAATAATATTTTTTTATTTTGACACAATTCTGAACAGATACTCTTAATTATTTAAATTCTAAAAAATTCTAAATGTTCATATTTTATCGAACAATTTTATCAAACATATTAATAAGAGCCAAGCTGGAGTGATCAAACCACTTGGCCATATTTGCCTAGACATCTAAATATTGATACACCACATGTAAATTTGCTGAAAAAAAAGAAGAGAGTAGACAGATGAGGTATATGTGCAATTAATTACTGATTAAATGTCTTTAAAAAGATTACGTAAAGAGAGAATCAAGTCAAGTTATGCTAAAGTTAACATTAATTTCACCTTAATAAGTTATATAATTTATTAAAAAAATTACACTCATAAGTTTTATAACTTTTTATATATTATAATTATTAATATAATATTTTTATACCCAATACAATAAAAATTATACGAACATAAAAATTAATATCAATTTTAGCCCATCCGATCCAACCAAATTATATTTAATTGTCTTTTTATATTTAATTTTAGCTTGGTGAAATTTTATTTAGCTGAACATCAGAAATTTACAAGCTTTTTTAAAAAATTAAAGAAAATAAAATTGTTATCTTTTAAAATTAAATATCGGTATAGATTTCTTTCTTTCTAACAGTCATAATAATAATGTTATACAAACTAAAAATAAATGTGAATTTTTTTGGAACATTTGCAAAAGGAAAAAAATCAAGTACTAATTCCAAAATTTATTTAATACTATTAAACTCTATTTCTCTTTAGTCGTCTTTTAGATTTTTTTTTTCTTTTTAAGTTGTAGATATATAAATTAGAAATATTTATTACTCTCCTCATTAGTCCAACAACGATCCAAAATAAGAACAAAAATTAAATTTTTATTAATTAAGTGTTATCAAATTAGAAAAATTTTTTTTGTCAAAATAATATATCTTGACAAAATTTGAAATAAGAAGTTGGATTAATTTATATATATATATATAAATTTAAAAATAGAAATTTGTATGATACATCTTACGTCTCATATTGTTCTTCAAAAAGTTATTATTTTTAAAAATTTATTAATTGACTATTGTAGTTCTTCAAAAAAATATTATTTAAATGATTACTTTTAATATTTTTTTAGAAACATAATTACAATAATAATAAAAATATGATAATTATCTCACGATTATATTATATTATATTAAATTAAAATAAAATAAAACAATATTAATCATAATTTTATATTAAAAACTAATATTTTGATTAATAATTAGATCTATAATTTTAAACTTTTAATATTATTTTGAAAACATAATTACAATATTAATCAAAATATTTTGATAAATTAAAATATAAAATTTAAGAAAATTAATATTTTTATATGATTTTATTATATTTATATATGAAAAATATCTTTATATAACTTATAATGATAATTTTTATTTAAAAATATTAAAAAATCATGTGCAAATATAAATTTTCTAACATAAAAAATCTACCACCGAAAAAGGATTATGAATAGGGAATCCATAATTTGATAAGAAAATTTGATGATATATGTGAAAATATAAAAAAAAATTGGTTGGAGGAAATATTTGGCGGCACATATATCAACGCTGCCAAGTGCGAGCGAACAGAACTCGGTTAAAAAAACAAACATCAGAGATTCTATAACTTCAATTTAACCTGGACATGACATTTTTTACAGACCAACCTCCGCACCCCACGCCCCCTCCGCTCCTCCCCCCCCTCACCCCCCTCGCCCCTCCGCCACCCCTGCGCTCCCCATATCCCCATTCCCCATTCCCTATAAAGTATGCTCACACACCTCTCTCTCTCCTCCACCTCGTTTGACCACCTTCTAGTCATTTCCATTTTATCTCTCCTCTTTCCGCCAAACCAAGCGCTCTCTTTCTCTTTACTCTGTTTTGCTCTGCAAATAGACTCACTCGCTCACTCTTCTTGGACTCATAAATTCCACTCAATATAGCAAACACCCACAAATTAAATACTCAGATCTCATCATTTCTTCTTCTTCAATGAGATCTTCAAGAACAACCTCATAATTTCTTCTTCTTCAATGAGTATATCTTCAAGAACAACATCATAATTTCTTCTTCTTCTTCAATGGTGCAAACACTTATAAGAGCTATACCCACTTGCGTATAAATACTTTATATCAAGTTATGTTTTTTTTTAGCTGTTAAAATGGCAGAAACCGCGACGGAGCAAAAAGCAATGCCAGAGGCAGACAAGAAGAAAGAGCAAAGTTTACCCTTTTATCAGCTCTTCTCCTTCGCTGATAAATACGACTGGCTTCTCATGATCTCCGGCAGTCTTGGAGCCGTCGTTCATGGCTCCTCCATGCCCGTTTTCTTCCTTCTTTTCGGACAAATGGTTAATGGGTTCGGCAAGAACCAATTTGATTTGCACAAAATGACTGACGAAATCTCAAAGGTTTCACAATTAATTAATATCCAAATATATCTATAAAATTCCCCATATCTCTCCTAATTTGATCTTTTATACAGATCTGATTTTCTTTTTTTTGTTTATATTGAATGCAGTATGCTCTGTATTTCGTCTATCTTGGATTGGTTGTCTGTTTTTCCTCTTACGCAGGTGAGCTCGATCTATCTCATTATTTAAATATTTTGTTGTTGTTGTTGTTGTTTTATTATAAAAATAGAAAGCAACTTACTTTTTTATGTTTCAATTATGTTATATTATTTATTTATGCTTCTTCTTAGCCAGTTCACTGTAGATCGGTTGGACTTGTGGTTGCACGTGGTCCTTGGACCGACTCTCTGTCTTTTTCCTCTTCAATTGTCACTTTTCATTATCTTAATTTGTAGTATAGCATTTATTACATTATCTAAAGATTCTCAATATAATACTCCTTTATCACTGTTAGAACTAATTTAATTATTGTCCACCATTTTTATTTTATTTAAAAAATACTGGACAATTTTGTAACTTGGTTAATTTTGTGGAATGAACCAGAAATTGGGTGTTGGATGTATAGTGGGGAGAGGCAAGTGAGTGCATTGAGGAAGAAATATTTGGAGGCAGTTTTGAAACAGGACGTCGGGTTCTTTGACACAGATGCAAGAACTGGTGATATTGTTTTTAGTGTTTCTACAGACACTCTTCTTGTTCAAGATGCCATTAGTGAGAAGGTATGATAATGATTTAGTGTCGTCTTCTTCACTTTTCTCTCTCTTCCCATTTTGCAATTTCCCCCTACTTTCTGGACTTGAACTGTTAAATTAGTGTTGTTGATAAACTGTGTTGCACTAAGAGGGAAAAGAATGATCATATGGAGTGATAGGTTTTCATTATTGCGGGCCCCTCTGTCTATATTGTGCGCATTAGCAAATCTTGACTAACTTGCGCCATTATCTTTTTTGGAGTTTCTGATTTGGGTTTCATAATTTTGTTCCACATTCACTGATTAAACTGTTTTTTGATTTGGTATTGGTTTATGTAAACGTGATTAATTTTGTGTTTTGGTTATGTGGTGTCAAATTAAGGTGGGTAACTTCATCCATTATCTTTCCACATTTCTGGCGGGATTGGTGGTTGGTTTTGTGTCAGCATGGAAGCTAGCTCTGCTTAGTATTGCAGTCATTCCAGGAATTGCTTTTGCCGGGGGTTTGTATGCTTATACTCTCACTGGTCTCACGTCCAAGAGTCGCGAATCTTATGCTAATGCGGGCATTATTGCCGAGCAGGTCAGCCCTGTTTCCTAATTCTAGTCTGCCATTAGATAAAATTTCATGAATGGCATTTGATTTAATACTACACATTGATGCTAAATTGCAATTTAAGACCTAGGTGTGTTAGACTAATTGGCAACCAAATTTAGCATGACCTGGAGAATTTATACCATGACAATTTTAAAATTTTCATGTCTTTGGTAAGAAATGATTATCTTAAAGGCATATAAAATTTACTGTATCAGCTTCTAATATCTCATAATTTCTGAATAGGCCATTGCACAAGTTAGGACAGTATACTCGTATGTTGGTGAGAGCAAGGCCCTGAATTCATATTCAGATGCCATACAAAATACATTGAAGCTCGGATACAAGGCTGGGATGGCCAAAGGCCTTGGGCTAGGATGTACTTATGGAATTGCATGCATGTCATGGGCCCTTGTTTTCTGGTATGCCGGTGTATTTATCAGGAATGGACAGACAGATGGAGGAAAAGCTTTCACTGCTATCTTCTCTGCAATTGTTGGTGGCATGTAAGATTTTAAACTGTAACTATTTCCTTGTGTTATACAGATGATCAAGTGGAAAAATTTAATTCATAATTTCAGATAATTTATGGTAACAGGAGTTTGGGTCAGTCGTTTTCAAATCTTGGAGCATTCAGCAAGGGTAAAGCAGCTGGATACAAGTTAATGGAGATTATCAAGCAAAAACCGTCAATAATTCAAGATCCATCTGATGGAAAATGTTTGGCTGAGGTTAATGGTGACATTGAATTCAAAGACGTGACCTTCAGCTACCCATCACGCCCTGATGTTATCATCTTTAGAGGTTTCTCCATATTCTTCCCAGCAGGAAAGACGGTAGCAGTTGTTGGTGGTAGTGGGTCAGGGAAAAGCACTGTTGTTTCACTGATAGAGAGGTTCTATGATCCTAATGAGGGTAACTAACTTAGTTTTCTCATATTCAGAGATCGAAAGTTTTTAAAGGTTGTTGAGTGTTGGTGAATACTTGGCTAATGTGTCTTTATTTGCTGGGCAGGTCAAATTTTACTTGACAATGCGGATATAAGGACACTGCAACTGAGATGGTTGCGGGATCAGGTTGGTCTTGTGAACCAAGAACCTGCACTCTTTGCCACCACCATACTTGAGAACATACTTTATGGAAAACCTGATTCAACTATGGCTGATGTGGAAGCTGCTACCACTGCCGCTAATGCTCATAGCTTCATTACCTTGCTTCCTAATGGGTATAACACTCAGGTTTGTATATACTTATTCATCTCTGTTGAATTTTGCTACTGTTAATGTTGTTTCAGACTTGTTATTTGTATTAATCTCTATCAATTGAAGTTAAAAGGCACCTTAAATAGATATAATACAGTTTGGCCAATGATTGTACGTAGTTGACTGACCTCCATTTTCTTCCTTAAATTAGTTGTTGCCATGAATGCTAATGGTGAAATGGCTGCTTGAATAAATGTTCAAGGTGGGAGAGCGAGGAGTCCAACTCTCAGGTGGGCAGAAGCAGAGAATTGCAATTGCAAGAGCTATGTTAAAGAACCCCAAGATCCTCCTCCTTGACGAAGCAACTAGTGCCCTTGATGCAGGTTCTGAAAGCATTGTTCAAGAAGCTCTAGACCGCCTGATGGTTGGAAGGACGACTGTGGTGGTTGCTCATCGCCTCTCCACCATAAGGAATGTTGATTCGATTGCAGTTTTACAACAAGGACAAGTTGTTGAGACGGGGACTCATGAAGAATTAATTGCCAAAGCTGGCGCCTATGCATCCTTAATCAAATTCCAGGAAATGGTGGGAAATAGAGACTTCTCAAATCCCTCAACCCGTCGTTCACGTTCATCACGGCTAAGCTATTCCTTGTCAACAAAGTCTCTTAGCCTTCGATCTGGCAGCTTAAGAAATCTAAGCTATCAATACAGCACTGGTGCCGATGGTCGTATTGAGATGGTCTCAAATGCTGAAACAGATAAAAAGAATCCAGCACCACTGAATTATTTCTTCCGTCTTCTAAAGTTAAATGCTCCTGAATGGCCTTATTCTATCATGGGTGCTGTAGGATCCATTCTTTCCGGTTTTATTGGTCCAACTTTTGCCATAGTGATGAGCAATATGATCGAGGTGTTCTACTACCGCAATCCTGCAAGCATGGAAAGGAAGACAAAGGAGTTCGTTTTCATATACATTGGAGCAGGTCTATATGCTGTTGTTGCATATTTGATACAACATTACTTCTTTAGTATCATGGGAGAGAATCTTACTACAAGAGTGAGGAGGATGATGCTTGCAGGTAAAAGTCATGTTGAGTTCATGTTTCTTGTATTTCTCGTTTAAATGTTATCAATTAGGTTTAATAATAGATTGGTAATACAGAGTACTCTGTTTCTTTGTTATTGGACAAGCAATTGCTAAGTAAAATATGCAATTACTAATTAGTATCTTATTCATTTTTCAGCAATCCTAAGGAATGAAGTCGGATGGTTCGATGAGGACGAGCATAACTCGAGCCTCGTTGCAGCTCGCTTAGCTACTGATGCTGCCGATGTGAAATCTGCCATTGCGGAGAGGATCTCGGTTATATTGCAGAACATGACTTCCTCCTCACTTCATTCATAGTTGCTTTCATAGTTGAGTGGAGGGTCTCACTTCTCATCCTGGCCACCTTCCCTCTTCTTGTTTTAGCCAACTTTGCCCAGGTATGCATACACAATGCACTTCTTTAATTACTGAATGTTGACTACATAACCAAATGAAAAAAATGAAGCAGACCAAGGGCATTTTGGGTATCTTAAAAAAACTGTATGAAACCAGCAGTTATTTTAATTGAAGTGTGTCAGATTTCCTAGAAAAATGAAATTTCAAACTAACATTAATTACTTAACATTAGAATTAATAAGATTATTTAATATGTGTGATTATGCAATAATAGTAGCACTAGTATGGACTATGGAGTAATAGAAAGGAGGAGTAATTTATTTCATGGGAATCTATTTTCAATACTTTCTCAGTATTAAAAGACAAGAGGGTATAATTAAATACCCATTCTGGAGCACTGCACGTGGCTCCTCCGATTCTTGTGCATAACTCTTTAAAAATCACACCTGGGTCTTGCTATGAAGAATACTTGCAGTAAACTATGAAGAATAGAATAGCAAAGATTCTATTATCAACCATCAACTTCAATGCCACTGAAGTGTTCTTAGTATTTTCTTATGCTGATATATATGAGTGTTTCTCAAGGTTATGTGACTTTCTTGAATTAATTTTCATCCCAGTCAAATAGTAGGTTGTCTAGTGCCATTTTCTTCTTTCCCTTTGTCCATTACTTTTGTTTTACTTTTTACCTTGCACCACCACTGCAAACAATACAGATGTCCCAGTATCCTGTCTCATTTTACCATATCTCCACTAGATGTTTATGCCAGAAGTTGCAGAGAATCTTGGCCCGTGACCAATTTATACATAATAATAATATAGTAGAATATGTTTGGTATTGGCAAATTTTCTTTCTGTAACTTCTTTTTTACTGCTCATTTTTTCATGGAGGGGTGTCAGGGTGTGGTGGTCATGGTGGTATGGCAGTGTCAGAGGGGTCTGTTCCTGAAGTTGTCTAACCTACATAGGGGGGGGTAAATACGCACCCCTTTCACACTCCTGTCATTTTAGGTTGAATTTTTAGGGTTTGCAAACTTTTGGCCTCTATTGGGGTACTGTAGACTGTACTAGAAAATTAGCAAAATTGCACTCGTCTTTCTGTGTGCAACAGTGTTTTCTATTCTGAGCATGCACAGTGAAGGTGATGGATTGCTTTAAGGACGTGCATGCACTACTGGATTCTGTCATTTTCATCAACCTTTACTTACTTCAGGGTCCCGTAACCATGGGCTTCAGTTCTTCCACATACCTTTGCAAGTGGGGTTAATGATTTATACGGTCAACAACTTGAATATATTCAATTAGACTGGAAAAATAATCCTATTTTCTTCCTACTTTTCAATAGCATTTGTTTTTTAGACACAGCATAAACACAAAAGTAACTTAGGTTCACTAATATAAGTAAACAAACATGCTATTTACAATGTTGTTGCGATTCTCTCTCTCTTTTTGTTTTTTTTAAGTATTGCCATTTTCAAATTTGAACGCAATGAACTGTTATGGAAAATGAATTTAGAAAATTAAGGTTTCAAGAATGAGAGAAGGTTTTTAATCACAATTTGTAGGTTATTATTACGAGAACACTGAATAAAGCACAAGGTCTTCCCTACTCTTTGGGTTGAATGTAGGAAAGCTTTACTGCACTAACCTGAATGATTCAAAATATAGGCAAATAGGTAGTGTAATGGCTCATCATGTGATCCGAATAGTATTGTATCTTCTTTCGCTGATGGTTAAATGATTTTTTTGTTTCTTTTTACTAGTTAATTTAAACAGTGTTCTGACTGTTAATCCTGTTATTTTGAATGTAACAGCAACTTTCTCTAAAAGGATTTGCTGGAGACACAGCCAAGGCACATGCAAAAACTAGCATGATTGCAGGGGAGGGAGTGAGTAACATTCGCACAGTTGCAGCCTTTAATGCCCAAGAAAAGATCCTCTCCCTGTTTTGCCATGAACTCCGCCTACCACAGCTCCAAAGCCTTCGTCGCAGCCAATCTGCTGGCATTCTCTTTGGGCTCTCTCAGCTTGCTCTTTATGCTTCTGAAGCTCTAATCCTTTGGTATGGTGCCCACCTCGTTAGCAAAGGTGTGTCCACGTTCTCAAAGGTTATTAAGGTGTTTGTGGTTTTAGTTATAACGGCCAATTCAGTTGCTGAAACTGTTAGCCTTGCACCCGAGATTATCAGGGGCGGTGAAGCCGTTGTTTCTGTATTTTCTATTCTTGATAGATCAACAAGAATCGACCCTGATGATCCTGATGCTGAGCCAATTGAAACAATTCGTGGTGAAATTGAACTACGTCACGTCGACTTTGCATACCCTTCACGTCCTGATGTAGTTGTGTTCAAGGACTTTAGCCTTAGAATCCGAGCTGGCCAAAGCCAAGCTCTTGTTGGGGCTAGTGGGTCAGGAAAGAGTTCTGTAATAGCACTAATTGAACGGTTCTACGATCCAACTGCCGGGAAAGTTATGATTGATGGAAAAGACATCCGACGCTTGAACTTGAAGACCCTCAGGCTAAAAATTGGCTTGGTACAACAAGAGCCAGCCCTCTTTGCCTCGAGCATTCTCGATAACATTGCCTATGGGAAAGATGGGGCAACGGAAGCAGAAGTAATCGAAGCAGCTCGTGCAGCAAATGTGCACGCATTTGTTAGTGGTTTGCCTCAAGGCTACAAAACCCCAGTAGGCGAAAGAGGGGTACAACTCTCTGGGGGACAAAAGCAAAGAATCGCAATAGCTCGGGCAGTTCTTAAGGATCCGACTATACTTTTACTAGACGAGGCAACAAGCGCACTGGATGCTGAATCAGAGTGTGTCCTGCAAGAAGCACTGGAAAGGCTAATGAGGGGTCGCACCACGGTGCTTGTGGCTCATCGTTTATCGACAATCCGAGGGGTTGACAGTATTGGAGTTGTTCAAGATGGGCGGATTGTAGAGCAAGGCAGCCACACCGATCTAATCAGCCGACCGGAAGGGGCTTATTCTAGGCTGTTGCAGCTTCAAAACCATCACATATGAAAAAGAGGACTATAGAATATCAAGGCATCATGATTGACATGGCCAGTGTGCTTGGGGATTATTATGTTTGGGGTCCCATTAACCATTGCTTTCACTTTATTTTTTTGAATGATAATAGCCGTAGATATGGTTATATGAAAGACTATGTATCATTACTCCATTCCCAATGGAGAAGCATATGTAATATTTTTCAATCAATATATAATGATGCATAAGCCTGTCTCTCTGTTTTATGGTTGTTTGATTGATTAGTTTTTTTCCCTTCAGCTTTATAACACTTGACAACGTGTAAACCGTAAACCCCATAGCCAACTTTCCAGCTCTTTAAAAACTTGGTTCTTTCTCTAAACTCTTTTTTCCTGCCTGTGCTGCTGGCTAAAGTGCTTTTACTCAAGGGCCAACTTTTGGGCTTAAAGGCCGACATGAACATTGAACCATTTTAAACAAAAAACAAAGGCTTTAAAAAACTGGATAAGCCTTTATTTGGTCCACATGGCTTGAATTATTATGGTAATAAAGCAAATAATAGAAAAGCATTATTATATGTAAAGCTAGGTAGCTTAAGGAAGTAGTAATGTGATCATTGTATGGTATCTGGCCCACCCTTTCCATATCAGTTAGTGGGTTTTGGAAAAGTCCGCCCCATTTAGTGAGTAGTGAGGATAGGTTCAGCTTTGACTAAAGATTTGTACTTTTGGTCTGTCGTAAAGACTAAAGAGAGTGATCATTTAGAAGGCTCCAAGTGAATGGAATGGTTGGATGCATCATCATTAATGTTTTGGTTTAAAAAAGTGGGAGCAAAGGATAAGAAGAGCGGAATGGGTGATCAAGTGCATGGTATCAAATCTCTTTATCATTTGCAGTTCAATTATATATGTTCTTGCAGTGGGTGAGTACTACTAGCTAGCTACATGCTACATGTCGCAGTGCTGATTTAATTTTACCTCCTTACCCGGCCCGGCCGAATAAAAATGTCTGACTGCAAATGATCGATTTTTAATTCCACGTTTATTTTATGTTTACTCAGTAAGACTCTCTTAAATAATACTCCAGTAAGTTAGATTCTTATCTCTCTCTATATATATGAAGCCTGAAGGAAGAGAGATCAAATCGTAGAACTCATGCCTAAACATTTATTTAACAAATAAACAATATACTGTTGTGTCAAATACTATCTTTCTAAAATTTTCAATGACAAAAAATACCTACGTATTGCATTTTTAAGTGAACAAAATTTTAAATATGTACATATTTTTAAATATACTAAAAGCTTCATGTAACTAACCATACATTAAAAAAAGAACAAGCATGCCTATGCAGGCATGCATGTTAATTGGCATATAGTATTAGATTTACATGCATGTACGGTCCAAATTGATGAATTAATTGGTGGTCGAACCCAAATTGGCGTTTAGCCTGCTGCTAATTATGCAGAGCGAGCTAGCTGGTGGCCCTTAGCCCTCTCGATCTGTTAGATTCTTGAAAGTGACTCCTCTGTCTCTTTCTCTCTCCTGGTGTCTGTTTCTGTTATGGAGGGATGGAGATGGGTGAGTGAATAATCTGACAAAATATATATCGTCTGTTGGTCAATCAGAAATTAGTTTGAATGTGAAAACTCTTTATCTTACCCTCTACTTTCTTTTTTAGACAAGTGCTCTTTTCTTTGGCTCCTAAAAAAGTTGTATACTTACCATGATCGATGGCTCATTTTTTTTCCAAAAAATAAAATTAGCTCGTTATCCTAGTAGTAGTGACAAGTGTTAGTTATTTAAATCACTTAAATTTCGTTTTTGCCCAGTTCTATCATTTTATTTTATTTTAGGAGCAGCCCAACTCAATGTTAATTGGGCTTTTTAGGCTAAGCTTGGTTCAGGAGTATAAACATTCTTCACAATTTTGGGCCCTTACCCGGGATCTAATGTAATCAGTAGAATATTTTTGACATAAATAAAATAAATTAATGTTACAAGCTTTAATTTATCTGCTCAACATATTATTCTTCTAGTCTATGAAAAGTGTGATTGCAATTGTCACAAACAGTTAATTATCTTGTTGTAGTTAATTACACAATATCACTCCAATATATCTCTACTCCAACTAAAACAAAATGCCCTTTTCTAATCAATAGGATTCGAGAATCCAATTTTCCTGGAGGGCACTCTTATAGTTAAATAAAAATATATAATAAAATTATATTATTCCTTACATAAAAAGATAATATATTCAAATATTAATGATGTATAATTTAATTTTTATTTTTATTTATCATTAAATATAATGACTTGTTTATTTAATAGTAGTGACATGTATATATTACAAAAAATATTCTAAGAAAATAATTGTATACAGTTTTATGTCAACAATCCCTAATACAATGATATCCACTTTTTTCAGATCATTTTTCATCAATTCTATATTAACAAAAATCGCAAGCCATTCGTTAATTAAAAAAGAGTTTAATCATATCTCATTGTTTGGCCAAGGACATCTACTTGTACTTGTAAAATAATTAATTATGAAAAGAAAGCTCAAATGATAATTAATCATGATATATCAATCTTGTTATCGGTTAGCATAATTAAGATTAACAACAGGGATATACTGCATGCAGCATGTCTGGTTTTTATGGTTTCTATTTAATTTAATTAAAGCGTTTCAAACCTAAACATGTACATACACTTGAAAGATATTTATTTATTTTGAAACGCAGCGCAGTTTCCAATGCAACCTGTTTAATTTATAAACAGATCAACTCGAGTGTGTTTAAATGTTGTAATATATTTTAATCGAGTAAAATGTAAAATGATCATTGTACTCTTAGTATATTTGAATATTGTGTCCTTTTTTATTGGTCAATGCAAAACAAATCTTCTACACTACTATATAAAAATTTGGATAACAAACATTTATGTGACAATTGTGTATTGACTATCTTACGTGACAATGATGGCATGTAAATAAGTCAAACTGAGACTAAAAAATTTGTTTTCGTCAAGATTAATATGAACATAAAATATCAACCATGTAACTTTAAGTAAGTGTCCAACTGATTAGATAAATGCTATAATTGCTATTAAAACAACATAAATTTAAATTAATTATTGTGCCTATTTCACTTTTTATCTTCAATTTCTCTAATTGTTCTTTACAAAGACCAATCAACCACCCAAAAAATAATATTTTTAATATAACAATTTTAATTTTGGGGCGTAACAGAATGCACACCACTTGAAAATTTAGCAAATGAGGGACCACCCCTTTAAAAAATTTGGTAAATGAGGGACATTCTCTTGATCAATAAGTTTTCTGATTTAAAAGAAAAAATGTTGACGGATGAACCACTAATACATTATTAACATATTTTACATAATAACTCCAACGTAAAAAAATGGATATTTTAATATATTAGTAGAGTGTCATATTTTAAGTGGAAAAAATTAAGACAATGGTCATTATATTAGATATTCTAATGCATCAAAGGTTCAATTTTCAAGGATACTTAAATAATTCAATATTATAGTCTCACAATACTGATAACCAATCGTTCTCAGGAAAGAGGCTTCTCGTATAAACGACGCATAATTAACTAACTCATTTTTCTATGTAACTTCTGCTTACAGGCATTTATACATAATCTTAACCTGGTTTAATAATATCATATCAAATTAGGGGCGGATGGATAGCAAGGGAAACATAGACAAATGCTGCCCTTTTATAGGTAAACTTAAGGGTCTATGCTTACTTTTTTTTATAGGTAAACTTAAGGGGCATGTTTTATAAGTTAGTAAACTCAAGGGGACAGATTTATAAGAAAGTTAAACTTGATGGTAAAAAAGAAAAATTCATTATAAGAGTCTTAGAGTTAGATAAGAGAGGCGAGAGCTCAATTCTGCAATTTCTTTACAGTTTTTGCACTTCTGCACTTCTGTTTCACTAATCACTATTTAGCCAAGGCTGCTAAGCAAAACACTGGTCCGCGAGTCAAGCTCTTCTCAGCCGAGACCTCGGCTCCTCTTCTCGGCCCTCGCCCTTTGCGCATATGAAATTTAGAAGGTAACAAATTTAGGGCTTTTTAATTTGATAATTTAAAATTTATAATTTGTTTACATTTGTTGTTGGTTGTGGACTTGAGGAGTTGAGATTAAATCCAATTCAATTTATTTGATGTATTTGTTGTATTGGACTTAAGAGGTAACTAATTAAAGTTTTTTTGTTTGATAATTTTTTAATTTTTAGGTTTTTTTCTATTAAGAGTTGGAGTTAAATCTGTTGTGGACTCTGTTGGGATGTATTTAACTTTTAGAACTTAAGAGTTGGGGTTATAAATCTGTTGTTGGTTGTATTTTTTTTGTGGACTCGACCCTCCATGTTCCTTGAAAAGTTCAACCTTTGTTTGGACAAACAGGTTATGAAATTGACAACATAACAGAACAAACTTGGCAAATTGTCAAAATTATAACTCAGGAAAAAAAATGTTGAAAATGATGTATTTGAAATTATTGATAATGAATATATATATTTTAGAACATTTTCAAGCTATGAGGTATAGGAGGATAGTATTGTAATTTGTAAACATTATTATGAATAGTTCAATTTTTCTTTATTTAAGTTAAAAAAATAAATTAAAATCCGCCCTTACTGAGATTTATTCATGGATCCACCCCTATATCAAATAATATAAGTTACTGTGTCGTAATTAGGGGTGAACAAAAAATTCGGTATATTCGATTTTTAGGGAAACTGAATTGGTTCGAACCAGTTGCTTTTGGGACAGAGAGTAACCGGTTTAGAACTAGTACATACCAGATTTTTGGGATAGGTTACGGTAGGGGGTTTGGCTCAGTTGATATATATATATATATACCGAACCGAGTTGATTGTACCGATTTATTTAATAATATTCCCAAATAGATCTTAGAGATCTCAGATTCCCAAATGAATCAATAAGTAAGTTTGGCAGATATTGAAACATCGCTAGAAAAAATTGTAAATTCAAACCATGGAGATAAGAAAGATTTAAACAACATATATTGAAGAATCAAAAAATGATTCACTTTCCTGTCAGAAAGTTGTAAACAACAAAGCCGAACTAAACATTCAAAAAAGTTATCATTTTCAGTAAGAATAAAATTGGACTTGTAGTGAGAAACAAGGAACAAGAAGAAGCAATTCTAACCTTCAACAGTCAACACGCATCACATCTTCTTCTTTTTTTTCCTTGATTCGATTTCCCTTTTTCCTTGTTTGCTAAAATAGAAGTGATTTGTATAATATGAGGAATTTCCTTTTTTCTTGATTCGATTTCCTTTATCCTTGTTTATAATATGAGGAAGGTTGGGCCTTATAATATGCAAAAGGCTGTGTATAGAAATAAAAAGCAGGGCCTTAACATGACTTCTCATTTGAAAAAACAACCGGTACAAAAGTGAAAAAACCAGGTACCGGACCGGCTAACTGGTTCAGTATACCGGTCTAATCGATACCGGTATTATTACCCATCTTTGGGTGTATTCGTTAATCGGTCCGGTTTGATTCAGTCCGGTTCTTTTTGGTAATTAATTACTGATGATCACCCCTAGTCGTAATATTTATTTAATAATAGAAATAATGTGCAAATGTAACTGTAACAATTATTGAATCAATAATATCAGATACTATGCAATAAATACTGTGATAATTATTGAATAAAATACTAAGTGGCTTCTACTGTAGCAATTATTAATTATCAGAAATACTGTTCAATATTGATTACTAATGCGGAGTACCGCGTACTACTGGGGAATAACTTGTATTACTCGTAAAACTTCTGTCGTCAATTTAAAAAGGTTATTTTTGTCGCTTCCTATAGCTGACAATTATTAAGTTGTGGAGCCCACCAATGATTATTTATTTCCGACTTCGTCAAATTTATGTTCTCATTTCTCGAAGAGAAACGGTGAAAGAAAAAGGTGAGCTCAACTAGCCCAAGAAGAAATATTATGACTAAGATAATGCGAATAATTTATCATTAGCCTTCAACAAGATTGTTAAACCGATAAAATACAATGCATAACAAGTTTAAGCTGCAGTAGAATAAGCAATCCATTAAAAGAGTCAGTAGAGAATAAAGTCTACTATCTTTTAGGTTTTAAAAGGTTTTTCATCATTGTTATAAATGAGACTCGAACTTTAATAAATAATACACATCATCAATTCACCCCCGACTACTCTACCAAGGATATTCATCAAATTATCAATGGTCATTGACTATATACCGAATCACCCCCGGTCATAATCATACCAAAACTATCCATCATTTGCATTACTGCAGACCATCGAGGACTTTTATCACATCATTTATAACAAGCCATGATTATACCGAATGATCAGTGTCATAATCATACTAAGTTCATCTATATACACGTAAGTTCAAGATAACATAATATAACTTGAGGATGATGACAATGACATAATAATTCAATAAAACAAGTTCAAGAATTATTTTATCCAGAATTATTAACGTCCAAATTGTCAAAATGATCTTTTTTGTAGAGTAAAATTCAAGAATGATCGGAAGAATATTTCCATGAAAAGATCTTTGGATGAAAATGCAAATATCAAGGATATTCTACTAATTTCATTGAGTATAAGTCAAAGTTTTAACCATTTGGGTATAATAAAGAATGGAATAACAAAAAAAATCACCATGACATGCGGTACTTGCATAGACGAGTTATTCAGCGAGAATAATAATAGCGGAATCGGTCGGTGAAATTCACCAAGCGAGGATGTTCCAACAGAATAATAAAGATGGAACCAGATCCGGTGTAAAACATGAGATAGGATATTCCAACGAGAATGATAAAAAGACGGAACCGGTCCGGTGTAAAAACACGACGCATGGATGTTCCAACAGAATAATAAAGAGCGGAACCAGTCGGTGTAAAACACATGCATGTGATGTTCCAATAGAATAATAATAAAAAGACGGAACCAGTCAGGTGTAAAAACATGCATGCAGGATGTTCCAACGTAATAATAGAAGAATGTCACCAAGTATAGGGTAAACCACGTATGAGTTATTCCAATGTAATAATAAGCGATGGAATAACAACAGTTCTCTTCATGAATAAGAAAGAATAACACCCCTTACGGGTACAACAAATAATATTCCCTACCTTAGAAGAACTGAATATTGGCGAGGTGAAGTAGCGAGAATACTTTTCTTTTCTCTCTCTATAGTTTCTCTCTCAGAGTTTCGGTGAATTCGTGAAAAATAATGAAGCACTAGGCCTCTATTTATAGAAGATTTTAGCTTAAAGCTTTGCCCGTATGAAAAAGCAAGTGGCTCGACGATCAGTGATGTGAAAAGAAAAGTGGTTTAACTTTGTAATGTGAAACGACAAGTGGTTCGACGCTTTTGTAATGTGAAAGCGGCAAAGTGGTTCGACGTCTGGTAAAGGTAATTACTATCGACGAAGGTAATTACTATCGACGAAGGTAAATACTATTGACAAAGGTAATTACTTATTCACAAAGGTAATTACTTATTGATTGAAGGTAATTACTATTCACAAAGGTAATTACTATCGATTGAAGGTAATTACTATTCACAAAGGTAATTACTATCGTGAAGAGACTCTTAGATGATGACATATGGCCCCCCATAAAATAATCAAACTTACCACAAATTTCTCATAATGACTCTTTATATACATCAAGGATTGAATAAATATTACCACAAATCATTTTATTTTTAATCAACACATATTTAATCTTTCAACAATTATTTATCATTTATAATTTGTCGTCTCAATTATTGATTTAATACTATAACATATTATATGGATGATCTTGTGACAATAATTGAATCAATAATATAAGAGATATGATGCGTGACAATTAATGTAGCAATAATTGAGCATAGGTGAGTGACTTCTCACGTAAGATCAATAATCAATATCATGTGCTACTATACAACTACGCGTAGACATCGTACTTTTACTACCTAGGGTAGTTCAATGCGGTTTAAACAGTAACACCTCTGTAGTTATTTTTATAGAAAGATAATTTTGTGCTTTTTAACTACGACAATACTTCCGCCATGGGGGTCCACTGATGATTGAGTAGTAAATACGAATATTCCCGACAAAAAGAATATTCCCCGACTAAGCGAATATTTTATAACAACTTGCATACTTTGCAAAATTTATAAATACTACCCACAACTATAATATTATCTTAAATTCACACCATAATATTAAAAAATTATTTCGACAAAATTTAAATCTTTATTGATAAAATCTGGGGTCTCACAATCTCCCTCCTTATGGAATTTAAGCCCTCGAAATTAGGGTACGTACCTGGTATGATAAAGAGGTGAGGATACCTTGAATACCTTTATCGTTGAAAACATTAAATTCATCTTTGCAATCCGGCCAAAGATATTTATTCACAATTCATCTTTGCACTACTGAGCCAAAAGATATACAATCATAAAACCAATAATTTGAGGACTTAGACTTAATAGTATCACGACCACTAATTATCCATGCACCTACTTCGCCCAAGGATATTCGTGTTTTCATTCTGATGCGTGATTATTATTTAGAATAATCCTTGGTCATAATCATACCAAGTCTATCAATGCACTACTACTAAAGATGACTTTTACCACATTCATGAATTAATATTTCATTCTTTGAGACTCAATTCAATAATTAATCCATATCATCGAATCATCCCCGCACTACGTGCCAAGGATATTCATTAAGTATCACGACCATTTAATTATCCATGACCATGGCAAAGATAATCGTGTATTCGTTAAAGTATCACGACCACAAATTATCCATGCACTACTACCAAAGATAATCGTGTATTCATTAAGTATCACGACCATAAATTATCCATGCACTACTACCAAAGATAATCGTGTATTCATTAGTATTACTACCACAAATTATCCATACTACTACCAAAGATAATCGTGTTTTCAATTACGGTTATGATTATCTTAGAAACAATCACAGTCGTCATAATCATACCAAGTCCATCTATGCACTACAAAGCCATGTAGATGACTTTCAACATAATATAAGCATGAGGATAACGATATAAAGAATCAATCAAATGAGATAAATGATAAATATTAAACATTTATAATATAATTTATCCAGATTCAAGCATATCCCCATGTTATCAATCACTTAATAATCTCATAATCTAATATCATTAATATTATAATAATATTTTAATCACTTCTTAAATTTATAAACAATTTATCTCAATTGTTTACGCTTTACCATATAATGCATTTAATCATTCAAAAATGCCATACTCATAAGATATCATCACCAATTATCAAACCACTCATCAAAAAAATATGCATATATTCTATATAGGATTCTCTAGCCATAAAATCCTATTTTCAACTTTATACTTCACATAACATATTTAACTCATATGTTCAGAACTAAACTATTTTCATGAAAAATACCAAATCAGTCCCAAAAATATTTCTTTTCCGGGTTTTAGAATAATATAGTCCCATAATGAAAATATATTTTCTCGGAATTTTTAAAATTCATTTACTATTTTTCAAAAATCAATTTCTAATTAATTCCTTAAGAAATTAGCTACCTCAAGTTTAACTCCAAAATTCCCAAATCTTGGCAGGACTTTACACATGTTAACGTGAGCTTCCGGTTTAAATTTCATGGTCATCTGAGTTATAGAAATCCGGTTATAGTTTTTTATTTCGGAAAAACCTAAATATTGAAATAGTCATAACTTGCTCATTTTAAGTCGAGAATGAGCTCATTTTTGGACAGGAGGTACTTTTATACCATATACCTTCATGTCCCAAAAGGCCAGAATTTTCTCATAATTTAAGTGGTAAAACAGCCCATCTATAATCATGGCGTGATTTTTTTTTTTTTTTTTGCAGCTTTGCCCTCCTTTGCTAAAATCAGTCCACACAAAAATCTACAACACCTTTTCCAGTAATTCCACTTGGATTAGTTAGGTAACTCATAGATCTAACTCTAGGACTTGACCACACTCAAAAATTCAAAATATAATAGGAGATATGGTCAATTGAATTTCATGTTACGTTTTTCACCAAAATCGATTTTCAACTCTTTGTGATTTCTAAGAAACTTTCATGTTTTCACATACTAACCAACATAACTTATCTTAAAACTTACTAATACTTCATATACCCATGATTTTCATCGATTCTATACTTTTATTATGACTTTCATCATAATCCATCAAAATGATCTTTTAGTTGAAGAAATATTTGAGGTTTAAGAAATGGGTTTTTATCTTTCGGGGTCAATACAAAATTCGATTTCACGTTCTAGGGTAGGCTAGGAAGTCTTCAAGAATACGCCAAGAAATTTATTAATGATAGAAATATCATTCAAAAGCTCATTCTTCTCGTCCAAGACTTGGATAAGACGTCACATTAATACCAATTGTGACTTCTATCCCTTAACTTAGATAGACCTCACAATGATACCTATCAACTTGCCATCTTCATCCACGACGTCGCTTCTGTGAAAGTCCGGCGGTGCATTCCACACAAGGAAGTCAACAACGAAAGGATCGGGGATCTTTACTTATGGCTTGATATAACAGTGATTAACTTTAGGGTTTGGTTACTTTGAATTTGTATAACAGGTTGGTTAGGAATATGAAAGCTAACAACCTTACAAAAAGAATAATGAGTAGTTAATCAATCATTTTCAAAAATTACCTCAAAGGCAAGTATTTTCAAAGAGATAAGATCGTGAAAGTGTTTATTTGAAACAACAAAATTAATAAACAGTGGATGAAATGAAGGTTTCTCCCAACGGAGTTTCCACAGATAAGTCAAAGTCTAATTTCTCCGGAGTCAAATTTAAACATTGAACACAACTAGGTAGAATAAAAGAGTGGGTAGAACTTGTATTGAATAAAGTATAGACTTCGTAATAATTTATAATTAATTTACCTGTAATAACTTCGTTCGGTTTTCTAAATAAACGCCTCGCTTAAATTACCGAAGTTTGACTTTACTATAGGGTACATTCCACCCTTAAGTGCTTCTTCACATTCCCGATCCATGATTTGAATCATTATTCTCCGATCCATATCGAATTGGGTTGACCGCTATGCATTGGTAATTAAATTCGATGTTGGGTTCTCTCAATTCTTGTCCAAAACCAAAGTCCATTTCATCTATTTTGGCTTTATTGGATCGGACGCCTTTTTCTACACTATCAACGCCGTTGCGTGCCTTTTTACCCATACATCGCTGTTCTCCTTCGTTTGATTGTTTCTTCTTTCACGGTGATCTTTGATTTTTAAATTCTCGATTCCAACTTTAATATCTTACACCCCGCCAAAGCGTGATTTTGTTCGAGCATCACATATCGGGTAACCCAATTTTGAATTGTTGTATCCTTTGTTCCACGATCGTTTCTCGGTTCTTCAACACGTTCTTCTAGCTCACGAACACGATTTTGTAATTCTAAGTTTTGATCATAAACTTCTTCAACCAATTCTCCTCGGGTTCCTCTTCTTCTCTTCTTCCTCTTCTTCCTCACTCTCACCATTTGCTACCTCTGCTGGCAACTAGCTCAAGGTGCAACAATTAGTTCTTCATTCACTACGTGGATATCTCTAATTTGTTCCTCGTCTCGACAATCGAATTAACTCCGATTAGTGATTGAAGGTGTCACAACGGTCACATTCACTCCATTGTGAATATTTTCAGCTGCCATTTCCAAACACTGCCACAACACAAGGGTTAATTAATATATCAAATATTATCCCTATAATCTGACCGACCAATTAAATAACAAATAAACTCAGGTAGATCATACTAGCGAAGGAATTCCCCGTCTCTCCCCTCCTAGTTCTTATCTCGCATCTTAGTCAGGGATCATATCCCTAAGCTCGATATTAATCGTGGCGCCCCAAAATTAGGTATACGCCACCTATCTTGGGTCGCCACTTACATGGTACATAAATTCAAATACAACTTATTAATATAAGCGTCAGGTATACAATACGACATAAAGCGTGAGTTTGAATACAAATATTGTCTACTAGATATTATACAAACTCAAAAGGAGTCCTCATTACATCTATTATCACACTATTTCACGCAGAATAGTGAGGACTACTAATGCTTATCATCCGGACCATTACTCCGTTCCTCGACTCGTCCGGCTATGTTCTCATTTCTCAAGAGAAACGGTGAAAGAAAAGGTGAGCTCAACTAGCCCAAAGAAGAAATATTATGACTAAGATAATGCGAGAATAATTTATCATTAGCCTTCAACGGTGTTAAACCGATAAAATACAATGACAACAAGTTTAACTACTGACGGGATAAGCAATCCATTAAAAGAGTCAAGTAGAGAATAAAGTCTACTATCTTTTAGGTTTTAAAAGGTTTTCATCATTGTTATAAATTTGAGACTCACTTTAATAAATAATACACATCATCAATTCACCCCGCACTACTACTGCCGAGGATATTCATCAAATTATCAATGGTGCATGACTATATACCGAATCACCCCCGGTCATAATCATACCAAAAACTATCCATCAACGCATTACTGAGCCACCGAGGACTTTTATCACATCATTTATAACAAGCCATGATTATCTTACCGAATGATCCACCGGTCATAATCATACTAAGTTCATCTATACACGTAAAGTAGAAGATAACATAATATAACATGAGGATGATGACAATGACATAATAATTCAATAAAACAAGTTTAAGAATTATTTTATCCAGAATTATTAACTTCCAAATTGTCAAAATGATCTTTGTTTTGTAGTAGAAAGCAAAATTCAAGAATGATCGAAGAATATTTCCATGAAAAGATATTTGGATGAAACGCAAATATCAAGGATATTCTACTAATTTCATGGAGTATAAGTCAAAGTTTTAACTTATTTGGGTATAATAAAGAATGGAATAACAAAAGAAATCACCGTGCATGCAGTACTTGCCAGATGTACAGGTTATTCAACAATGTAATAATAATAACGGAAACTGTGTCGTGAAATTCACACCGACAGGATGTTCCAACAGAATAATAAAGATGGAACCGGATCGGTGTAAAACACGCGATAGGATATTCCAATGAGAATGATAAAGAGGCGGAACCAGTCGGTGTAAAACACATGCACGAGGATGTTCCAACAGTAATAATAAAGACGCGGAACCGGTCCTGTAAAACACATGCATGAGGATGTTCCAATAGAATAATAATAAAGACGAAACCAGTCCGGTGTAAAACACACTGCGAGCGAGGATGTTCCAACAGAATAATAGAAGAATGTCACCAAGTATAGGGTAAACCACGATACAAAAGTTATTCCAATGTAATAATAAGCAATGGAATAACAACAGTTCTCTTCATGAATAAGAAAGAATAACACCCCTTACGGGTACAACAAATAATATTCCCTACCTTAGAAGAGCAGAATATTGGCGAGGTGAAGTAGCGAGAATACTTTTCTTCTTTCTCTATAGTTTATCTCTCAGAGTTTCAAATTGAATTCGTGAAAAATAATGAAGCACTAGGCCTTTATTTATAGAAGATTTCTAAACCTTTTGCCATGTGAAAAATGAGTGGCTCGACGATTGGTGATGTGAAAAGAAAAGTGGTTTAATGCCTCGTAATGTGAAACGACAAGTGGTTCGACGCTTTGTAATGTGAAAGCGGCAAGTGGTTTGACGTCTGGTAAAGGTAATTACTATCGACGAAGGTAATTACTATTATTCACAAGGGTAATTACCATTGTGAAGGTAATTACTATCGACGAAGGTAAATACTATTGACGAAGGTAATTACTATTCACAAAGGTAATTACTATCGATTGAAGGTAATTACTATTCACAAAGGTAATTACTATTGACGAAGAGACTCTTAGATGATGACATATGGGCCCCCATAAAATAATCAAACTTACCACAAATTTCATAATGACTCTTTATATACATCAAGGATTGAATAAATATTACCACAAATTATTTTATTTTTAATCAACACATATTTAATCTTTCAACAATTATTAATCATTTATAACTTGTCGTCTCAATTATTGATTTAATACTATAACATATTATACGAGATGATCTTGTGTGACAATAATTGAATCAATAATATAAGAGATATGATACAAAGAATTATCGTAGTGATAATTGAGCATACCGAGTGACTTCTCACGTAAGCATCAATAATCAATATCGTGTACTCTTATCTACTACAGACATCGTACTTTTACTACTAGGGTAGTTCAACGGTTTTAATCGGTAACACCTCTGTAGTTATTTTTATAGAAAGATAATTTTGTCGTTTTCTAACTACGACAATACTTAGTTAATAGGTCCACTAATGATTGAGTAGTCGCATACGAATATTCCCGACAAAAAGAATATTCCCGACTAAACGAATATTTTTATAACAACTTGCATACTTTGCAAAATTTATAAATACTACCCACAACTATAATATTATCTTAAATTCACACCATAATATTAAAAAATTATTTCGACAAAATTTAAATCTTTATTGATAAAATCTGGGGTCTCACAATCTCCCTCCTTATGGAATTTCGCCTCGAAATTAGGGTACGATACTGGTATGATAAAGAGGTGAGGATACCTTGAATACCTTTATCGTTGAAAACATTAAATTCATCTTTGCAATCCTACCAAAGATATTTATTCACAATTCATCTTTGCACTATCTGCCAAAGATATACAATCATAAAACCAATAATCTTTGAGACGCAGACTTAATAGTATCACGACCACGAATTATCCATGCACCTTCGCCAAGGATATTCGTGTTTTCATTCTGATCGTGATTATCCGAATAATCCTTGAGTCATAATCATACCAAGTCTATCAATGCACTACTGACCAAAGATGACTTTTACCACATTCATGAATTAATATTTCATTCTTTGAGACTCATTTCGAATCATCCCCGCACTCTGTGCCGAGGATATTCATTAGTATCACGACCACGTATTATCCATGCACTACGGAGAAAATACGCTCAAGATTATAGAAGAAGAACTCTCTCTATAGTTTCTCTCTAGAGAGTTCAATTGAATTAAGTAAGAAATAATGAAGGAATGAGCTCTATTTATGAAGAATGGACTGCATAGTAAGTAATTCATTAAGCGGTCAGATTGGTTTACAATAAAATATAATATATTCTATTTATAATCTAATAAAACGAATAACTTTATAAAAGTATTCATTTATATATAAAAGATTTTACTATGCAAATACTATACATAATAAAATATAATATATTCTAATTATTGTCTAATAAAATAGATAATTTTATAAAAGTATTACATTTTATATAAAAAGATTTTACTTATTAGTCAATAAAACGAATAACTTTATAAAAGTATTCATTTTTATATAAAAAAGCTTTTACGTTTTATTACATTAATAATACTAATAAAACAAAACTCATCATCATTATTATAATTCACAATATTAATCGACACAAGTCGTCCCCGAGGAAAGAGGGGCTTTTCAATAAGGATTTCTCCCATTGGTTTAAATTGATTAGATGACCAAACCTCTCCTCGATGAGAACTTACAGACATTGTTAATATTGCAAATAATAATATTAATAACTTTGTCATCTCAATTATTGATTATAAAATATTAACAATAATTGAATCAAATAACGTGAGATACTACGCATCAATTCATCGTAATAATAATTGAACAAAACCGAGTGACTTCTCACGTAAGCATCAATAATCAATACTGGTAGTCTTCTTGCTCTTGTAACTACGCCAGACATTGTACTTTTAACACCGGGTGTTTCAACGATTAACGGTAAAACTTCCGTCGTTATTTTTTCATAAAGTATTTTTGTCGTTTTCTCAATTCGACAATAATTTTCGTTTAATGGGGTCCACCAATGATTGTCTTGGTTATACGAATATTCCTCGTTAAAACGAATATTCTCCACCAATCGAATATTATATAACAACTTGCGTACTTTTGCAAAATTTATAAATATTACCCACAACTATAACATTATATTAAATTCATTCCATAATATTCAAAAATGATATTTATAGAAAATTCATCTTTATTCATAAAAATTGGGGTACATCAATATTTTATCCCTGTAACATCAATCAATATACATCTTGAATCAAATATTCATTTTTGCACTACAGGCTAAAGATATTCATTTGTATCACCAGTTGGTCATGTTCATCTCAACACCTGTTCATCTTTGCACTACGGGCCAAAGATATTCATTAGGTAATCATTCATCTTTGCACTACAGACCAAATATATTCATTAGGTAATCATTCATCATTTAGGACTGAGGATGATGAAAAATATCTTAAAGAACACGAATCCAGTTAGATAAAAGATCAAAGATTAGGGATTCGTACTTTAGTTTATCCAAGTTCAAAAATACCTTATAATAAACAATTGTGGAGTAAAATTCAAGAATAAAGATCAAAACAAGGATACAATCAAAGATAGTAACCATAAAAGACAACTTGGATAAAGAAAAGAATTTTTTTCTGTGAATAGTGCCGTATACGTGAATAGTAACCCCGACACAAAAGGTAGAAATTCCACAATAAAATCCATACCAATATTTCGGTATAATGATATTGAAAGAATAACATCATTATGAAGAAAATAGTACCCCTTACCTCAAAATATCAGTAGTTCTGATCAGAATATCGGTATAAGGCTGAAGAAAACTTGCACTCATGAATAGCAACTCACAAAGTATCTAAATACTCACAAAATATATTTGATAATATAGAGAGAGAAAGAGAGAAAATTTGTTTCTGGTGTGATTTTCAATTCTAACTAAGCACCCTATTTATAGGAAAATGCTAGAAACGCCATAGCAGACTAACTCGCCAACTGCGATGGCTTTTACTCTACTACTATTCAAGCCCACCACTTTTGAAAATAAATTCTAGCACATTTTATTTCTCACCAACCAAAAGTGGGGCCAACCATATTTTTAATAAAAACATCAATTTGTGAAACTTCAATAATTCATAATAAATAGCCCTTTTATCAGAAAAATTCGAATCTCATGTCTATTCCATAGGAAATTAAATTCTCTACAACTTTGTAAGTTTAAGTTTTTCCAAATTCCAAACCGAAAACGTCTGAAATCCACATACGGACGATTTTTAATACCTTCATTTCGACAAAATACTGATAAAACACCTCAGCATTTATTCCTTCATTTATAACCACAATAAATATATTCATCATTTATAACTGCATAAAATAAATATTTTTTTATCATATAAATTAATAATTAATTATTCACAAATAATATTACGAATCACAATTATGACAATGACGAGGTGGATCTCTCGGAAAGAGGGCTTTCCAGATAAAGGATTTCTCTCATCTTTGGCGTGCAATTAGGTGACCAAACCCTTTTCTTAGACAGAACTTTCTTAGACATTGCTGATAATACTATCTAACAATATTATTCAAATAATATGAATTATTGATCTGATAATGGAGATACTGTGAAATAACAATTATTGAAACAACAATAATATAAAATATCAACGCAACAATTATTGAATCAATAAAATAAAATATTGAATAAAGAATTTTTGTAACAATTATTGAGTAGTGTCTTTCACGTGAAGAATCAATAATTCAAAATATCTTGTGCAAAAGCGTAATGCTTCTTTGTGCAACCACGCCGTACATCGTATTTTAACCACCGTATTATTCCAACAAGCGGTGTTAACGGTAACCATTACTGTAGTTATTTATAAAAACTCAAACTTGTCGCTTTTTCATCATAAATAGTTATCAGTTATGAAGCCCATTAAATGGTTTCATTGGCCGCATGCGAATATTCCCTGACGAGAAAGAATATTCCACGACCAAACGAATATTCCCCGACAATAATGAATATTTTATAACCACTGGTTTATTTTATAAAATTTGCACATTTCACCCATAATCAAAGCATTATATCAAATTAACACCTTATTATTCACAATAATAATTAAAAAAAATCCAATTTTATTTACAATAAGTTGGGGTCTTACAGTTCACTGGGAGGAGCCGCCACCGAAAATGGGTAAATGAAAGGGGAAGAGAATAAGTAAAGGATCTTACCTTCCAAAACTAATTTTTCTTATTGGTTTTCAATATTCTTTAGCTTAATAATTGTTATTTTAGCTATTAAATGTTTTTGATTTTGTTATTATAGTTTGACAAATTTACCCTTGACTAATTAATGAGTGTTAATAATATATATATTAAATAACATTTTTTTAATTACGCATCAGCTGAACAAAATCTTACTAGAGGGTCACGTCAGTAATTTTTGACGTGGCAGACTCTAAAAAATAATAATTCAATTATTTAATTGATAAAATTAAAATGTGGATCACCGAAATAGAATATGTATACTCCCTCCATTCCTAAATAAGTGACGTTTTGAAGGTTTTTACACTTATTAAGGAAATCATTTATTACTCCAATTTTGTCATTAAGATTGATATGTATTACCACAATTATCCTTGCATTAATTAAGAAAAAAATGTACTCCATATAGTTGTCTAGATAAATGAGATTGAAAAATACTTGAAGGCAATAGAGGAAAAATTGTAATTAATACTTCCTAAAAAATTTATAACGTTAAATATATTAAAAAAATTTAAACTCCCTATAACGTCATTTATTTTGAAATGGAGGGAGTATAATTTAAGATAATAAATCATATTTAAACTTAATTATAAAGATATACGTTACGGGCGGGTCATGATGGAATGGAAGTTTCTTGTGTAATCACGTGACAATGCTTGGTTCGACAAAAGGCATGGGTTAATTAATTCCTCTGCCTGCATGCATGTTATGGAAATCTCTTTTCCAAAATAATATATGTACTACGCCACGTGTCATGTCGTGCATGGAGGGGAAAGGATGTGACATTTAAGTTTGACAATCAAGGTTTAGACACTCTCATGTTTATGTCACTGACAAGCTGAAACCACTATAACCTATATATCTTTTTTCAAACCCCTAACTAATACTAGTATTGTGTTTATAAATTTCTTTTTTTAGAGAAAGGGAAACAAATATAATTTAAAAGAATTCAAATATTATGTTTGTGAGTTTTTTAAGGGAGGAAGTTGTGAAGAGATTTGTAGGTAAAATTAATTTTATTTTTGGTTCAAAACTTCTTTTAAAATTGGGAGAATTTGAAGGAGATATTTTATACTATTACTTAAAGTAACATTTCAAAATAAATCATGTCATTTATTACATTAATATATAAATGTAATATAATATTTAAAAATAAAAATATTTTCCCTTCCCTTCTTATAAACTCACACACAAATAAAAATATAATTAAAATCTCATCATTTCCCATCTTTTCTAAAACTCACAAATATTGCAAAAAAAAAAAATTATCTCTCTTGGTTTCATAATAACGCATGTTTTTAAATTTTTCATTCGTTAATGAATTAAGAAATTAATTTAATACTATCATTTAAGAATCAAAATTTATATAAAAATTTCATCACTACCAATTTATGAAAAGTTTAAAATTATTAATGTAAATGAGAAAATTTATTAAGAGAATGAGAACGCATGTTTAATATATTTAATGACTATAGTTAATAATTTGATATACTGAATTTGGACTTATTTTATAATTTACGGCGAGTGTTTAATTAATCATATCACAATAATAAAAATTGAAGTAGTCATGTCGCGAGCGTTTTATCATATCATACTTAGAAAGATTGTAGTCATGTGATGATCATGTGAGTTATCTTATGGCAATTGCAAAATTGATTATTGATGTGATATTTGCTACTTGGGTCTTGTTGCTTTCACATAATTAAAGGCCTACTCCCTCGCTATATATATATATATATATATATATATATATATATATATATATATATATATATATATATATAGGTTCTTCTATAATAATAGGTTGTTATAGAGTCTTATGTAATACTTTCTTTTTGAATAGATTGATAAAAAACATTGGAAGGTGAGATTGAAACATAATATACCAAGTTCTGCATAACTCATACAGGCTTTTATTTTAATATGAGAGGACCCCACCATACCAACGTGTTGTCGGTTTGTTTAACTAAAAGCAATTTTTAATATTAAATAATACGAATGTAAGACAACTTATATAGGTTTGTATATAAAAAAAAAAAAAAATATAACCGGAACAAGCTCTTACTACTTGTAAAAAAAAAAAAAAATCTAAAAAGAACACCCCTTCTTTTCATATCCTATTATAAAAATATTTGTTTTATAAAATATTTTATATTCTTTATTTGTTATTATAAAAATATTTGTTATTATAAAATATTTGTTTTATAAAATAATAAATATTGTTATAAAAATAGCAAATAAAGAACTTGTCTTAATTATTAGATTTTTATACTGTTAGTAAGAGAGGTTGCTTAGGTTAAGATATTTTTTTTTTTTTTTTTTAGTCGTAAGAGCTTGTCGGTTAGTATTTTTTTTCTTTTTTCTAGTTATATGTTATGACTCAAAGAAATTAAAATAAAATAAAATAATAAAAAAGACCAAAGTAAATATAATTATCACTACAATGAGGAAAAAATTTCAATATACCAACTAGTAAAGGCATTAAATAGATTGAACTCATGACCTCATGCACCAATACCTCATCATATGACCACCCGAAAGCACCACTTGCCTAGGCTATTAAGTTCAACCAAGGATATATCCTTATAGAAAAACTTCACCATCCTCCAAAATCTATATTCTTGCATTACTACGATTTATTATTATTAATAAATTTATATTATTAATTGGATTTTTCTAAATAGAAATAAGTTAATATCTATATTTATTATTATCCCTTTAATATGTTTTCTTATCTTTGTAATAATATCAATAAAAGATTATTAATATATTAAAACTAAATATCATTCTTTAATAAAATATAAATAATGATTTTATATTCATTTATTATTAGTATTATTATTATATTCATGTATTACTATTATTAAAAATAATATTAATAATGATTTTTAATATTAATATAAATAATGTGATTATTAATATTAGTCAGAATAAAAATATCCATACTGATTCAACAAAATAGATAATTTTTTTCAGTATTAATAATATGAAGTGGTTTTATGTGATTCAATAATATTCATATTACTAAGTTATGAATTTGAAAATCCCATAAAGTTCATTGACAAATAGACATTCTTATTAATTAATATATACATTAGATAACGTTGGATAAGTTACTATATTTGAGGCGGGAGTAATCTTGCGGATTTCTTGTAGAGCTTCAAATGCGACGCGATAACGAAAAGACCGTGACATCTTCCGAGGACCACTTCTCTTCGAGAATGGCCCTAACGAAACAGTCAACATACTTGCATACAAAAATGCCACAATCTGAGTGGTTGTGTTGTTTCGGTCGAATCTTTAAGGTATACTGCGATGGGATTACTGCATTGGGCCACTCATGCGCTTGATCGGATTACCATTTTCGCAAACAAAATGGTATCAAATGTACCGCATGTACAAAGTAGTTGGTTAATAATTTTTTAATATTAAAGGACATTATAAAATTAAAATATTTTAAAACTAAGCATACCATGACTTGAAGCGAATTACGAGTACATTTCATGTAACTTAATATACTTAGTGTCATTGTAGTGCGGGTCGATTATGTTAACCATCCAATCTTCAATTGCGAATAGAACAAGACAAAATGGCGTTGATTGGTACTACACCGGCGTGAATATGTATTTGCATTCGTGTAAAGGTGGACCAACATCTTGGTTAACATACGGATCATAAAAACTCCATGCAAGATATTCACGTTAGTGCGGGCACATATAGCCACACTTAAGATCGTGAAGAATGAATTCATGAAACCAAATTGGGACCACCTTTGTATTCCCCGACGACTGTAGTATTCCTCTACGTCTCGTAGCAACAACATATAAGCGTCGATGACATGCCGAATATCCAACTCCCGGGCCCTAAGGATCGCACTTTGCATTGTGTTCTAATTCATATAACTGGCGCGGATGTGATAAAGGATATAAATCCCCTTCTGGTGCCACCACGTTTCCAAACATATGTTTATTTACAAATGTCTCCTTCCAATCTTTAAGTCTTTTGGATAAGGGCCCTTTTGGTCCATAAGAGATGTGGTCTCCCGCATCTTATACCTAATTGAGACCCAAATGTACATTATTATTATATAGCAATAATAATTAAAACCATCACTATTAACATAACTATATATACCTTTTGTGAACTAGATCCTCTTGGCGCCGAAAGTCTCATGAATGAAGAGTTGGTTGGAATGTAACACTCTCATAGGTTTGGAAGGTTGGAATGTAACACTCCTCGTGAAGCTTGGGTGGTGGGAATGGAGCTCTCCTCGATTACTTGTGGGGTGGGTATGTAGCTCTCTTATACAATATAATCAGTTTGTTTTCCAAGCCCTTCATTGAGTTTGTGTGTATTGGAATTTGTGGTCCAAAATTTGTGGGACCCCACTGCCGAGGTATTTGTTTACCTCTTGCTTCAAGTCATTATAGGCGTATTGGAAATTCCAATTATTTTTTTGCAGAACCAACTTCTGAGGGAAGCGGTGAGTAAATCTTGCAAATTTATCAAATAACGACTTTTGCACTCTCAACCTGTCATGTAAGATAAACACAAACAAATATTATTAACAATAAATATGAATAAATGTAATATTAAGTATTTACTCCAATACATGATTTATTAAAGAAGAATATAATTTTATACCATTTGAATAAGGTGTTGTTGGTTGTAAATGGCCCGAGTGTGACGCCCCCAAAAAAGGTCCATTCCATCCAACCCATTCTGAGTCGCCAAATACATGGTACAGAAATAACTACAACTTTATTATTACAACATATAAACTTTGAGTTTAAATCTGAGATATTGCCATACAAGCAATATCCACACGCATGAAATAAATCCCCATCATAATTATTGATACATTATTTTACAAAATGGTGAGGACTACTAAACAACTCTCTAGAACCTTCATTCCATACCCCGACTAAGTAGACTCGCATTACATTCTCGCCTCCCGAGAAGAAAAATGGAATAACAAGGAAAAGGGTGAGCTCAACTAGCCCAAAAAGAATATTATGACTAAGATAATATACAACAAATTATCATTAGTCTTCAACGGGGAAAAATCTAATAGAACACAATAGACAAATGACGGTTTTAAATCAACAGCTGCATGCGTGAAACAACAATTCATTAGAAGAGTTAAGTAGAGAATTCAAACTACTATCTTCTATATATGAATTTAAAAGTTCATCGTCGATATTTTATCCCTGTAACATCAATCAATATATATTTGGAATCAAATATTCATCTTTGCACTTCTGAGCCAAAGATATTCATCGATTAGTCATGTTCATCTAAACACTGTTCATCTTTGCACTACTACGGCCAAAGATATTAATCAAGAAATCATTCATCTTTGCACTACGGGCCAAAGATATTCGGATTATATCATCATTTAGGACTAAGGATGATGAAAATATTTTAAAGAAAAGCGAATCCGATTGAAACAAAAGAATAAATATTAAGGATTCAGTATTTACCTATTCCATGTCCAAAAATACCCATCATTTAATAATCATAGTGGAGTAAAATTCAAGAATAATCAAAACATGGATACAATCAAAGCTAGTATCCACAATAGATATTTTGGACGAAAAGAAAAATTTCATTTTTTAAATTGAATAAATGCCGTATTCGTGAATAGTGCCATATACGTGAATAGTCTTTAGTATCACGTGAATAGTAACTCAGACACCAAAAGATAGAAATTTTACAAAAAAACATCTTCACGCTTCATGAATAGTACTCGTGAATAAGTAACTTCGTGAATAGTAACTTCGTGAATAGTAACTCATGAATAAGAACTCATGAATAGTAACCCGATACATGAAAAAGTTCCAAATTTGATAAAAGTTCCAACTAATATTTCAAAGATAATGATATTGAAGAAATAATATCATTTGAGAAGAAAATAATATCCCTTACCTTGAAAGACAAGATTTCTTAGTTAAAACACCAGGATATAAAGCTATGACTTGAACTTCAGCATCAGTATAGCAATACTCAAAGTATACTCAAAATACTCACAAGAATACATTTCGATAATATAGAGAGAAAACTTCAGATTTAAGGTGTGATTTTCAATTCTAACCTAAGCACCCTATTTATAGGAATTCTTTAGAACACCAAAAAGCAGAAAATTGAATATAATAATATTATATATAAACAAAATTCATACGCCCACATCTTGAATCTGAATTCAGCCACCATGCACATGTTAAATATGCCCACAACATATAAAAAACGTTTTTATTAATAAAAATAAATAAAACTTCCAAAAATCAATTATTTCGGAATTTCAGAACTTCAATAATTCATAATAAATAGCCATTTTATCAGAAAATTTGAATCTCGCGACTTTTTATAGGAAATTCAATTCTCTACAACTTTGCAGAAGAAAGTTTTTCCAAATTCCAAACAGAAATTGACCGAAATCCACAAACGGACGATTTTCTGTGTTATAATCAAATTTTAGTCAATAAATGGGGTCCACCGACATGTTTAACATGTTTTAAACATTTATTGCAACAAAAATACTCTTCCTTCTCATATATCCCACATTCGTTGTAAAAATATCACCGTTAATATATTATTAAAATAATATATTTAAATGAATTATTTTATCGAGAAAAAGATAAAATATTAATTTTCAACAATTGTCATTTTAAAATTTTCTCCATCTATATCCACATAAAATCAATATTTTCCTCATCATATAAATCAATAATTAATTATTCACAAATAATATTACGAGAATCACATTATCGACAACCAGGCAGCCTCAGGAAAGAGGGCTTTCAATAAGAATTTCTCCTTCTTGGCGCCGCAATTAGGTGACCAAACCTCTCTTTAGATGAGAACTTTCTAGACATTGCCAATAATGTTATCTAATAATATTATTCGGATAATATGAATTATTGCTTCGATAATGAAAAATATCGTGTAATGACAATTATCAAACAACAATGAATATAAAATATCAACGCAGCAATTATTAAATCAATAAAATCTTGAACAATAATTATCGTAAAAATTATTGAGTAGTGTCTTCTTACGTAAGAATCAATAATTGGTTCAATACCGTGTCTTTCTTGTTCAACAACGCGTATTAGTGTGTTTTAACTACAGGGTATTCCAACAAAGATTAATAAAGAATAACTACGCTGCAAGTTATTTATAAACAACTTATATTTGTCGTTTTCTTCATCCAATCGCTTTCAGTTATGGGCCCACAAAAGATCAAGGCCGTCGATACGAATATTCCCTGAAGCGAGACGAATATTCCACGACCAAACGAATATTCCCCGACGATAATGAATATTTTATAACCACTTGCTTATTCGAAATATTTGCATATTTTACCCATAACTATCCACATTAATCAAATCGACCCTTACTATTTCAAAATAATAAATAGAGGAAAATAAATTTCATTTATTAATAATTTGGGGTCTTACACCGAGGCTCAGAACAACAACTGTCGTGGTCGCTTGCCTGTCGAGGTCGGTGAATTTTCTAACGTGTAATTTTCCTAAACCAGACCATATAATCATCTATTGGGACATAATCAGAAATTTCAGTTTGTTGTCCTTCGAGATGATCCATGTATGCATCCCACATCGAAATATATTCCCTCTCAAGGCCGTAATCCTCGACATCAATAAATTTAAATTTTTTTCTCCGCCTAAGGTCACCGTGGTTTTTGGTCATTGATGGTATGCTTGCGCATTGAACCCAAACTGTCTCATCACACACGATTCCAAGATCCGAAATTCCACAATATCAAAGTGGATCAAGGGACCCCACCGGATCCTAACAACCGCCTTTCAAAATTAAATCCACGCGATATCATCATCCCACATTATGTAAAGTCGCCAAACCACATCCCACATAGACTTAATATCTAACTCCCCTCGGTAAAATGACAAATGGTGATGGGGATTCTCACTTCTACCGAGTGGTAACTGTGGGCTCCAAAATAGGACCATGCTAAAGCCCTAGGTAACCATAAGGATGATTGTGGCCAAGGGTTTGGCTTTCCAATACTTACACGCCATAAGCCCAAATTGGAAACAATGTAACACAACCATTAATGTATTTAACTCCTTTCTAAGTAGCAGATATATAAAGATCTGTACAAATATGCTAACACCGCTGCCGCCCCAAGAAAGTAAGTTACACAATCTTCGCGTTAGCAATAAAAGACATATATCGTGGGTGCACACTATATTCTATTCCTATTAGGAATAATATTGCCCCACACAACCCATAACATGTATGCTTTTGTGTGTGCCTCCTACAACATCTTTACTTGCATTCTCGGGACATTTATTAAAATGTTAGTGCAACCACACTAATGAAAATTACCTTTGCATTTTTTGAACTAAAATATTCACCACTAATTTATCTCCAAAACAATCCCTAAAATAATTCAAATTGGTGACATCAAGGGGACCCAATTAAGGGCTTTCCTACCACAGCATAACCCAAAAATAAAGTGAACATCCTCTAACGTGATTGTTATTTCTCCACAGTTTAAATAAAAAGTATTAGTCTCCGGGCGCCATCTCTCGACTAAGGCAGATATCAGACCAAGATCAGTTTGGTGTACAACACCTTGATAACTAAATACTCCAAATCCACATTAATTTAAAAAGATTTTTTGTTCTTTTGTCAAAGTCCACTGATTATATTTCTGATCAGTATATTGACTGGAACTTAGTTTTCCCCTATCTCTCCCATGATATATGTCATCTGATACATGATCTTGTTGATCATGCAGAACACTTGGATCAATTGGCCCATATTCAACTATCCATCTTTTACCAAAAAAATACATCAATTCCATATTAGTATTAAGATGCATGACAAAATGAAGTTGAAAGTAACATGTTGCAAAATAACAAGAATAACAATACACCTTAACATGCATTAAAAACCGAACAACATGCATGACATAATAATAATATGCATGTATATAATGTAATAATCTTAACATGCATTAAAAACTAGTAAAAGCAGAAACTATTAAAAACAAAAACAATAAGAAGAAAATAAATTAAAACAATAAGTGAACAATTGAGTACTTTGGAATAAAATAAAAACAATAAATGAAAATAATAATAAAATAAATACTTATCGATGCATGCTTTATCTTTGCAAAAGTTTTCTTTTTTTTTTTTTTTTTTTTTTTCCAGTAAGATGACTTAAACCTGGCTTAGCTTTTTTAATTTTTTTATCTTCTTTCTCCATCAGATATAATGATATTTCAAAGAAATTAAAATAAAAAGCATCCCACGTAAGACATGCATGCGTAATATGCAGTTGATAACATGCATTAATGACAACAAAAACAAATACATGCATGATATTATATCCCTTTAATTCGGTAATAACGATGCGATGATAAAAACTATTTCAAACAAAACAAATAACAATAACAATTTATAATAATATCTTACATCGCTGCGAAATAATAATATGAAATGGAGTACCAATAACAATATATCTTACAAAAAATCGGTGTCTTGAATATAATAAATGGATTCCGGTAGCTTCAATTTGTTGAAGTTTTTTTTCTTCCTCTCTTAGAAATACTCCTCTCTCTCTGTTATTTTTATTTTATCTAGCTTGGCAAGTGAACTTTAGTTTGAACAACATGTGTTCTTAATAGAGCGTTTAAATAAGCTCATGCAAATGTAAGGTACATGAATTAATTTAGGACCAAATTCAAACAAATGTCTCACTTTTTAGTTTCTGAGAGCTTGCGGTGTTCTTTCCCGAGGCAATGTGGCGAAAAAGTGGTCAAAAAATATTGATTGCATTTCCGAAGCGATGTGGCGGAATAAAGGTTTGTCATTTGGTTAAGTTAAGTCTTGAGCTTCTAATTTGGAATTAAAAATAATATATATATTCCTCTCAAAATTTGTTCTACTTAAGACAAGTTTCATCAATTTGGAATTAAAATAATATATATATTCCTCTCAAAATTGCTTAATTAGGTAGAGGCTATAACGGCTGGAAATAAAAAATATATATATTATTAATAAATTCATTCGGCAGGTAGAGGCTATAACGGCTGGAAATAAAAAAATATATATATATATTATTAATAAAACCGTTTTAAGTAGAGTAGAGGCTATAATGGTGGGAATAAATCAATTTTTCATTTGCTAGCTAGACTCGAAACGCGACCTCAAACTCCAAACATTCATTATATGACCATCCGAGCACCACCGGGCCTGTTTATACATGTCTTACCTTGGATTTGGATATATCTTAAAACATTCCATCTCCCCAAATTAAATTTCTCAATATTTTATTATAATTATTAGATTATTATTATTATTCTATTATTATTACGAATCGAGTATAAAGCCGTTCCATATTCTAATGACACTTATGTACTTTTATTATTTTATTATTATTATTATTATTATTATTATTATTATTATTATTATTATTATTATTATTATTATTATTATTATAAACAATGTACGGTGAATAAGTAGTCGAACATAATAATAATACAACTATGGGAATAGAACAAAGTGACATTGATTATATGGAAAAAGTACATTAGTTTGACTTCTTGAGCATTAACCGCCAAGTCAGAATTACACTTGGTGATCTTTTTACCTTTAAATATTGTGCAGGAAGTCGCTTTATTTTCTCAAGTTATCTTCTTATCTTCCATAGAATTTGTTCTCTGATATTATTTTCTCTTTTCTCTTCTACTCATAATTTGTTTCATCTGGTTGCCCACTTTCACTTCAGAAAATCAAGTTGAAGTTCTGATCGAGCAAAATTCATCACTATTATTCACAAGTAAGTTTTTTAAAACGTCATATAATACATCTGAATTTGTTAGTGAAGTTGATGTAATAAATCGATATTGTTAAAATACGTTGGTCAATTATTTTATACGTTGGAAGAGGTTGAATATTTTTATAGATCATATGCTTTCATAAAAATGGATTTGAGATTAGAATTGCAACTAGTCATAAACATGCTGATATCAAATCTAGGCAGTATGTATGTAAGAAAAAGCGGTACACCAATTGTTGGCAAGAGTTTACCCGATGATGAAGATAGTAGTAATAAAATAACTAGACAGAGAGAGACTCTATAGATCGAATAATGTGCAAAGCTAGAATATATGTTGTCCTGATAAGAAAAGAGGACAATCATGTATATATCTCATTGTTGAATTAGAGCACAATCATCACTTAGTGACCCCCACCAAAGTAGATTTGATCGAGACTCACGGAAATATTACTCTGTTGCAAGAAATTTAATTGACACTTTAAATAAGTCCCAGTATTGGTCCTAGTAAGATGATGAATGTTTTGAGCACAATGGGAGGTGGGTTGCAAAATGTTCCTTTCTATCCGCTAATGTTGAGAATGTGGTGCGAGATTTAAGGCGTGGTTCGCAGATGAAAATGATGCATGTGCATTGTCACATTAATCATTTGAACAAACTTGCATCGGAAGAAGTGCCGGCAAATTTTTTTTCCGAGTGAAACCCGGTGAAAACAACCGATAGCTTGTATTTTGTGGGTTGGCGCCCGATCAAGGTTTATATATCAACGGTTCGGTGACGTTGTGACATTTGATAAGACATATCTGGGACAAATAAGTATGGCATGCCGCGTTTGTTCCATTCTTGCACGGGTCAACCACCATTATCGGTTTATATTGTTTGGATTTGCCTTTATTACGAGATGAGACAGAGGACACTTTCGTTTGGGTATTACAGACATGGCTTGAAGCCATGGACTACAAGGCACCTACAACCATCATCATTGATCAAGACAGAGCCGTGAGTAATGCTATTGCTACGGTACTTCCAACTAGTTATCATTTATTGTGTTCTTGGCATATTAGCAATAAATTTCCTGAAAAATTGCATCATGTTTATTATGAGCACCCATCGTTCAAAAATGATTTTAACAACTGTGTGTATAACTCATTGTCAATCGAGGAATTTGAAGAGCGTTGACATATTCTGATAAGTTCCTATGAATTATATACTAATGAATGGCTTGGAAGTTTGTATGATGTACAACAGAAATGGATTCCAGATATACTGAAGATATTTTTCATGCGGGAATGACTACCATTTGGAAGAAGCGAGAGCATGAATGCCTTTTTTGATGAGTATGTTAATGCATCAATGGTATGCTATGTTTTGTCCGCAGAGTCAAAAGGTTTGTAGAAAGACAGGTTTATCGGGGAGAGGAAGGCCGACTACATAACAAAACATCGTAAAAGGATTATGGTACTTTCGGTTCATCTTTAGAAGTTTCTTTGCCGCTGAAGTGTACACAAAAGAGATGTTTAGACATTTCCAACGTCAATTAAATCGATTCCATGAAATACAATGTTAAGTAAACTTAGTGAGTTGTGTGTCACCGATACTAAGGTTTATCACGGTGTATAATGCAGAATCTGTTGAAAGTGGTGGAAGATATAAAGAAGTTGTCAACAATCGATAATGGGATCGATTACATGTAAGCGCCAAATGTTTTCTCACTACGGTGAATTATGCAGCACATCTTTTTAGATATTTCATAGCAAAAAAAGTATTTCACAAATCCGAATAGCATATGATCCTTCATCGGTGGACAAGAGGCGAGAACAAAAGCAATGGTGAAGACTTACTCTTTAACTCCACATCTGGCGACTTGAACAAAATCAAGCAATGCGCTTATAATCATTTGATGGGTGATTACCATGAGTTAAGCGAAGAAAAGCGGCTTGCTTAGTCCGAGGTTACAAAAGCGTTCTTAAAGCCCGAATGCACGAGGAAAAGAGTTGGTTGACCGAAGATGATCCGGATGAGAATATTATCGAAGCGGCGATTGATAGCGACATTGATTGACAAATTGGAGATCCAAATCATGATATGGGATACGATAATGACGATGAAGATGCAGAGGTGGAAGAAGAAGAAGAGTTTTTGCCGCCTAATATTTCTCAAACAAAGGGCCTCAAAAACAATCTAGATTCAAGAAAGTGCACTCGAGAAAATCATTCCTTCTAAGACTCATCGAAAATGTGCAATTTGTGGCTTTGAAAACCGACCACGATAAGCGATATCACTATCGAGTGCTAGAGATTCTGAGCCAAAAAAAATAGGCGTCGGTTGTATTAATCATTCTATGTTTTTTTATTTTATGAAAATGAACATATAATATGTACCATTCCTCTTAATGTTACGCAAAGAGTACTAGTATTGGTATAATCTGCACTTCTAATATTAATAATCACATTATTATTATTATAATAATACTTCACTACTTTTATAAATTCGATAAGTAAATTAATTTTCCGAAATGACTTGAAAAATTATCATCATTACTTATTAGACTAATTGAACTAGTTTTATTAATAATAAAATCATTTCTTAATAATAAAATCATTGCTTAATATATAAAATCATTACTAATAATCATTGCTTAATAATAAAATTATTAATACTAATAATACAATGAATATAAAATCATTATTTATATTTTATTAAAGAATGATATTTATTTTTAATATATTAATAATCTTTTTATTGATATTATTACAAAGATAAGAAAATATATTAAAGGGGATAATAATAAATATAGATATTAACTTATTTCTATTTAGAAAAATCCAATTAATAATATAAATTTATTAATAATAATAAATCATAATATAATAGTAATGCAAGAATATAGATTTTGGGGGATGGTGAAGTTTTTCTATAAGGATATATCCTTGGTTGAACTTAGCAGCTAGGCCCGTGGTGCTCGGGTGGTCATATGACGAGGTATTGGTGCATGAGGTCGCGAGTTCGAATCTATTTAGCAGCTACTAGTTGGTATATCGAAATTTTTTTCCTCGGTAGTGATAAAATTTATAAATTTACTGGTCTTTTTTATTATTTTATTTTATTTTAATTTGCTGAGTCATAACATATAACGGAGAAAAGAAGAAAAAAAAATACCAACCGGGACAAGCTCTTACGGCTTGTAAAAAAAAAAAAAAAAAAAAAAAATCTAAACCGGCACAACCTCTTACGGCTTGTATAAAAATCAAATAGTGGCACAAGTTCTTTATTTGCTATTTTTTATAACAATATTTGTTATTTTATAAAAATAAATATTTTTATAATAACAAATATTTTTATAATAACAAATAAAGAATATAAAATATTTTATAAAAACAAATATTTTTATAATAGGATATGAAAGGGGGTGTTCTTTTTAGATTTTTTTTTTTTATCTGGCCATGTTCGCACTTTGGTCGTATTATTTAATATTAAAAATTCGTTTTAGTTAAACAAACCCGACAACATGTTGACTATGGTGGGGTCCTCATATTAAAATAAAAAGCTAGAATTTGTCATAAGTTATGTAGGGCTGAGTATATTATGTTTCAATCTCACCTTCCAATAAGTTTATCAATCGGTCAAAAAGGGGTGTTAAGATACACACCCATAAAGAAGTTCTTTATGGATGGGAGCTCCATATATATATATATATATAATTTGTTTTATATATATTTTTCGCATGAAAAAATATGTGTACAACTGTGTATTACACAGTCGACTATGTTAACGAGTTTTTGGGATATAGCGACGGTTTCACCTGTCGCTATAGTTATTCTGGGCTACGGCGACTGGTAAACTGTCTCCATAGCCCAAAAAATATATCGCGATAGTCCGAGTGTGTAATACACAACTGTGTATATACATATAGTCCTTCTCGCATAGTAAATTAGTAATATTATTGACCTCTTATGATAATTTGTTATGGATGTGTTAGTTTGTAGTTGAAGAGTAATTTATTTTATTTTTCAATTGGTAATTGTTGAGATATTTCACATGAATCACATATCGGATAAATTCAATAGTGTAACTGAGTTAATAAGTATGATGTAGTTTCAACCTAATATATTAATCTTTTAGGTAAGAAGGTGGTCTAAATATGTTTATTAGGTCATTCTACACAAGTGCGCACTGTATTGTATTGTATTATATTGTATTGATTATTAATTGATGTGAGTTGAGAAGATTACTTTACGATTTGTACAACTAACAAAAAGCTTGTAGTGACAAAATATAAACAAATGTACGTATACATTGAAGAGAGAATCTTTAAAGTTTAATTTAATAGATATAATAATGTCCCAGTGTCAGTAACATAAAATTAAAATTAGGCTTATGTATTCTAGTAGGAATTAAGTTTGTGGTAAAAATGTGAATTTTGATAGCTAATTGGCATGCTGTCATTGGTAACTGCAAATTTTAAAATCATAACAGTCCAATGATCACATGGCCATGTTTATTGGAACAAACACACCAAGGCCCACCTTGTTAGTACAAAAACAAACACACTTCTTTAAGCCCACTTGATATCAAACCCCAACTTAATTGGGAGCATATAAATTAAATAAAAAATAATGTTTAATAATTTTACAAGACTCTATTTTATAATTAATTAAAAAACTCATATTCACGGAAATAAAATATTAAAAAAAATATTTTTTTAAAAATAAAATATAAATTTTAAATAACAATTCTCATAAAATAAACTAAAGCTGGCTATAGTCTTATGTTCTCTATCTCGTGCTTTGTTGAATGCAACTGTCTTCTTCACATCCAACATCACTGTCTATGTTATTGTACTCTCTTTCTCTACTAACTCGTGGTCCGTCCTTTTGATTGATTAATTATGACTATATCATCACCAGCTAGTACCTACTATATATATATATATATATATATATATATATATATATATATATATATATATATAAGTTGCTAGTCGATCTATATATATAACTAACAAACTACACTTGCTCTTCTACTTCTACTACAACTTTTCTCCCAATTAATTAGTTCTTTCTTTCTAGCTAATTCCTTTAAACATTAGACCTTTAGGTAGCCTGAATCGATCAATATATATTTAACAGAGAAAACATAAAGCCATATAAATATAAATACAGTACGTAAAAGTATATTAATTCTAAAGGATGTCTGGCAGAAGATCAAGGCAAGCTGCGGGATATTCGAGGATCACGGATGATCAAATCATTGAACTTGTCACCAAGTTACAACAACTTCTTCCTGAGATTCGGAATAGCCGCTCAAACAAGGTTGCTACTTTAATTGTTTATACACTGTTTTTCCCCGTTCCATATTATATATGCAGGTTGTATGTTCACATACCGCATACTATATTATTTTACAAAGATCGACGAGTGATTTGAAACAGTGAGAGAGAGAGAGAGAGAGAGAGAGAGAGAGAGAGGGAATAGCAGCATTACATATACATTTTTGTCGTAGCATTTTGTACGTTTGTATGCGTGGATTTCAAATGCTAAATATCATATCACCATAATGCATGCAACGTTTATACTGTTAAGAGTGTGACATTAATCTAGCTAATTAAACAACTTGTATTACGTGTATTCTCGCTGTGCATGGGTATTTTGTAGCTGCTTAACCGAAACCTCTCACTACTAGTGAATAAAAATATTTTCTTCAAATTTCTGGTCGAGTGATCCAGATAAAGAAACAATCGAATATCCAAACTTAAATCTGTATGTTGCTAACTGAAATTGTTACATATTTATTTATGGCCTGGTGTAGGTATCAGCTCCAAAGGTTCTACAAGAGACGTGCAACTACATAAGGAACTTGCACAAAGAGGTGGATGACCTAAGTGAGCGACTTTCCCAACTATTGGCTACAATTGACACCGACAGCCCAGAGGCTTCCATTATCAGAAGCTTACTTATGTGAATGATCATGGATCCAGCCAGCCGACCAACCATCTAGCTAGGTTTTATGAAGAGTTATATTAATAGTACTACGTACTCTCTCTCTCTCTCTCTCTCTCTCTCTCTCTCTCTCTCTCCCCTAGCTAGTCATTCTATAAATTAATCTGTAGTGTTTGTTTGGTAACTCTATTCTCTATATATAGTTAATTAATTAGGCTATTACTCAAGTAATTAAGAGTTAGAGTTGGATCGAATTAATGCGTCCACTGATATAATAAGGACATGCATGTGCTGTAATCAATCAAGTTGTATAATAAGAGGCTCCTAGCCTCCTAATCCAATATATTTACGTAGTTAAGTATCCAACTTGCTCAATCAATGGTTTTAGTTTAATTTCATTTTGTTCAGATGCATATCCCAACTTCCAAGAAGTCTGCACATGAGTTTTAATTTTTTTTTACCTTATGATCATATACTATAAGATTAATTAACTTATAACTGAAAATGCTATTAATCTTGTAAATATATTCATTGGGTTTTAGAAATATAGAGATCGAGATAATATTTGAAATATATATGAATTTGCAGGCAGCCCCTAACAAGAAAGAATTAAAGGGAGTAGGTTTTTCTAACACAATCTTGTGTCATAATCAATTAAAAATATCTAGGAAGTATTAAATGGTGGTCATCACGAGCTAGGTAGGTCACTGTCCCTCTGGGACTGGGTCTCACCACAGACACAGAGAGAGAGAGAGAGAGAGAGAGGTGAGTGATCCATCGATGGATGCTGCTGTTAGCAACTTTGTGGTTACCTAACCACTAGACACACAGCGGCCACCAAAAAGTATATGAATAATGCATGTTCTAGGATTTTCAAATTTAGAGATATAAATTTGGTCTCATGTTATGATTTTTTCAATACTAGATAGACTACCTATTATGTATCCACAAAAATATTTGTGTCCGTAAAATTTACAAATGTTAAATAGCATACTTTTATGTATGATATTTAGTTGAGGGACAACTCTTTTTATGTTTTTTTATTAGGTTGAGGGTTTTTTCATGAGTCTGAGGGCATTGATGACAACAAGAATAGTGTGTGTTAGTGTAGAAAAAAAATAGTTTATTTTTGTTCTATTATATTTTCACTAAAAATAATATGTTAATTTAACAAGAAGAAGTCGGTTACATGCATGATGATAAATTTAAGAGTAATATGTCTTTTTGTCAATTAATTTGAAATAGAGGAAATATTATAATAACAGAACAATGACACATCATAGACCAAACAAGTTTGATAGCCGGAGGCACGTGCTAGTTTATATAATTTTTTTTAACAAAATTTTGATAATTTTTATTGTCATATTTCATATATATATATATATATATATATATATATATATATATATATATAGGAGATAAATCATGGCAATCGATTACACAGAGTCTTGTTCAATAATAGAAAGCTCATCACCGTTGATCTTTGCGATGAAAGGCTGAGATTAATTGTAAAATTCCCCCTACCGCTACGTACAGGCTAATGCGGCAGGCAATCTGTCCAAATTTTAAATTAAATACGTGGCAAGTTACAGACATAATTGAGAAAAAAAGTTTTAGATAATTAAATAAATAGTTGATTCTTGACTTGGACTATATACAGTAGAACATCTATAAATTAATACTTGATAAATTAATAATCTCTCTAAAATAATATTTTTTTCAGTCCCGACTTTGGCTAATGGGATAAATTAATAATTTTGATAAAATAATAAAATAATAATTTTTAAAAAGACCCTTATATAAATATATGGTCCCATCAAAATCATAAATTAATAATTCTTTTAAATTACAAATATATCTAGGGTAATTTTGTAAAATATGATTCTATTCTCGTTTGTTTTGTCTTATCCTTAATTTTTCTCATTGCGTCCAAAAGTTCGCGTGTTGCATTCTCGAATTGTAATAAAAACTTGTGAAGAGTTGTTGACGCTATGAGTGTTTCCTTTCGCGTTATTGGCTCTAAAGGTATTGTATCATCCTCACAAGTATGATACATTGATTTAATAAGTATGATACATATCATTAAAAAAAAATGATATAGAAACATCAATAAAATGCAATAATTTTAATGTAATTAAATTTATTTTCATCGAATTGGAAAACACTCTTTAAATTAATAAATTATTAATTTATCGATTAAATAATAACTCTCTAAATTAATAAAAAATTTTAATACTAATAATATTAATTTATAAAGTTTCTACTATATTGTAAAAAAAAACTAACAAAAAATGCCCCTCCCACATTCGAAATAGGATTCTTTTTCTGTTGTCAAAGTGCGCACCATATATATATCTGCCTTTTATTTTAGATTAAAGTCATGTTACCATTTTTTAACATACTTTGATTCGTTGAAGAACTTATATAGTATGTATATCCTCCGTAATAATTATATTCCGTTAGATTTTTTCCCTACTTAATATCAATATTGTTTTGGACAAAACTAGACATGACTAGTAATTCAATATGTTTTTTTTATAACAAATATAACATGATTAAAAATATCATTGAATTATGTGTTTGAGAGTCCTAGGCAAATCATAGTCACATTATGTTATCTAACTATTTTAATAATGAATTAATACTCCTTTCATTCTATAATATAAGACAATTCTTATTTTTTTTGAAGTGAATTTAATACACTTTTAAACTCAAAAATATTGACACGAACTCTTTTTATTTTATTAATACATTGGATATTATAAACTACATATAAAAAATGTCGCTTATTGTATAATTTATTATCTCATGATTTTTAATGAATCATCTTAAATTTGAATTTAATTTTTTTTTTTTAAATTGATTTCCAAAGGTCAATAATAATTTTATAATTTAGAACCAATATAATATTATGTAAAATAATTTTATGATTAATTCTTACTCTTTTATTAACTCGACTTAATCCAACAAACGAAAGTATATATTATGTCCGTCTCAATATTTTTTGTCTCAAACTATGTGTTATCATTAGATTAGTTGAGTAAATGTATTATCTTATTATGACTGATTATATATGTCATAAAATATAATTTATCTTATTTAATGCCACCTTAATATTATCATGTCATTATATTAATTAAGTATAAATAGAAAGATAGATTGATATTGATAAATATAAAAATAGATAGATAAAAGTGTTTCTTTTATTTTATGTCAGGAGAATAAATAAAGAAAAGATAACTCTGTTAAGTAAAAGGTACTTTACAATACTTTCACACTGGCCCATTTAACCGACACTTTGGATGGAGTTAACCGACCGGGAAGTGGTCGCATACAAATAACGGAGATATTTAACCGACCGGGGGTGGGGTTCGTTGGGAGTGGGGAGGCGCTGATAGTCTCATTCCATGTTTCATTCAATTCAACTGATTATCCCATCAGAATAAGGTATGTATTGGTATCAGTCAGTTCATAAGTTCTTGATTAATTTATTGAATGTTTTGTCTTTTCTTTTTCTGTAAAATTATTTTAGGTGTATATTGTTTGGCAGTTGGCACTAATTGTTAGAACCCAGAATTCTGAACTGTGTTTCTTCCACTGGAAAATTGTTCACTGGGAACTGTTTGAGTTGTATTTATAGTCTGTCTACTCGTTTACAGAACGAATTTCATAATTTAAGCATGAAAGGAAAAAAAAAAAGAAGAAAGGAATTTTTGGATAATTGTGCCTATCAGGTTCTTGGTCTCCGTTTATACCGGTATTGAATAATCAAATAGCACATTGTTAATCCGTTGCACATTTTATTTGGGAAAGATTATGTTCTTTGGTGGAAACCCTGATATATGTGATTATTCCCTAACAATTGGCATTGTTTTCCTCTCTTTGACAACTTCATTATTCCACCATCCCAAAAAAATTCACTCCTTTTCAACAATGATGGCCTTACTGAGACAATAAATTGAAGTTGATAGAATTTACGTGTTGGTATGGTGATATATTTTTCTGACTAATCACAGTGCTGAATTATTTGTTCGAATAAGTTTTAGCTTCACCACTTTCACCAGGTTCACTCACTAAGGAATCAAACCTTTGTTTAGGTTTCAGAACCATGTTTCAAGGTGGTTATACTGCAGAGGTCACAACTCTATCTCCAAAGGCTACAGAAAAGGATGTTTATGACTTTTTCAAAAAATGTGAGACATTCAGCATGTAGGTATGTATTATAAGGTAATTTCTTGAATTTTTTGTTTTGAAGGGATATGGATTGCTAGTTAAACACTCGCACTGCTCTAGAAAGGTCGAAAAGAGGATACGGTGTTTTGTATCTTTTATGAGTTTGTCTAGTTTGATCCATCCTGTAACTTCTTAGTGCATATGAATGAGGATCAATAAGGTGTTAATTAGTAATCAAGGCAATGTAAGCCATTGCACGAATTCTGGTGTAATATTTTCCTTTTGGTTTTGCAAATGTACCAAACATATTATGCTGTTACTATTTGTTTAGTGGCTGAAATTTTGTATTATTTTAAGATGTTGAACGCCAATAAATGATCTTTTGAAAGGTAGAGAAATTCAATTCCTTTGTGACACATTAATGTAGGACTAAGGAGGAAGGATATGGGTGCAGGGATACAGATTCAGTGCATATGCATAGCTCCCTGTGGAACATATGTAGACGAATCCGATATTTGCTACAGGCATGCGTGGAATGTGGACAATGAAAGTAGCTCAACGGTATGGTTCTTTTTTGACTAGTTAAGATAATTATCCCCATCTCAACTCCCTTCTAAAAATAATGAGAGGATATGTTAGAGGGACCTCTCTGAAGTGTTTGCAACATCTCAATGCACTACAACTAGTTTAAAACATAGCCAGTCATCTCCTATGCTGTTTAGCCTCAACTATTGAAGTGTTTAAACATTATCCTTTTCTTTTTAATTGGGGTCAGGCCAACTATAATTGCTATGCTAAGCAGACACTTACTATAGCAGGGCAATCAATGAGCCAATTTATTTCTACGCCCGGGGAAGCTGTAATTGTTGCACGGGAAGTTGTTAAAACCATGATCACAAAGGGATTTGTATAGGGAAAAGACGCATTAACAAAAGCCAAAGCTTTTGATGAGTCTCATCACGAGCAGTGACCAAAGTGGCGGAGCTGAGCAACAAATTTGACTCACAGATAAGGTTCATGCAGGCATGGGATCTGTTAAAGCTGTGGATGAGATGTACCACATTATCAGAGGTCACCATATCAGTTGCATCATATACAGTGAGAACTGCCGTTGCAGCTGCTAATGCTGTTGTCAACAGCAGACAGCAGTTACTTTGCCAAGGGAACTCTTTTGGTTTCAGATGCTCTCACTCGTGCAGCCAACGCTGCCAGGTAATTTGGGTAGCCATGGTGTTGAAAAGTGAACAATTAGTAGAATTAGGTTTTAGGCGGTAGTAATATAATATACATCTTCTAAGTTGTTTATATGAATGATCATTGTTCTATGAATAGCAATATTTTTGTTGTATAGCCACCTGGATTTTGTCCTTGAGACAACCGAGGATTATTAGTTAAAAAATTATTAGTATACTTTTTTGAATGATTTAAAGCTAGAATTGCTGTTTATCTGCTTCTGCATTTGTACCAACCTGTTTATAGTGATGTTTGATTACAGTCGAGATTTTTCTGGGGATTCATGGACCATATCAATATGAATGAGCAGCAAGTAATATCTGGGTATATATCACGGACCGTAGCGATATGATTTTTCCTGGGAATTCATGGACCATATCCACATTTTTGCTTTTTGCATACATTGCTTGTATTATCTGGGTGTTTTACTAACTCAACCTGTTGTTTAATGATAATCTCAGATTGAAACATAACATAATACTAGTGTCCACCTGAGGGACTAATCTATCTCGCATACTTGAGAATCAGTCAATTCTGCTGACTGCATCCCTCTATCTTGAACTGACAATAGCTGCACTAGGTTCTTCTTCTCAAGTCTTCATACCATAGCTTAGCTTGGCTTAATCAGCTCTTATATAATAGGCTTTTTACCGTGTAAACAAGGCGTTTAAATATTTAATGGATTTCTGAACTGCCCTGCATTTTGAAATGGAATTGAATCTTGAAACCACACAAGATTGACCATTCTACCATGTCTCATTCATTTTCCTGGTCAGAGAACCTGTGGCTGACCTAATTCGCTTAAGAATATTTATTAGTATTTAAATTAGATTATTTATTGATATTTTAGCTCTTGGTTGGCTGCTTATATAGAGTAGTATACATATAAGTGGTTAGGAATTGTAGAGGAAATATATTAAATTCCAACCTCCCTCCCTCCCTTCCCCCCTCCAATAAAAAACTCTCAGCGCCACCCTAATTGAAGCCGACCTACACGTCTATAACTTAGGTTCGTATTTAACAACAAAATAGAATTTTCATACTCAGAAATTGTTTTTTCTTTCTCTATTAGTTGTGTAATAATCCAGGGCTAGCTCTATAATTTTTTTCCCGTCTTTTTTTCTTGACACATTCTACCAAGTTTGAGCCTACTGGAGCAGTGGAGCTAGCGGTGAATGTGGACACACGTTCAGCTGTACAATCTTTACTTATAAGCTCCTCATGGGTCATGATACTGCTACTTCAACTATACAATCGTATATGAGTCTTGGACAAAATAGACTCACATTAATTAATTCTATTTTATCGCTTAAATTCAACTTTATTTCCCATCTTATATAATCAGCTCAAAATTTCATACACTATATACAATCATATACTTATGTTGTACAATTTTAATGTACGGTGTCCTATGTTATGTGAATTTTAATTGGAAATGACACTTTTCTTATTCCTGAACAGAGTAAATTAACTTCCTCCATCAATGGCTTGAGCCCCATAGAGCTCTGAACAATATCATCAAGAAATGCTGCTGCACCTAACTCATGAATATGGTACCCACCCTAGTAGTAAATAGTAATTCTGCTGATCATTACATGACTTTAAGAACCCTTGTTCATCTGGACCAACATGGCATACTTGAAAAAGCCTTCATGAAACAATCTGTTCAACCCTAGTGTGTGACGTGATACCATGGAATTGATGACATCCACGGGTTAGATTTTTAGGAGAAACTAAAATAACCATTTAATAGTTTCAAGAATTCAGAAATATTTGAGCTCTGCTGTTGACACCCAAGCATGAAGAAAACGTAGAAATTGAAGTAATAGAGAATACTCATTCTTATTGCACACCTCAAGTATGTTAATATTGCTAAAAAGAACAAGTAATACAAGCCACACCTACTTTTCATTCCTTTTTCTTTTATTTAAAACATGAAAGGATCAAGTATTGCAGTAATCATCTCTTGCAATTACCTGACAAATTCCTCTCAAAAGTATCAAAATTCTGTACAACACAAAAACTCTCAAAACAAGAGAAAGAAGAAAATGCCTTAATCACAACAAAACGGACAGCGTATAAGCCCATTCTCATTGCAATCAGGACATCTTTGAAAGCCACATTCACCTTCTTCACATTCTTCTTCATCATCATAATCAGCTTCATAGTAAATCTTACAACTCCCTGAACATGTCTCACAAGGCACAAACCTTACATCCCCACATCCCTCACACACTTCGCCTCCACCACCACCGCAGTTGCCATTATCCACCATTTCACAACCTTCAATCATCTTCTCAAGCTGCTCTTCTTCGTTCATTCCCCGTATTTCCTCAGCTCCACCAATGTATTTCTTCCCCACAAACACCCTTGGCAAACAACCACCACTAAAGCTATCTCCCATTAGCTCTTTCAACTCCTCCTTAAACCCCGAATGCATGGATACATCCCTCTCATCAACCTTAATATTTAATCCCTTTAAAATAACTCTAACATGGCAACAATCCTCATAAGTCTTCCTCACCCCTCTGAGGCTTGTGAAGTATAAAACCACCTTCTCCTTAGCAAACACCTCATGTTTATAACCATTTAAACTCTTGGAATCCGTTAAATCCGATACCTCATTGTTGCCGGCCAAGGCCTGCTCTTTCTCACTCACAAATGGCTTGAGGTGAAATGGATTAGCCAGCGGTAGCTCTTCCAATGATTTCTTCAATTGGGTAATGATATCTGGATCAAACTCGGATACTATTGAAGCCCCATCAGAATTGGAATTTGATTCAGATTCATTTTCCGCAATCTCCATCCACAATGGCCTAGGAGAAGCTTTACCATTTTCCTGCACCTTTGGAGTGGGATAATCCAACAATGATGGAACTGAATTGGGGCCAACACCGAAAGAAAAGCTACGAAAATGGCGATGATGAAGAGGGCTAGTGTCTTCGAGTCCTTCCATTAACTCCCACGTATTGATCGTCTCTGGTTCCCCTGGTGGGGTTTGAATTGGGGTTCTTGGAGCAACTTTTGGTATCTTTTCGTCGATCATTTTCGACCATGATTTCGCCTCGATCATTCCCATTGAAAAGTCCTTGTATATCTTTTCCTCATCAGTTTCATCACATATATTCATGTCATGAACTGGAGCATTATTATCGATATGGTCATTTTGATGGAAGGAATCGAGCTCGAGAGAATTCAATGTGGTGGAGGTGAGAGCTACGATGTGGTATGTATCACCTTGGCGCTGCGGCGGGTGGTGTACGTGCATCGAGTAGCTTCGGGGAATGGGTGCCAAAGCCTCCTTACAGTTCCGGCATACCGGTTTTTGCTTTGAAGTAGCGCAACCCATTGAGAAAAACCTACCAAAAATATTGAAATTGCTATGCAGTAATAACAGTTGAAAATTTAAACAAAAGGGTTGGTCAATCAATGTAACGATACTTTATGATTGCGTGTATGAGAGAGAGAGAGAGGGGATATAGAAAATTGGGAAACAGATTTAAGAACATTCCCAATTGGATGAGCATGATAGGCGAGGGACTGTATAGAGATTCCAAGATTTAAAATGGAAACCAAGGAATTTATAAATGGTGAAATTGAGTGAATTAGATTAATTGTACCTGCTATGCAGAGATAAACAAAAATATACTAAGATTTGATTGGATGAATGAGAGTAACAGGATTGGGAGTAACGAAATCTACAGAAAAAAAAGGACACAGAATGGTCCATTAATGGAAATCTCTTACATGAAGCTCTCATCTTTCTTTACGCGAGAGAGAACCTAAATGCTTAGAACAAAGGTACCCTTTTGGAATGAGATGATAAATTTATGAAAAGATTGAAACTTTTCCCAATTTCAGATAGGATCAGTAAAGTTGAAGAAGCAAGTCTTTTCAGAGAAACACGAGAGAGATCATAATTAGAAGAAGAAAACAGAGTGAGGAAGTGGAAAATTACAAAAAGGAAAAGGAAAAAGATGATGAATCGAGGGGGGGAGCATCAAAAGATGACCTTTTCACAAGAAGTGCAGCTACCTCGCCCTTTCCCCCTCCAACCACCCCTCTCTCAGTCTCTCTCTCTAGAAAGAAAGAAAAAGAATACAAAAAAAGGTCGTCGCCATAAATCAAACGACCCCGCAGAAGGTCTGAAAGAAGGGCTGCATATCAATCAAAAAGCCATTCTTTCGGGATGAAATGATTATATACATGAATATAAATACACTCTCATTCATGTCGTCTGCCGGATAACTGAAATGAACGAACCTACTATAGAGACGAAAAATTATTATATCGACGATTTTTTCCGTTACTATAATATAGATTGATTTTTTATACTATATTGACAAAAAAAATCGTCGTTATAGTCGGTTCGCTCTCTCCGGTTCGCTAGAGAGAGCCAAACCTCATGTTTTAACCTCATTCCTAAAACATGACTAAAGACATAAATTTTTTTATACTTAAAAAGATGAGTAACCAACCGTACATAATATAAAAGATTTTGTGGGGATATATTTAAATTTTTTTACTCTTTATTCTATTTTTATTTTTCTTAATTTGTGTAAAAATTATTCTATGCACATTTTTTTGAGGATAGAGAGAGTATATAAGGAGAAAGCTAATATAAGGCATGCAATTTTATATAAAAACTATAATTAAAGAATTTTTTTATATATAAAACTTAGTCCTAGAGAGAAACTATGTCGTTTTACTTTGGTTTACTAAATAGTCTTGGTCAAATTTGATTTACGTTTTTACTGTATATAACTATATAAGTATATGATCTTTCTCTTGTATGATAATATAATGGAGTTCACTTACTATTTATATAAGAAGGATCTTGTATAACAAATATCAAATTTCAATTAAACAAAACACATCTATCTATGACCCTATGTAAGAGCTAGCAATAAGCTGGATAAAAAAAAAATAGCAACAAATCAATTTCCTGCCAAAATATATGTATTCACCCGAATAATTTCATAAATACATTTATTATATATATATATATATATATATATATATATAATCAATAAAAAACTAATTTTTGTTTCTTTTTTTTTTAAAAAAAATATTTATTGTGTAAGGCTAAGTTTGTTTGCAATGAGTATACTTGGGATAGAATTATTAATTTCAAGTATCTTATTTATTTTTTATAAAATAACTTAAGATGTGAGATTATTTAATATCATATTCTATCTGGTATTATAACGCGGCAAATGGAACATGAAGGAAGAGAGAAGAGAATGGATATGGAGGAGAAACGCGGAAATTATTGGTTGAATGACTCCTTTCAAGTTCCACCACCTCAAGGCTCAAACACGTATGGCCAAGGGCCAAGGGACAAATACAATTCGCGTTGTTTTGTCATCTGTGATTTACGTTTTCAACGCTGAAGACGACAACGTACGTGTAAACGGCTTAACACACAAACCATAAACTAAGTAACATATCTCTGTTTCTGTCTATGTACTACTCTATTAAGCAACTGTTCCAGTATTAGTTCAGACAGGCTTTAATTATCACCGCTGGCATGTATTCTCATCAATTCTCAAAACTAATTTTTGTTTCTTTTTTTTAAAAATAATATTTATTCTCCAAAATTATGTTTGTTTGCAATGAGTATAAAACTATTAATACTTATTTATTTTCTATAAAATAACTTAAGTTGTGGGATTATTTAATATCATGTTCTACCTGGTATTATAATATCTACTATTTGAAATTAAAAATTGCTATGAAAAATGAACCTCAACCTTTTTCATAATATCATGTAATTTTTGTTTTCATAATATATGTAGTATATTATTGAAAGAAAGTGTACTAAATGCAATTAAGTTGTCATGTACCCAAATTTAACACCCATTAGTAGTGCAGGGGTGCATGTTAATTAAAGGGTATCGAGCTAGCTAAGAGATACTTCACCTTCTATCGTCACATGCCATTTATAATGGCATCAATATTTTGAAAAAGTATAACGCACGCTTTTGTACATAAAATGTGAGAAAATATTGTATTCAATTATACAACACGCTTACACATTTATATGTTGTGTTCCTCACAAGTGTCAATGGTCGTACAAGGTGATCGAGTCTCATTGCATATAGATCATAAATAATCATGCATCACATAATGTAACCACTAGTGTTAATTAGTGTAGCACAGCACCACGGTAAATTAAAGTTTCTTAAATTTATGAATTTAAAACGGCCCCATATTTTGGCTGACCTATTTCTTTATCTATATATTTTCAGGTTGAAGGTGCGGCGATTTACAATGGAGTGTCGGTAGCTTCAGCGTTTATGGCCTCCCACTCCCACTAATTAACTAACTAGCCTAGCCTCTTATACTAACATGTCTGTTTCGGCAAATTTAATATTGGATTAATTAATCATGTAAATATATACTAATATATTTAGTTTAATTTTAGCACCTAAAATTAGAAATATATTTTGATTTTTTAGAATCAATTCGTAAAATTTTAAAATTCAAAATTAATATATTTATCAAACTATCACTTTTTAGAATTTTTATTTATTCAAAGTTATTTCTAATATTAGCTAAAAATGTAGTAATTGGTGGCATGACATGAAATGGAAAAGAGCTGAACTTTAAACTCCTCACGGACGAGTAAGCCGACATTTAAAGCATAGGAATCACGGACAGCCTTAATCAACATATCATTTTTTTTTTGATATTTTGAAGAAAATCAACAAAATCCACACAAGTTGACGACAAGCCCAAACATCAGTATGGATTTCTTTTTCGGCCTAAATCTTAAATTTATTTCAAAAGGATATTGCTGTTAAGTTCTTTTCTTTTTCTTGTATCTCACAAATTTTGTGGGAGCCAAAATACATTTCAACAATTCCTACCTATTAACATGATTAAAATTATAAAGTAAATACAATAATAAATAACAAAATAGAAAAAGTGCATAGGTTTAATCTTAAGCTTTTGAAAGATTTCTTTTTCTTTTTTCTTGGGGGTAAGCTTGTCATATTATTTTCAGTTGTCACATGGCTAGGCCCACCTAATACATGTTGTACTAAGCCCAAAGCCCTAAAGTCAGATGCACCCAATCCAAATACAGTCCTTACAAAATTGGATGAATTACATATTCTATTACATTTTTAAGAATAATTACAATAATAGTGCCCTTATAAAATTTTTCTACAACTAATATATTTCCATATTTATTTACAATACTAATACAATTAGAATTCCTTAATTTAGGGATTAGTTATGCTTCTTCTCTCTCTTTCTCCTCATTATAACAACTGCATTCAACTGAATCTAAAATACTGGATGATGGCATATATCATGACTGACAATTTGGAGATTGACGATGGAGACAAATGACGCTAGAAAGTGGAGTGGAATTCCAAAGAGGTGCATACACTACGTGAAGGAGTACATGACCGGCGATGGGATCCGGCCGGATTCCGAGATGGTCACCGATAATTCGGTGGAGTTTGCAAAGACGGCGAATGTGGCCGACGCTTGGAATGATGCTTGGATTTTTGATATTGATGAGAATCTGCTATCCAATGTGCCTTACTATGCAGATCCCGGTTACGGGTGAGTTATTCAAATCCTTCGGCTCATTGTCATTGGCTTAGTTGAATAATCAGAATTCAAGTTTAGAAAATACTCTCTGTATTCCAAAGGGAAAGATGAGAATTTATATTCATGTTAATCTCTAAAATAATTGTTACGTTTATAGTGATGAATTGATAACCAAACTTTCATATCAAGGTAACCAAACTGTCATATCGAAGTAACCAATCATCCTACCCACTTTCAAATTTTTCTTAGTGCAATTGGTAACCAAACCTTCAGATCAAGGTAAGCAAACCTTCATACCAAGGTAACAAAACCTTCATACCAAGGTAACCAACTGCATCAAGACACCTGCAATTTTTTCATAGTGCAGTTGGTAGCCAAACCTTCAGACCCAGGTAACTAATTCAATTTTATTAAGTTACCAATTTCGTTGAATGTGATGCAGTTGGTAGCCAACCATTCATACAAAGGTGACCATTTTATTATTTATGAGTAACAAAATAGTTATAAAAAAAATTTCAGAACATTAATTGTTACATCTATTTATTTTTAAACTTTTTGTAGGGCGAATTCTTCTTATTGTCATTGGCAACGGAGATTCGCGGCGGTGTAGCGGCGGTGTAGCGACGGACTATTATTTCAAAGTGTATGTGAGGGAGATGAAGATTTGAATTTGAATTATTATTTTGAATTTGAATTTGTTTTTGTTGTTAAATCTAAATATTTGAATTTGAATTATTAATTATGGCAGTTATTTGTCCTTGATTTTAGGTTTCCTTATTAATGTGAATTGTACTATTTTTATAATAATTACATTTTTTTGTAATTATTTGGTTGATACACTTTTTTTATAATTACTTTTTATTTGTTATATATTTATGTAAAGAACCCTACAAAATTATAGTCCTATCAGCATATCACATTTATTGCCACTAGTCAGTAGTCCCCGAGGAACACACTGCTTGTATAATTTCTATTAAATTACTAATTTTACAGGTATATATAATTTGAACTTGCACAAAATAAGATAGGAATATCTTTAAAATCAAATGATAAATTGGAAATTCTTAAAACTTCGGAAGATAAATAAGGAGAGTAAATGAGGGTGGGTTCCAAAATTAGAATTTGTATTGATAAATGACAACACACACACACACTCATTTCAAAATTAAAGATGTATTTTTACAGTATGTTTCAAAATTAGAAATATATTTTTATTTTAATATTATAAAGTAATATAATATTTTTAATTTGTCATTATTTTTTCACTATCATTCTCAATATTACACCACTACTATCAAATTCTTAACTAATGCTAAAATTATATTTGAGAACATAAAATTATTCTTATTCTTGATTTTACATAAGCAAGTTATCCTGATACTTTACACACAATAAGCAAGACCTAACCAAGTATTTGCAATTAGATCCCACTAGTAACTTTGGTCTATGAAAATATAAATATACTTTGGCAATATTCATGTAAATGGAATCATCCCCTTGAAATTAATGCCACCCCGATTATACTCCCATGCAAGAGGTCAACAAACATACCAATGATTATAAATTCATGAATTAAGTCAATATGTATGCAGCAGTTTTTAGACTAATTAAACATGCATATAATATAGCCTAATTGGGGGCGTCCGGTACCCGTCATTAATACTGTGTTAATTTATTTTTTTAATTATTTTTTTTAACTACAATTATCAAAAAAAAAATAAAAAATTATAGAATAAGTTTGAACAAAAAGCGTAAAAAAAAAGTATATTTTTATTGAAAAACACCGTAAAAAGCTTATTTCTTGTTTTTTCAATAAAAAATATACTTATTTTACAATTTTTATTCAAACTTGCTCTATTTTTTTTCTTCTTATAATTATGGTTAAAAAAAAAAAAAAAACACATGTGAGACCCAGATTTTATCAATAAAGATTTAAATTTTGTGAAATAATTTTTAATATTATAGTGTGAATTTGAGATAATATTATAGTTGTGGGTAGTATTTATAAATTTTTGCAAAGTATCACAGTGGTTATATTATATTCGATTGGTCGGGAATATTATTGGTTTAGCGAGGGAATATTCGTGACAACTATCAATCATTGGTGGACCCCATAATGTAATTATTGTCGGATGAGAAAGCGACAAAAATATTTTATTGAAATAACGGCGGAAGTTTTACCGTTGATCTTGTTGAACTACTTCGGTAGTAAAAGTACGATGTCGTGTGGTTGCATAAGAAAGACGCGGTATTGATTATTGACGCTTATGTGAGAAATCACTCGGTTTGATTCCATTATTATCGATTAATAATATGAATTATTATAGCGATAATGACGTTTTGTTTTATTCGTATTATTAACGTAATAAAAGCGAAACATCTTTTATATAAAGCGAGAATCTTTTATTAAAGTTATTACTATAAATAGAATATATTATATTTTATTATGCGTAGTGTTGCGTAGTGTTTTTGCGTAGTGTTGCATAGTGTTTGCGATAGTAAAATGTTTTTATATAAATAGAATATATGATATTTTATTTAAAAGATTTTGCTTTAAATATGGACCATTATGATTAAAGTAAATCAATCAGACCGTTCATGAATTAATTACTATGCATTCTATTTTCCTATAAATAAGCTCATTCCTTCATTATTTTACGATTTAATTCACTAAAACTCTGTATAGAGAAATTATAGAGAGAAAGCTATATAGAGAAAATCTATATAGAGAAAGAAGAAGAGTGATTCAGTGCTTCACTACTTTGATATCCGGTGTCTTTTATGGTAAGGGATATTATTTGTTGTATCTAGTAAAGGGTGTTATTCTTTCTTATTCATGAAGAGAACTTACATTATTCCATTCATTATTATTACATTGGAATAACTTTTGTAAAAGTGTGCAAACCCTATACATAACCTTGTATACGCAGATACCTATACTTGGTGAAATTCTTATATTATTCCATTCTTATTTATTCATTGGAATAACTTTGTATCTGTGAATCCCCTATACTTGGTGATCTTCTTCTTTTATTCCATTCTTTATTATTACATTGGAATATCACATGCACGTGTGTTTTACATCGGACTGGTTCCATTGTTTATTATTAGTAATTATTATTACATTGGAATATCCATGCGTGTGTTTTACAGGATTGGTTCCATTGTTTATTATTATTGACATTTATTATTACATTGGATCATCCATCGCTTGTGAATTTCACCCGACAGTTACGTTATTATTATTACATTGGAATAACATGCATACGCGAAATCGCGTGCTTGGTGATTTTTTTTGTTTTTCCATTCTTTATTATACCCGATTGGTTAAAACTTTGACTTTATACTCCATGAAATTAGTAGAATATCCTTGATATTTGCGTTTCATCCAAATATCTTTTCATGGAAATATTCTTACGATCATTCTTGAATTTTACTCTACAAAAACAAATATCTTGTTGACAATTTGGACGTTCTTAATTCTGGATAAAATAATTCTTGAACTTGTTTTATTGAATTATTATGTCATTGTCATCATCCTCATGATATATTATGTTATCTTTGGCTTACGATGCATAGATGAACTTAGTATGATTATGACCGAGGGATCATTCGGTATAATCGTGGCTTGTTATAAATGATGTGATAAAAGTCCTCAATGGCACGTAATGCGGTGATGGATAGTTTTTGGTATGATTATGACCGGGGTGATTCGGTATAAGTCACGACCATTGATAATTTGATGAAAATCCTTGGCTAGTGGTATGGGATGATTAGATGTGGTGGTTTATTTATTGTTTGAGTCTCGGCGATAAAAATTGATGAAAACCTTTTAAAACCTAAAAGATAGTAGATTTTATCTCTACTTGACTCTTTTAATGGATTGCATATTCATTGCAGATTAAGTTGGTTGTCTATTGTATTTTATCGGTTTAACCTTTGTTGAAGGCTAATGATAATTTATTACGTATTATCTTAGTCATAATATTTCTTCTTGGGCTAGTTGAGCTCACCACTTTCTTTCACCGTATTCTCTTGAAATGAGAAACATATTTGGGACGAGTCGGGAAGCAGAGTAATGGTCCGGAGGATAGCATTAGTAGTCTTCACTATTACGTGAAATAGTGTGATAATAGTTGTAATGAGGACTCCTTTTGAGTTTGTATAATATCTAGTAGACAATATTTGTATTCAAACTCACGATTTATGTCGTATTGCATACCTACGATTATATTAGTAAGTCAGTATTTGAATTTATGTACCATGTAAGTGGCGACCCAAGATGGGTGACGTATACCTAATTTTGGGGCGTCACGGTTGGTATCGAGCTTAGGATATGATCCACGGCTAAGATGTGAGAATAGTACTAGGAGGGAGGCACGGGGAATACCTTCGCTTAGTATGACCTACCTAAGTTTATTTGGTATTTGATTGGTGGATTCGTGAGTATAGTGATAATATGTTGCATGTCAATTAACCCTTATTTTGTGGCGGTGTTTGAAAATGGCATCCGAGAATGTTGAGAATAAGAATGGAGCACAGGAGACTATTGATTCTCCATAGATCAATAATCAGGACAATGTGCAACAGGATGGCGATAATGCTCTTGTAAATAACAACACTGATCAATTGACGAATGACGGTACGTTTAAGAGGTTTTTAGATTCATGCAACATCAGGCAAGAGCGACTTCTGTCCAAAACGTAGGTGGAAACACGGAAAACTCTCGAGGTCAACGCTAAACAATTCAAGGAGCTGGGACCACCGGAGTTTAAGGAGAAGTCAAAACCACTTACGGCGGAAGCATGGATAAAGATTACCAAGATATTTGATATCTTGGGATGCTCCGAGGAGCAAAAAGGTTCCTTCTTGCCGCCTTTATGTTCTTGCGGAGAGGCGATTCTTGGTGGGAATCGGAAAGCGTACTCAACTCTTTGTCTTGAAGATATCTTGGGAGAAGTTCCGGGGAGTTCATTCAACGACAAATACTTTCCGAAAGTATTCGCCACATGAAGGAGGTGGAGTTTATCAAGTTGGAACAAAACAATATGGCCACCGTGTCGCAATACGAGGCAAAATTTGCGGAGTTATCACGGTTTCGTCCACTTGGTGGATAATGAAAGAGAGAATGGCGCGAATGTTTTAAGAGGTTTGAAGCGGAGATACGTCAACATCTTATTTCATAAAGCGTGTTTGTATTCGAGATGTTGTAAATAGGGCTCGATTAGTGGAGCGCGATAACAAGTCAACGCAACTAAAAGAAGCGGTAAGCAAAATTATAATACCGGTGAGAGTAGTCATGAAGCGGTGACAACAAGCGTGGAGGGAATCAACGGGCGGATATGGTAACCGCCGGTGGTAATCGGGGCCAAAATAATAAGAATGGACATTTCAAGAAAAGGAGATTCAACGATGATGGAAAGACGTCAGCACTAGCACCCGTTGTTAAGGAAGGAGGAAGACCACCTATCATATGCTTCAAATGCGGAGGAGAGGGACACATCAGTCCGAATCTGCGCCATGCCAATCAAAGCATGTTATAATTATGGAAAGAAGGTCACTTAGCTTGATTTTGTCATTTCATCAAGATAAATTCAACTAGGATGGAGGCACCAAAGGTCGTCCCCGACATAAACCAAAATCAGAGTTTAAAGAGAGTTTTTTTTCTCGTGACGAGGAACCTGAATAAAATTATCACGGGTAAGTTAATCATAAGCTCTTGCGAAGTCTATACCGTGTTAGATACCAGTTCTACCCACTCTTTTATTTCACCTAGTTGTGTTCAACGTTTAAATTTGACTCCGAAGAAGTTAAACTTTGACTTATTGGTTGAAACTTCGTTAGTAGGAGCCTTCGTTACCTCTACTGTTTTTAAATCTTATTTGATTCAAATAAACATTTTCGCGTTACCTGTCGATCTTATCTCTTTGAAAATATTTGTCTTTGATGTGACTTTAGAAATCGATTGGTTAAATACTCATCATGATTTTTGTAAGGTTGTTAGCTTTCATACTCTTAACCAACTTTGTTATGCGAATTCAAAGTAACCAAACCACTAAAGTCAATCATTGTCATATCAAGCCATAAGTAAAGAGCCCCGATCCTTTCATTGTTGACTTCTTGTGTGGAATGCACCAGAAGCCGAGACTTTACGTAGGCGACGCCGCGGATGAAGATGGCAAGTTGATAGGTATCATTGTGAGGTGCTATCCAGTTAAGGGATAGAAGTCACAGTTGGTATTAATGTGACGTCTTATTCAAGTCTTGGACGAGAAATAATGATTTTGAATGATATTTCTATCATTAATAAATTTCTTGACGATTCTGAAGATTTCCTAGCCTACCTGTGGACGCCCCCAAAATAGGTATACATCACCCATTCTCGAGTTGTCAATACATGGTGCGTAAAACAACTACAACTTTATTATTACAACAAGAAATCGTGAGTTTAAATATAAATATTATCTTCTGTATAATATCTATACTCAAATAAATCCTCATCACATTTATTGATACATTATTTTACAAAATGGTGAGGACTACTAAACAACTCTCTAGAACCTTCATTTTCATACCCGACTGTGACTCGCTTATATTCTCGCCTCCCGAGAAAAATGGAACAAAAAGGAAAAGGGTGAGCTCAACTAGCTCAAGAAAGAATATTATGACTAAGATAATATACAACAAATTACCGTTAGTCTTCAACAGGAAAAAATCTAATAGAATACAATGTACAATAAATTTTAAATCAATATTCATAGTGAAATAATAATTCATTAGAAGAGTTAAGTAGAGAATGCAAACTACTATCTTCCATGTATGAATTTAAAAGTTCATCGCTCATCTTTTATCCCCTGTAACATCAATCAATATATATCCGGAATCACATATTCATCTTTGCACTCTGAGGCCAAAGATATTCATCGATTAGTCGTGTTCATCTAAACACTGTTCATCTTTGCACTACTGTGCCAAAGATATTCTTCAGAAATCATTCATCTTCGCACCACTGAGCCAAAGATATTCCATAATATCATCATTTAAGATGAAGATGATGAAAAATATTTTTAAAGAAACGAATCCAAATTGAAACAAAATGACAAGGATTAAGGATTAAGGATTCGTACTTTGTTTTATTCACGTCCAAAAATACCTCAAAAATAATCGCATGTGGTGTAAAATTCAAGAATGATCAAAACATGGATACAATCAAAGCTAGTATCCGAATAGATATTTTGGATGAAAAGAAAATTTTCATTTTCGATGAATAGTCTCAGATTCGTGAATAAGGTCGTGGATACGTGAATAAGAACTCACAACCAAAAGTTCCAAATTTGATAAAACTTCAGATCAATTTCAACATAATGATATTGAAGAAATAATATCATTACTGAAAAAAAAATAATATCCTTACCTCGAAAAAGATCAAGACTTCTAAATTTAAAACACAGGATATAAAGCTATGACTTGAACTTGCAATAGAATAGCAATACTCAAAATACTCACAAGAATACACTCGATAATATAGAGAGAAAACTTGATTTCGATGTGATTTTCAATTCTAACCCAAGCACCTATTTATAGAAATTGCTTAGAACACCAAAAGCAGAAAATTTAATATAATATTAATATATTATATATAAATTCCTACGCACACAATCTATGATCTGAATTCAGCCATGCTTGACAACAAATAAGTCTACCAAACAAATCAAAAACGTTTTTATTATTTAAAATAATTAAAACTTCCAAAAATCAATTATTCAGAATTTGAACATCAATAATTCATAATAAATAGCCTTTTATCGAAAATTGAATCTCGCAATTTTTATAGGAAATTCAATTTCTACAACTTTAGAAGAAAGTTTTCCAAATTCCAAACATAAATTGGCCAAGAAATCCACAAACGGGTGATTTTATGTTTATAATCAAATTTCGAGTTAATAAATGGGGTCCACCAGAGCATGTTTAACATGTTTTAAACATTTATTGCAACAAAAATACTCTTCCTCCTCGATACTCATATATCCCACATTCGTTGTAAAAATATCACCATTATTATATTATTAAAATATAATAATACATTATCTTATCGAAAAAGATAAAATTTCAATTTTCAACAATTGTCACATTAAAATTTTTCTCCATCTATATCCACATAAAATCAATATTTTACTCATCATATGAATCAATAATTAATTATTCACAAATAATATTACGAGAATCACAATATTGACAACCTGCATTTCCGGTTCAGGGAAAGGGGCTTTCAATAAGAATTTCTCCTTCTTGCGGCTTGCAATTAGGTGACCAAACCTCTCCTTGGCAGAACTTTCTAGACATTGCCAATAATGTTATCTAATAATATTATTGAGATAATATGAATTATGGCTTCGATAATGAAAAATATGTGTAATGACAATTATTGAAACAACAATGAATATAAAATATCAACGCAGAAATTATTGAATCGATAAAATATCGAGCAATAATTCTCGTAACCATTATTGAGTAGTGCCTTTCACGTAAGAATCAATAATTGGTGCGATATCGTATCTTCTTGTGTTTTAACTACCGAAGTATTTTAACAGATTAATGGTAATAACTACGCTCATATTATTTTTAACCAACTTATATTTGTCGTTTTCTTTATCCAATCGTTATATGGCCCACATATGAGCTGGCTTGTGGTAAATCATTTAATATTCCCGAAGCGATGCGAATATTCCAACGACCAAACGAATATTCCCGACAAACAATGAATATTTTATAACCACTTGCACTTTATTTTGAAATATTTGCGTATTTTACCCCTAACTATCCACATTAATCACATCAACCCTTACTATTTCAAAATAATAAATAGAGAAAATTAAATTTCATTAATAATAAGTTGGGATCTTACACTACCCTAGAACGTGAAATCGAATTTTGTATTGACCCCAGTACAAAAACCCATTTCTTAAACCCTCAAATATTTCTTCAACTAAAAGGATCTGTGTAAGACCCCAACTTATTATTAATGAAATTTAATTTTCTCAATTTATTATTTTGAAATAGTAAGGTTGATTTGATTAATGTGGATATTAGGGTAAAGATATTGCAAATAATTGGTTATAAAATATTCATCATTGTTTGGGAATATTCGCTTCAGGTCGTGGAATATTTAATTGAAAGGGATCGATGAAGTTAAAACGCACAAATATAATCGTTTAAAATAAATAGAATGTTATCGTAAAGTTAATATAAAATTTGAAGCACCAATTATCGATTCTTACGTAGTAAACCACTCAATAATGGTTATGTGATTTCATCGCTCAAAGATTTGATATTTTATATTTCAATAATCGCCATTATAATAAGATTTTCATTATCAAGCTAATAATTCATATTATCCTCAATATATTATTAGATAACATTATTTGCGCAATGTCTAGAAAGTTCTTCGCTAAGGAGAACCTAATAGTTAAGAAATTTTATCTGAAAGCCCCTTCCTGAACCGCCTCATTCTGTCACAATATTGATTCTATAATATTATTGTGAACAATTAATTATTGATTCATATGATGAGGAAAATATTGATTTTATGTGATATATGGAGAAAAATTTTAATGTGACAATTGTTGAAAATTGAAATTTTATCTTTTTTCCGATAAAATAATTATTTAAATATATTATTATATTTTAATAATATAATAATGGTGATATTTTTACAAATCTAATGTGGGATATATGAGTATACGAGAGAAAGAATATTTTGTTGCAATAAATGTTTAAAACATGTTAAACATGCTCATGGGACCCCAATTATCGAACAAATTTGATTATAAATTTATAAAATCGCTTGCTTCAGGATTTTGGCCAATTTCTATTTGGAATTTGGAAAAACTTTCTTCCGCAAAGTTGTAGAGAATTAAATTTCTATAAAAACTCGCAAGATTCGAATTTTTTGATGAAAGGGCTATTTATTGTGAATTATCAAGTTCCAAGTTCAAATAATTGATTTTGGAAGTTTAAAATATTTAAAATAGGAAAAACGTTTTTGGAATGTTTAGGTGGCCTCATTTAACATGTGTAGGAGCTGAATTCAGTTGGCAAGTGTATGTGTGAGGATTTGGAAAATATATATTAATATTATATTAAATTTTCTACTTTGGTGTTTCTAAAGCATTTTCCTATAAATAAAGTGCTTCAAGTTAGAATTGAAAATCACACCGTAAAGCTGAAGTTTTCGTGACGACCGAAAATAGGTCCATTCCATCCAACCCATTCGAGTCGCCAAATACATGGTATGTAAACAACTACAACTTTATTATCACAACAATAAAGCGTGAGTTTAAATACAAATATTATCTTCAGACAATATTTATACTCAAATAAATCCTCATCACATTTATTGATACATTATTTTACAATAATGGTGAGGACTACTAAACAACTCTCTAGAACCTTCATTCCATATCCCGACTAAGTACTCATTACATTCTCGCCTCCCGAGAAGAAAAATGGAACAACAAGGAAAAGGGTGAGCTCAACTAGCCCGATAGAAGAATGTTATGACTAAGATAATATACAACAAATTATCGTTAGTCTCCAACAGGAAAAATCGATAGAATACAATAGACAACAAGTTTCGGATCAATATTCGCAATGTGAAATAATAATTCATGAAGAGTTACGTAGAGAATGAAATCTACTATAATCTATGAATTTAACGATCCATCATCAATATTTTATCCCAGTAACATCAATCAATATTCATCTCAAATCAAATATTCATCTTTTGCACCACGAGCCAAAGATATTCATCAATCGGTCATGTTCATCTCAACACTGTTCATCTTTGCACTAAAGGCCAAAGATATTCATCGATCGATCATGTTCATTTAAACACCGCTCATCTTTGCACTCTGAGGCCAAAGATATTCATCGATCGGTATGTTCATTTAAACACTCTTTCATCTTTCAGACCTGAGTGCAAAAGATATTCATCGATCGGCCATGTTCATTTAAACACCTACTCATCTTTGACTATCTGCCAAAGATATTCTTCTAAATCATTCATCATTTAAGACCGAGGATGACGAAAAATATTTTTTAAAGAAAGCGAATCCAAATTGAAACAAAATGACAAGGATTAAGGATCAAGGATTCGTACTTGGTTTTATCCACGTCAAAAATACCTCAAAAATAATCATAGTGGTGTAAAATTCAAGAATGATCAAAACATGGATACAATCAAAGCTAGTATCTAGAATAGATATTTTTATTGAAAAAGAAAATTTTCATTTTTAGGTGAATAGTGCCGATGATTCGTGAATAGTCAGATATCGTGAATAGTCCAGTATACGTGAATAGTAACTCCGACACCAAAAGATAGAAATTCCACAAAAAAAACATCTTCACGCTTCATGAATAGTACTCGTGAAAGTAACTCGTGAATAGTAACTCATGAATAGTAACTCGTGAATAGTAACTCATGAATAGTAACCCGACATGAAAAAGTTCCAAATTTGATAAAAGTTTCAACCAATATTTCAAAGATAATGATATTCAAGAAATAATATCATCCGAGAAGAAAATAACATCCCTTACCTTGAAAAGACAATACTTCTAGTTGAAACACAGGATATAAGTCTTTGAAGGAACTTTGCACCGTCTAACAATACTCAAAGTATACTCAAAATACTCACAAAATACACTCGATAATATAGAGAGAAGAGAGAAAACTTTGTTTACGGTGTGATTTTCAATTCTAACTTAGCCCTCTATTTATAGGAAAATGTTAGCTCACCAAGCAGACTTGACTGCTACACGATGGCTTTACTCGCTACTATTGCCACCCACCACATTTGAAATAAAATTCAGCACATTTTTCACCAACCACAAGTGGGGCCCACTCAATTCTAGAATTTTCCACCAAAATCAATTATAAACCTAATTTCCGAATCACCACCTCTTAAAATTCATAACAAATCATTCGATTTCATTTTTAACGGTTCAAAATTTGTGGACATATACTCAACTTATATATGTATAACATATCCAAAAATTACAACGATCCAACGGTCGGATTAAATATTATAACTCACACAATAAAGCTATAATAACACCGATTTGATCTTTTAATACCTCCAATCCAGACAAAAAACAAATAAAACATCTCAAAGATTAATTCCTTCATTAATAACCACATAAATAAATCCATCATTTATATTCATATAAAATAAATATTTCCTTATCATATGAATCAATAATTAATTATTCACAAATAATATTACAGTAATCACATTTATGATAAACCAGTACATTTCCGGAAAGAGGGGCTTTCAATAAGGATCTCTCCATCTTGGCGCAATTAGGTGACCAAACCTCTCCTTGATGTAACTTTCTAGACATTGCCAATAATGTTATCTAATAATATTATTCAAATAATATGAATTATTGATCGATAATGGGAAATACTATGTAGTGACAATTATTGAAAACAAAGAATAATATAAAATACCAACGCAACAATTATTGAATCAATAAAACAAACTATTGAGCAAGAACTCTCGTAATAATTATTGAGTAGTGCCTTCTTCACGTAAGGATCAATAATTTCAACAACGTGCAATCTGGGTGTCTTCTTTGTAATCGATGCCAGCGTATTCTTGTATTTTAACCAAGGGTATTCAACGGTCTTAATTCAGTAATAACTACGCCGTTATTTTTAACCAACTTATATTTGTCGTTTTCCTCATCCAATCGCTTTCCGTTATGGGGCCCACACATGGTCACATTGTGCAGTACCAATCACGAATATTCCCTGACGATGCATTTAATATTCCACGACCAAACGAATATTCAAACAACAATAAATATTTTATAACCACTTGCTTATTTTGAAATATTTGCGTATTTCACCCTTAACTATCCACATTAATCAAATCAACCCTTACTATTTCAAAATAATAAATAAAGGAAATTCCTTTTTATTTAAAAAAATTTCGGGGTCTTACAACCTCCCCTCCTTATGAAATTTTGTCCTCGAAATTGACGTACGTACCTGGTGTTTCGAAAAGGTAAAGATACCTCGCTTTCATTTTCGTTTCCAACTCCCAGGTCATTTCCTCAATAGCATGGTTTCTCCACAAAACTTTAACTTATGGTATAACCTCAGTACATTGGACATGCTCTTTCCTATCCAATATCTTGACAGGTACCTCCTCGTATGTTAAATCTTGATTTATCTAAATCCGGTTTTAACGCAATAATGTGGTTTGGGTTGTCCACATATTTACATAACATCGACACGTGAAAAGCGTTATGAACACGCAACATACTTAGCGTTAAGGCGAGTTTATAGGCCACAGTTCCTACTCGATCGAGGATTTCAAATAAATCGAAGGTTTGAGCTTTCCTCACCTCACCGATTCTCTCGCTTTTGAAATAACAACTTCTTGCACCTCCTTCTTCAAATTCATCAGCTCCGGTGTGTAGCTTGAACAACTTTAACTTTATCGATTAAAGTCGATTATACTCGTATATCATCACGTGGGTACCTAGAGTTTTCATCTCCATCTCTATTATTTGTATATTATACGAAATGAGTCTTTGACAATATCGTACTCGTACTTGTATACGATCTTCTACTCAACACGTCAGGTACCACGTTCGCTTTTCCAGGATGGCATGGTATTGAACATATCTTTGAAATGAGTCTCTCTCGAGTTCTTGAAGCTCTTCCCACATTCTTTACTCCATTCGAATTTTGTATCTCTACGAGTCATTTTGCGTTAATGGAATAGCGATTCGAGAATATCCTTCAACGAATCTCCGATAATAACCAACTAAGCTTCTGAAAGCTACGTATTTCGATTACTGAGCTTAGGTTGTTCTCAACCGTGACTCATATCCCAACCTTGGATAACACGTTACAATGACACCTATCGGTTTACTATCGCACGAATATGGTGTCCCCACGGAGAATCGGCTTTGGTGAATTCCACAAAGGAAGTCACCGGATAAAGGCTCGTGTACCAAATTCTATAGTTGAATTTTAACTCTCGAAGTTCAATAGAGCCATTCGATATGAGATTTTAGAAATGAGTTTTGTCATAGGGTTCAAAGTCGATACAAAATTTAATATCGAGCTTTGGGAGTAAGCAAGAAATTCTTCAGGAAATACGCGTGGGAAAATCAATAACAACAAGAATATTATTCAAATCGACGTGTCTTTATTCAAATCCATAACATGGACTAAGAAAACTTGACATCCGTAATAAACGAATGACTTCATGGCTTGATATGAAAATGTTTGACTACAATGGTTTGATTGGCTTGAGTTGAATAATGAGTTGCTTAGGAATATGAAAACTAATGACCTTACAAAAGCAATCAATTTTGGCATGATGAGTAGTTAACCAATCAATCCCCAAAAGCAAGTATCTTTAAAGAGATAAGGTCAACGGGTAAGGTAATGGTGCCAACTTGAATCAAACAAGATTTTTAAACAACGGATGTAATGAAAGTTTCTCTAACAGAGTCTCCATAAATAAGTCAAAGTCTAATTTTTCTCAGAGTCAAGTTCAAACGTTGAGCGCAAGCAAGAGAGATAAAAGAATGGGTAGAAGCAGGGTATCTAGTAAGGTATAAACTTCGCAAGAATTTATAATTAACTAACCCGTGCTAACCGTTCGGGTTCCTCGTATTTTAACCCATGGCCACGACAAACGCTCTTCCAGAATCGTTGACTTTGACTTTTTCCGGGACATCCTTTTGAGTCACCGCCTCACGCACTAGGTTTCGATATTGTACAATCTCGGCGATATGTCCTTCTTTTCCACAATTATAGCATACCTTAAAGCTGTTGTGGGCGGTTTGAATGATATGTCCCTCTTTCCGCATTTGTGTAACATCGACCGATGGTCTTTCTCTCCTCCTTGGAACTAGTTCTTCTTTGGCCGGCGTCTTCACATGGTCGTTATTGAATCTCCTCTTTTAAAATCTCCTCCCAACTCGCTTCTTCTATTTTCATGGCCACGATTACCACCGAGTAGTTACCGCCTTTGTCCGTATTCTTCTTTCTCCACCATTTGGTTATCGTTATTACGATGACCGCTATCTTGGTATAATCTCGGTTATGGACCCTCGGTTGAACGTATTTCGTTATCTCATTTCTAACAATCGAGCCTGTTGACAACATCGAATAGAGAGAAAATTTATGAGAAATGAGATCTTGGCGTATCGGGTTTCAAACCTCTCGAAACATCCGCGTCATCGTTCCTCATTCTCCACCAAATGAGGTGAAACTCGGATAACTCCATGAACTTCGCCTCGTCTTTGGGACACCGTCATGTTATTCTCGCTCCGGTCTAATAAACTCCACTTCCTTCATATAGACGAATACTTTCGGGAAGTACTTGTCATTGAACTGCTTCGAAATGTCTCCCAAGACATACTTTGAGTCTGTTGGATGGGTACGCTTCATGATTCCACCCGATGTCTGCCCGCCACGGAACATAAAAGTAGCGAATGGAACTTTACGTTCCTTCGTGCATCCCAAGACATCGAATATCTTGGTAATTTGCTTGACCCATGTTTCCGCCATGATCGGATCCGGCTTTCCCAGCACTCGTGGTCCCAACTTTGAACCGCTTGCATTTGTGACCACCCATGAATTGCTATCATCTCCTCCTCGTATTTTGAACACGAGTCTCCTCAAATGCGATTTTGCATGAAGCGCAAAAAGCTTCTAAACATCCCTCGTTCATCATCGCTTTCATTGGTGTTATTCACAGGAGGTACATTGCCACTGTTGCACGTTCTCCTTGTTGTTAAGTACAGTGCATCTCCACGGTCTCATTTACACCACTATTAATATTCTCGATTCGACATTCTCATTCATTGTCATAAAACAAGGGTTAATTAAGGAAATCAATCACATAATATCCCTATATATCGACCAACTAACAAATAAGCTTTAGGTAGGACACACTAGCGAAGGATTTACTCTCTCTCCCTCCTAGTTCTATTCCCCGATCTCCGCTTGGAGATCATATCCCTAAGCTCGATACCAACTGTGGCGACCCCAAAATAGGTCCATTCCATCCAACCCATTCTCGAGTCGCCAAATACATGGTACGTAAACAACTACAACTTTATTATCACAACAATAAAGCGTGAGTTTAAATACAAATATTATCTTACAGACAATATTTATACTCAAATAAATCCTCATCACATTTATTGATACATTATTTTACAATAATGGTGAGGACTACTAAACAACTCTCTAGAACCTTCATTCCATACCCCGACTAGTACTTCATTACATTCTCGCCTCCCCGAGAAGAAAAATGGAACAACAAGGAAAAGGGTGAGCTCAACTAGCCCAAGTAAAGAATGTTATGACTAAGATAATATACAACAAATTATCGTTAGTCTCCAACAGGAAAAATCGATAGAATACAATGCAACAACAAGTTTTGGATCAATATTCGCAATGAAATAATAATTCATAGAAGAGTTACGTAGAGAATGAAATCTACTATAATCTATGAATTTAACAGTCCATCATCAATATTTTATCCCTGTAACATCAATCAATTTTTCATCTCAAATCAAATATTCATCTTTGCACTACAAGCCAAAGATATTCATCAATCGGTCATGTTCATCTCAACACCTGTTCATCTTTGCACTAAAGGCCAAAGATATTCATCAGTCGGTCATGTTCATTTAAACACCTGCTCATCTTTTGCACTACAGGCCAAAGATATTCATCAGTCGGTCATGTTCATTTAAACACCTGCTCATCTTTGCACTTACTGAGGCCAAAGATATTCATCGATCGGTCGTATTCATTTAAACACCGCTTCATCTTTGCAGACTACTGGGCCAAAGATATTCTTCGTAAATCATTCATCATTTAAGACCGAGGATGACGAAAATATTTTTAAAGAAACGAATCCGGTGAAACAAAATGACAAGGATTAAGGATCAAGGATTAAGTACTTGGTTTTATCCACGTCCAAAAATACCTCAAAAATAATCATAGTGGTGTAAAATTCAAGAATGATCAAAACATGGATACAATTAAAGCTAGTATCTAGAATAGATATTTTAGATGAAAAGAAAATTTTTATTTTTATTGAATAATCTTGCCAGATTCGTGAATAGTCAGGTATACGTGAATAGTCCGAGTATCGTGAATAGTAACTCAAACACCAAAAGATAGAAATTCCACAAAAAACATCTTCACGCTTCATGAATAGTACTCGTGAATAGTAACTCGTGAATAGTAACTCATGAATAGTAACTCGTGAATAAGTAACTCATGAATAGTAACCCCGATACATGAAAAAGTTCCAAATTTGATAAAAAGTTTCAACCAATATTTCAAAGATAATGATATTGAAGAAATAATATCATCGAGAAGAAAATAACATCCCTTACCTCGAAAAAGACAATACTTCTAGTGAAACACAGGATATAGTCTTTGAAGGAACTTGCAACCGATCTAACAATACTCAAAGTATACTCAAAATACTCACAAAATACACTCGATAATATAGAGAGAGAAAAGAGAAAACTTTGTTTCGGTGTGATTTTCAATTCTAACTTAGCCCTCTATTTATAGGAAAATGTTAGTCACCAAGGCAGACTTGACTCTACACGATGGCTTTACTCGCTACTATTGCCACCCACCACATTTGAAATAAAATTCAGCACATTTTTTCACCAACCACAAGTGGGGCCCACTCAATTCTAGAATTTTCCACCAAAATCAATTATAAACCTAATTTCCGAATCAGCCACCTCTTAAAATTCATAACAAATCATTCGTTCATTTTTAACGGTTCAAAATTTGTGGACATATACTCAACTTATATATGTATAACATATCCAAAAATTACAACGATCCAACGGTCGGATTAAATATTATAACTCACACAATAAAGCTATAATAACACCGATTTGATCTTTTAATACCTCCAATCCGACAAAATACAAATAAAACATCTCAGCATTAATTCCTTCATTAATAACCACATAAATAAATCCATCATTTATATTCATATAAAATAAATATTTCCTTATCATATGAATCAATAATTAATTATTCACAAATAATATTACGAATCACATTTATGACAAACCAGTTGTTCCCGAGAAGAGGGGCTTTCAATAAGGATCTCTCCTTCTTGGCAAGCAATTAGGTGACCAAACCTCTCTTAGATGTAACTTTCTAGACATTGCTAATAATGTTATCTAATAATATTATTCAAATAATATGAATTATTGATCCGATAATGGGAAATATCTTTGTGTAGTGACAATTATTGAAACAATGAATAATATAAAATACCAACGCAAAGAATTATTGAATCAATAAAACAAACTATTGAGCGAAGAACTCTTTGTAATAATTATTGAGTAGTGCCTTCTTTACGTAAGGATCAATAATTCAACAATATGCGCAATACCGTGTCTTCTTTGTGCAACCACGCCGACATCGTATTTTAACCACGGGTATTCCAACAGATCTTAACTTGTAATAACTACGCCAAGTTATTTTTAACCAACTTATATTTGTCGCTTTCCTCATCCAATCGCTTTCAAGTTATGGGCCACACATACAAGGCTACTTGCATACGAATATTCCCTGACAAGCATTTAATATTCCACGACCAAACTAATATTCCCGACAACAATAAATATTTTATAACCACTTGCTTATTTTGAAATATTTGCGTATTTCACCCTTAACTATCCACATTAATCAAATCAACCCTTACTATTTCAAAATAATAAATAAAGGAAATTCCTTTTTATTTAAAAAAATTTCGGGGTCTTACATTTTCTCTCTCTATATTATCGAGCGTATTCTTGTGAGTATTTTGAGTATACTTTGAGTATTGCTATACGGTGCAAGTCCAAGTCATAGCCTATATCAAGGTGTCAAATTTAGAAGTACGGATCTTTCGAGGTAAAGGATGTTATTTTTTCTCAAATGATATTATTTCTTCAATATCATTATCTTTGAAATATTGGTTGGAACTTTTATCAAATTTGGAACTTTTTCATGTCGGGGTTACTATTCATGAGTTACTATTCACGAAGTTACTATTCATGAGTTACTATTCACGAGTTACTATTCACAGTACTATTCATGAAGCGTGAAGATGTTTTTGTGGAATTTCTATCTTTTGGTGTGTGAGATTCTTATTCACGCAGTATTTACACTATTCACGTATCTGACACTATTCACCAAAAAATAAAATTTCTTCTTTTTGTCCAAAATATCTATTCGGATACTAGCTTTGATTGTATCCATGTTTTGATCATTCTTGAATTTTACACCACTATAATTATTTTTGGGGTATTTTGGACATGGATAAAACAAAGTACTAATCCTTAATCCTTAATCCTTGTCATTTTGTTTCCTTTGGATTCGTTTCTTTAAAAAATATATTTTCATCATCCTCGATCTTAAATGATGATATTATTGAATATCTTTGGCACTGTAGTACAAAGATGAATGATTTCGAAGAATATCTTTTGGTCAGTAGTGCAAAGATGAACAGTGTTTAGATGAACATGATTAATCGATGAATATCTTTGGCCAGTAGTGCAAAGATGAATATTTGATTCCAGATGAATATTGATTGATGTTACAGGATAAAAGATAGACGATGAACTCTTAAATTCATACATAGAAGATAGTAGTTTGCATTCTCTACTTAACTCTTCTAATGAATTATTATTTCATTGCGAATATTGATTTAAAATTTGTTGTCTATTGTATTCTATTAGATTTTTCCTGTTGAAGACTAACGATAATTTGTTGTATATTATCTTAGTCATAATATTTTTCTTGAGCTAGTTGAGCTCACCCTTTTCCTTTTGTTCCATTTTTCTCGGGAGGCGAGAATATAGCGAGAATGAGTGGAGGTATGGAATGAAGGTTCTAGAGAGTCGTTTAGTAGTCCTCACCATTTTTGTAAAATAATGTATCAATAAATGTGATGAGGATTTATTTGAGTATAGATATTGTCTAGAAGATAATATTTGTATTTAAACTCACAGTTTTACTGTTGTAATAATAAAGTTGTAGTTGTTTCTGTACCATGTATTGACAACATAGAATGGGTGATGTATACCTATTTTGGGGGCGTCACAATCTGTTTACGAGGATTATGATGAAAGTCATAATAAAAGCATTGGACTAATGAAAATCATGGGTATATGAAGTATTAGTAAGTGTTATGATGAGTTATGTTGGTTAGTATGTGAAAACATGAAAGTTTCTTAGAAATCACAAAGAGTTGAAAATCAGATTTTGGTGAAAAACGTAACATGAAATTCAATTGACCATATCTCTTATTATATTTTGAATTTTTGAGTGTGGTCAAGTCCTAGAGTTAGATCTATGAGTTACCTAACTAATCCAAGTGGAATTACTGGAAAAGATGTTGTAGATTTTTGTGTGGACTGATTTTAGCAAAGGAGTGCAAAGCTGCGAGAACCGAAAAAGTCTGCTGCCATGATTTTAGAGGGCTGTTTCGGCCACTTAAATTATGAGAAAAATTCTGGCCTTTTGGGACATGAAGGTATATGGTATAAAGTACCTCCTGTCCAAAAATGAGCTCATTCGAATTAAAATGAGCAAGTTATGACTATTTCAATATTTAAGTTTTTCCGATTTAAAACGCTATAACCGGAGTTCTATAACTCCGATGACCATGAAATTTAAACTGGAAGCTCACGTTAACATGTGTAAGGTCCTGCCAAGATTTGGGAATTTTGGAGTTAAACTTGAGGTAGCTAATTTCTTAAGGAATTAATTAGAAATTGATTTTTGAAAAATAGTAAATGAATTTTAAAAATTCGAGAAAAATAAATTTTATTATGGGACTATATTATGCTAAATTCCAGAAAAGAAATATTTTGGGACTGATTTGGTATTTTTCATGAAAATAGTTTAGTTACTTAACATATGAGTTAAATATGTTATGTGAAGTAACAAAGTTGAAAATATGATTTTATGGCTAGAGAATTCTATATAGAGTATATGCATATTTTTTTATGAGGATTTGATAATTGGTGATGATATCTTATGAGTATGGCATTTTGAATGATTAAATGCATTATATGGTAAAGCGTAAACAATTGAGATAAATTGTTTATAAATTTAAGAAGTGATTAAAATATTGTTATAATATTAAGGATATTAGATTATGAGATTATTAAGTGATTGATAACATGGGGATATTCTTGAATCCTGGATAAATTATATTATAAATGTTTAATATTTATCCTTTATCTCATTTGATTGATTCTTTATATCATTGACATGATCCTCATGCTTATATTATGTTGAAAGTCATCTGTGGCTCATGTGCATAGATGGACTTGGTATGATTATGACCAGGGATTGTTCGGTATAATCATGACCGTAATTCAAAACACGATTATCTTTGGCACGTAGTGCATGGATAATTTGTGGTCGTGATACTAATGAATACACGATTATCTTTGGCCGTAGTGCATGGATAATTTGTGGTCGTGATACTAATGAATACACGATTATCTTTGGCACGTAGTGCATGGATAATTTGTGGTCGTGATACTAATGAATACACGATTATCTTTGGCACGTAGTGCATGGATAATTTGTGGTCGTGATCGTAATGAATACACGATTATCTTCGCACGTAGTGCATGGATAATTTATGGTCGTGATACTAATGAATACACGATTAACTTTGGCACGTAGTGCATGGATAATTCGTGGTCGTGATACTAATGAATACACGATTATCTTTGGCCGTAGTGCATGGATAATTTGTGGTCGTGATACTAATGAATACACGATTATCTTCGGTAGTAGTGCATGGATAATTTGTGGTCGTGATACTAATGAATACACGATTATCTTTGGTAGTAGTGCATGGATAATTTGTGGTCGTGATACTAATGAATACACGATTATCTTTGGTCGTAGTGCATGGATAATTTGTGGTCGTGATATTTAATGAATACACGATTATCTTTGGTAGTAGTGCATGGATAATTCGTGGTCGTGATCTTAATGAATACACGATTGTTAATGAATATCTTTGGCACGTAGTGGGAGGATGATTCGATGATATGGATTAATTATTGATTTGAGTCTCAAAGAATGAAATATTAATTCATGGATGTAAAGTAAAAGTCATCTTTTGGTCGTAGTGCATTGATAGACTTGGTATGATTATGACCAAGGATTATTCGGTATAATCATGACCAGATTGAAAAACACGAATATCCTTGCGCCGATTGGTGCATGGATAATTCGTGGTCGTGATATCTTATTAGGTCGCATCTCAAAGATTATTGGTTTTATAGTTGTATATCTTTGGCACGTAGTGCAAAGATAAATTGTTAATGAATATCTTTGGTAGGATTGCGCAAGATGAATTTAATGTTTTCAACGATAAAGGTATTCAAGGTATCCTCACCTCTTTATCATACCAGGTACGTACCCTAATTTCGAGGGCGAAATTCCATAAGGAGGGGAGATTGTGAGACCCCAGATTTTATCAATAAAGATTTAAATTTTGTCGAAATAATTTTTAATATTATAGTGTGAATTTGAGATAATATTATAGTTGTGGGTAGTATTTATAAATTTTGCAAAGTATGCAAGTGGTTATATTATATTCGATTGGTCGGGGAATATTCGGTTTAGCAGGGAATATTCGTACAACGGCTCAATCATTGGTGGACCCCACAACAGAATTATTGTCGGATTGAAAAACTTGAAAAAATATTTTATTGAAATAACGGCGAAAAGTTTTACCGCTGTTAATCTTGTTGAACTACTCTCAGAGTAAAAGTACAATGAATATGTGTGGTTGCATAGTAAGACACTTGCGGTATTGATTATTGATGCTTATGTGAGAAGTCACTCGGTTTGATTCCATTATTGTCGATTAATAATATGAATTATTATAAGCGATAATGACGTTTTGTTTTATTCGTATTATTAACGTAATAAAATGAAACATCTTTTATATAAAATGAATACTTTATTAAAGTTATTCATATAATAGAATATATTATATTTTATTATGCATAGTGTTGCGTAGTGTTTTAGCGTAGTGTTTAATATAGTGTTTGCATAGTAAAATGTTTTTATATAAATAGAATATATGATATTTTATTTAAAAAGATTTTGCTTTAAATATGGACCGTCGATTAAAGTAAATCAATCTGGACCGTTTCATGAATTAATTACTATGCATTCTATTTTCCTATAAATGAAGCTCATTCCTTCATTATTTTCTTTAATTAATTCACTAAAACTCTAGAGAGAGAAATTATAGAGAGAAGTTTATAGAGAGAAAATCTATAGAGAGAAAGAAGAAGAGTATTCGTACTTCACTACTTTGATATCCAAAGTGTCTTTTACGGTAAGGGATATTATTTGTTGTACCTAAGTAAAGGGGTGTTATTCTTCTTATTCATGAAGAGAACTTCATTATTCCATTCATTATTATTACATTGAATAACTCCGTAAAAGTGGCATACCCTATACATAACTTTATATACGTGGCATACCCTATACTTGGTGAAATCCTTATATTATTCCATTCTTATTTATTCATTGGAATAACTTTGTATCGCTGAATCCCCTATACTTGGTGATCTTCTTCGTTATTCCATTCTTTATTATTCGCATTGGAATATCCACATGCGTGTGTTTTACATCGGACTGGTTCCATTGTTTATTATTCCGTAATTATTATTACATTGGAATATCCATGCGTGTGTTTTACAGGAATTGGTTCCATTGTTTATTATTATTCAAAGATTTATTATTATCGTTGGATCATCCCGCTTGTGAATTTCACACGACTGGTTTCGTTATTATTATTCTCGTTGAATAACTCGTCATGCAATCTGCATGCTTGGTGATTTTTTTTTGTTTTTCCATTCTTTATTATACCCGGTTGGTTAAAACTTTGACTTCTATACTCCATGAAATTAGTAGAATATCCTCGATATTTGCGTTTCATCCAAAGATCTTTTATGGAAATATTCTTCCGATCATTCTTGAATTTTACTCTCTACAAAACAAAGATCTTGTTGACAATTTGGGACGTTCTTAATTCTGGATAAAATAATTCTTGAACTTGTTTTATTGAATTATTATGTCATTGTCATCATCCTCATGATATATTATGTTATCTTTGGCTTACGTGCATAGATGAACTTAGTATATGATTATGATTGGGGATCATTCGGTATAATCATGGCTTGTTATAAATGATGTGATAAAAGTCCCGAGTGGCACTGTAATGTAGTGATGGATAGTTTTTGGTATGATTATGACGGGGGTGATTCGGTATAGTCATGACCATTGATAATTTGATGAAAATCCTCGATCGTCAGTACATGGGGATGATTAGATGTGGTGGTTTATTTATTGTTCGAGTCTCGTGATAAAAATTGATGAAAACCTTTTAAAACCTAAAAGATAGTAGATTTTATTCTCTCTTGACTCTTTTAATGGATTCGTATATTCACTGCAGATTAAGTTGGTTGTCTATTGTATTTTATCGGTTTAACTTATTTGTTGAAGGCTAATGATAATTTATTCTCGCATTATCTTAGTCATAATATTTCTTCTTTGAAATTTAGTTGAGCTCACCATTTCTTTCACGCTTTATTCTCTTGAAATGAGAACATAAATTTTTGGACGAAGCCGGGAAGCGGAGTAATGGTCCGAGGAGGATAAGATTAGTAGTCCTCACTATTCATGAAATAGTGTGATAATAGTTGTAATGAGGACTCCTTTTGAGTTTGTATAATATCTAAGAGACAATATTTGTATTCAAACTCACGATTTATGTCGTATTGTAAACGCACGCTTATATTAGTAAGTTGTATTTGAATTTATGTATCTATGTAAGTGGCGCACCCAAGATGGGTGACGATATACCAATTTTGAAGGCGTCACACACACATATCTTAGTCGTTAATCCTAAAGACAATGTGTACCGGACGCACCCCAACCCTGCATAGCCATGTACCACCAACTAGCTAGCACCATATATACAAATGATTTTGAATTTTCCGCTCACTTAATAATTCATCTGAACTGTCCAAAATTTAGGATAAATTTCAATCGTCCATCATACATCTTCTCGGTATACGGTATACATCTAGTATATATATATATCAAAGAACGTCGCAGTTCATAATGTCTCAGAAATGAGGATCAGGAAAAGAACTATTTACTATAAACAAGGCTCGGCCCTACAACATCAATGAGTTTGTTTAATTACTGCAATGGTGTCTAGTTGACATGCATGCATATATAAACTCTGTGCATGTGTGTTAGAGGTGAGAGATAGAGAGAAGAATGCACATGGGAACACGAGAGGGCATGTTAAGTAGATATCTACATAAGAGCAGTCGTGTATTAATTAATTAAATCAAGAATTTTGAAATAATTAGCAAACAACAAGAAATTAAAAGACTTGGAGGCAACCCTTATTCGGAAGGGAACTTGAGAATAATGTGGTGTTTAATATATTTTTACAGTTTTACACATTGACGGACTCAGAATCTATTCCTAGTAAGGTCATATTTTTTTGAGCTGAAATTTAGCAACATAAAGAGTGAGAATTTGAATACATTATACACCGTCTATTTAATATTTTTTCAGAGTAATAGTAGTTTAAATTATTATTTTTGCCCAAGTTTAATTTTTTTTATAAATTTGCCTCTTTCAGTTTTTAAATTTTATTTTTGCTTCTCTCACTATACCTAGATATTAAAAAAAAATTGAGCATAGGTAGTGTCCTATTTGCCCTCCAAGTATATCCGTCAGTGACTTTATACAATGGCGAAGTCACATACAAGGTTGTGGGGTTAATTGACCCTACTAAAAACAATTATTTTATAATCTAACGTAAATTTTAAAATTTCTAAGTATTATATATAAATTAACCCAACTAAAATTTTATAAATTTTCTGTTATAAAGGGTCAAATTGAAAGTTTATAATTTTATCAATCAAATTTTAACCACATATGACTTATATATATCATCTTAATATATGTATATCTCTCTATAATATTTTAAACTAAATAATAATTTAATTTATATTATTTTTAAAAATAAATAATGAATTACTTACTTATAAACAGTTGCGATTAAAAAAGCCTATTAATTATGAGTCAATATAGTGTATATATACCATATATTATTACTTATTATATTGTCATTGTAATATGGTATATATATGTGTGTGTGTGTGTGTGTGTGTGTGTGTGATCCGAAAGTACAAAGTTTTAAAAAAATAGCTCAGGGGCGCTGCCTCCGAACCCTGCTAATTTTTTTATAACGTAGTAATTTTGACTCCACTGACAAATATTTTTGATTTCGCCACTAGCTTTACATCTGATTCGATAAGAGGATAAAATTATTTGATAAAATTTTGTTTGCCTCTTATAATCTCTTAACCGGTAAGAAAAATATATAAATCTAAAATCATTAAGAGTTCTCTTAATAAAAAATTTAAATCTATGGAGTCTCTGTAAATATTGTACTCCCTTCATTCCAAATTTTAATATCATTATTGAGTTTTGAAAAGTCAATTTAAGATATTTTTAAATTTAAAATTAATATGTTTAAATTTAAAAGTCATTCAAATATTTATACTTTTTAATTACCAAACTATTTTTTAAGTTCAAATATTATTTCATTAAGATAATCTAATTTATTAAGATATACTAACTAATCAAATTGGTTTAATTTTATCAAACACCACCTAGGGGTGCTAAAAAAATTAGATTTTTTTTATTTTTTACCGAACCGATTGATACCAAAACCGGTGGTATCGATTTTTTTCGGTACCGAATTTTTGATTTTTTTACACTTTTACCGGTAGCAGGAAGGAACTTTTTGAATTTGGTAAATACCGAAAAAACCAAAATTTAATAATATAAAAATTAATATTTTTTATTTTGTATTTTTATATATCAAATAAATTTTTTTATATATTAATAATTTCTATATAATACTCCCTCCTATTCTGATTAAATGACGTTTTAAGGAGTTTAATTTTATTCTATATAAGTGTCGTTTTGGAATCTCTATGCAATATTGTATTATTTTTTCCTAATTTACCCCTCTATTTAATATGCTTAGTAAATGCAATTGTGGAGAGAGAAATAATTAATTAGGGACATAAAAGACATTTTGTATTATTTCTTAATAAGTGTGCTTAACTCTAAAATGTCATTTAATCTGAAAAGGAGGGAGTAGTAGTTTTATTATTTTTTTTACATATATTAATAATGTTTTGTAGTTTTATTTTATATATTAATTATTATTAATAGTTAATGATTTCTTAGTTTAAAAAAAAAAATTAATATATAAAAAACTATTTAATTATTATTAATAATTATATATTACCATGCAGTATAATCGAAAACCGAATCAAAAAAATCGATACCGATTTTGTATCGAATCGGTACCGAAACAGGTTCCGGTTCTTACTTTTCCGTTAATTTCGAATCGGTACCGGTTTGGTATTTTCAGTACCGATTCGATTTTTTACCGATGAGCACCCCTACACGTAGGCACTTGACGCACATAATTTACATAATTTGCCTTGAAAAGGGTTCAATACCCAGTAACATCTAAAGTTCAAGGGCAACCTTTGCATTTTACCCTATATACATGCATACATGAATCTTACAATAAAATAAAATAAAATTTATAAAAAACATTAATATATATCATATATATACGGTCCCTTTCTCCAGTGAACTAGAAAAAACGAACTAAAGACGAATCTATTATAGATACGATTTTTTGAGATATAGCGACGGTTCGAACTGTCGCCATATAACTATGTCATCAGTTTTGTATGCAATAACGACGGAAAAAAATCGTTGTTATAGTCGGTTCGCTCCCTATGGTCCACTAGAGAAGGGAACCACATATATAATTTTAAAAAGAAACTTATAATTAAATTATTTTTATAAACAGAAAAAATATATAAAAAAAAAAAATAAGCCGTGGCTAACACGGTTCGAAGCTTATTATGTTGTAACAACCTGGACGTATAATTAAGATTAATAACTGACAATGCCTTCAATTCACTAAAAAGCTTGGTTGTCAAATGTCAGGTTTCTAATTCAATATTGCATATATGATCCAATCTAATTCCTAACTAAATTTTACTTTAGATTTCTAATAACACGAAAAAATTACACGTTTACCTATGATCCAAAACAAAAACATCTAGCAAATCACTACTACCTAGTCTACAAGTATAATCTTTTTTCTTCTTCTATTTTTTTTTTCTTTGAGTTCAGAAATAATTTTTCCTCTCTTCGCCGTGGATCATGATTGAGGTTTTCACAGGCTCAAATTAAGTGTATATATATATATATATATATTCAAATACTTAATTTTAAAATAACTAAAACGGTAAATTCAAAAAAAAGAATATTTATAATACAATATGGTTCATGAAACATAAATATAATTGTTTACTCAATTGGAGTGTGTATACCTTCTTTTAATTTTTAATAATTTTCTCTCAAATTATTAAGAGAAAAAAACAGAAATATACTTCCGAAAGCAATCATTAAAAGAAAGAAAGTGTTAAGAAAATGCGACAACTTCACATTGCAGGTGAGTATAATCTCTCTCTCTCGAGTACGTAGTAATATATACTCGCAAATATATACGTATACATATATACAAAACCACTCTTCCAATTCTCTCTCTGTCTCTCTCAAAATAATATCGCTGTTTTCCAGTGATTTCTTCACACCACACACATGTTCTTCTTCTCCCTCCCTAACTAATCAAGATCTATCTATCTCTATAACCATAAGATCAATATATGTATATATATATATATATATATATATATATATATATATATTCATCAAATAAAGAAAGAAACATTTATAAGAAGTTTCCATATATATGATTTTCAGTGATCATCAAATCTCCTTCCAGCAGCTCCAAGCTGATCATCAGCCCATGTTTCATCAAAACTATGATCAACCTTCCATCTCTCTCCATTCTCTCTCCTCTTTTCCACCCCAAGATTTCCAAGGTTTGTTAATTCTCTCTCTCCTCCTCTCAATATATACACAATTAATATGATCATTAGTTAATAACTATATATATGTATGTTTTTGATCAGGTGTTTTACCTGTGCTGATGAGGAGGTCGATGTCGTTTTCAGGCATGGAGAGGTGCGAAGAAGTGCGAGGAGACGACGACATGTCGGATGACGGATCACAACTAGTGGGAGAAAAGAAGAGGAGGCTCAACTTGGCACAGGTTAAGGCTCTTGAGAAGAGTTTTGAGTTGGGTAACAAACTTGAGCCCGAGCGAAAAATTCAGCTGGCTAGGGCTCTGGGGCTGCAGCCCAGACAGATTGCTATTTGGTTTCAGAACAGGAGGGCTCGCTGGAAGACTAAGCAATTGGAGAGAGATTATGATATCTTGAAGACACAGTTTGATGCTCTCAAGGCTGACAATGATTCTCTCAAGTCACTGAACAAGAAACTTCATGGAGAGGTAATAATTAGGGACTAGTATTGAATCTTATTCCTTAAACCTATATATATATATATATATATATATATATATATATATATATGATCGATCATCAGTTATATATGAATAATTTTTTATTGGGTGAAATCATTATTTTTCTAATCCTGTAAAAATTGTTGTAGTACTTGTGGATATTCTTGGTTAGTATAAACATCAAGGATGCTGATTTCAGTCACCAAATCGGCAGTCTAAAAAATAAGTTGCATTTGTACAATAGATGGTGGCATTGTGAATGATTTTTGTTATTCAAGTATTATGAAATTGAACTTCTCTCTTCTACAAATGGAACTCATTTTTATAGCACTATTCAAATAAATTGTCCAATTTGAACGGATTGAAAATCCAAATCCAACAACATGAGGCATGATCAATTCTCCTCCTTATAATTGTTTGTTTCTCAATAGTTAGGTTGTGTTTGTTTGGGTCTGATTGTCTCTGTCCAGTAAGATGATAATTTTATTTGACAAATTTTTTATGCCTTTGAATGATTTTTTTCCTCCTTTTCGTTTAGACTCCAACCCAAGTCTAAATTATACAGATGCAACCAAGTTCCTTTGTTGTCCCAATCAGATAAATTTTATGAATTATGATTTTTTTATTACAAAGAAAATAGATAAAATTTGATAATGGTAAAATTGGGACGGAAGGAAGAGAGAAGCTGTGTATAGATTTGCATATTTGAACTCTTCTTTTTTCACCTATCATTCCAAACAGAGACTCCTCCCTCACTTTCCATGGCAAACCTTGTCCGATTAGAAGTGAGCTTTTGCCTTTGCCACAGCTAAGGCATGGGCATGATTTTTCTCAAAGACTCCTCTGATTGATTTGCCTTTGCCCTCTTATCTTTAGAGATCATGGCCGACGAGGGAGAAGAGAGCTTTTGGGTCTGAAAGAGACCTGAGGTTGGATTTGGCATGGTGGTGTATGGTCCTAAGGGTGTAATTCCATCTTGCAAACTCTTGATCATAGAGGCACAGTAAAATATTATTATAAAAAATTAATTATCAAACAACATTTATTTGTTCAGATACAATTCTAGACGGATGCTCTATATTATGTCTAAACTGTTCAGATCTTAATATTCAATTTATCAAATCATGCACTAGATTATATATTAAATTTATACATGTCTAAAGAAGAAGAAAAACAATGAAATAAGAAAGGATGAATGCCCAGTTGGATTTGCCTACTGATGATCGAACCTTTTTCATGATTTCTAAAGAATTTAATACGGTTCTGCATACGGAGATTAATCCGTCTTGTTTAATTATATGTTGCAAAGCCACCCATGATATGATCTCAAAAGTTACTGTTTTACTTTACTTTTATTTAACTAGTTTATGATTAATTAACCATATTTAACCTTAATTACTCCATTCTATGAATACTCATATATTATATTATTGGTGCAGTTATTGGCTCTTAAAGGTAGAGAATCAAGTAGTGGAAATAGACCCATCAACCTCAACAAAGAAACTCATGAGGGTTCTTGGAGCAATGGAAGTGATGAGAATAGTTGTGATCAAGTCGACATAGCAGGTACGTACTAATCATAACTATATATGTATGCATGCCACAAGAACTATAAACACAATCTGCAGAAACTCAAGCAATAGCCTAAAATTAAACGTCTCTTAATTATAATATTAGTATTCCAAGTGAAAATTATAAGTACATCTATAATTCCTTCATCAATTAATTAATTAATTGGACCTAATTAATATATAATAATACAGGTCTAACTCAAATATTCCTTCAAAGCTCATCATCCACACCAGACCTCCAGCAATCTCATGAGAGACTCAATCAAACAGTTACAGTTCCAGACAAAACCTTCTGCAGCATGTTCAATGGCATCGATGATCACCCCGATTTCTGGCCATGGCCTGACCAACATCAAAATTTTCATTGAGTGATGATTAAATCAACCACGTAATCAAAACCAATATCATGCATCATTTTCCTTTTCTTTTAATCTTTTTTGGCTGAATTTGTAGAATATTAATTTGTGTATAGCAATATTGAATCTATACATGCACTTGAGCTTGAAATGTACAATATAAATTATCAAATTCCCATATATTTTGTGAGATATTACTATACATTATTTTTGCAAGGCGCGTAGGACCAGTTGGGCAAAGAGATTAGAATAATTACGATCGTATTATAAATAAATGATAATAATAAATAAAAAAAAATTCAAGCTACATGTGACATGTTACATTACACCAACCGGTGAGTGGGTCTTCTGCCCTGGCATGGGCCATGAATTTTTATAATAAAACAAACCACAAAAAGAAAATAAAAAGATTCTCTAGCACCTAGATATACCTAGCGCGTATATATATATATATATATATAAAAGTCATCACTTTGACTTTGTGGTTTAAAAATTCAAAGCAAGTCCTCAGAAGAAGGTTCAGTTGATTACTTATGTGAAGATTAAAATTAGGTGGATGGAAATATATATATATATACGGTTATCTAGCGAACTAAGGAAACAAATTCAAAAATAAATCGACTATAACGACAGATAAAATCGTTGTTATAGTATGAAAAGTCAATTTTTTTATGTTATAACGACGATTTTGTCTGTCATTATAATCGGTTCGTTTTTTAGTTCATTTTCTTGTTCGTTGGAGAAACAAGTCGTAAATAAATATATATATATATATATATATATATAATCTAGTATGTATAATGGTTCAGTTGATTACATTAAAATTTTTTTCTAACGAACCTGAAGAGAAATGAGCAAAATTATGATGCAGTAAAAGCTGGTCGCTATAAAGCATAAAAACCGATTTTTACGCTTATATAATAATGAAAAAATTATCGTTATATTAAAATTTGTTTTTAATTCTATTTCTTTTTCGGTTTCTTTGAAGTAAATCGGATTGTGTATAGTTGGGCTAATTAACTAAATATAATGGCGAAAGAATTGAATAAATGAAAGGAATTGGAATAGGAATAGGAATAGGAATAGTACACAAATTCCAAGCGGGGAAGAGGCCAGATAGATCGGAATTAGAGATGGAAGAAAAACAAAAGAAGGGTATTTGAGTTTACCTTGGGAATTAACGGGACGGGACATTTTCTAAGAAAGAGACTTTTAGTTGCATCTCTTTTTCTTTCCTTTCCTGAGGAGGGAAAGTGCATGTCAGACTGTTTTGAAAAAAGAATCCATGTGACCCACTGCCAAAAACTCTTCCTCTTCATCATCCTGTACTATCTAATATATTATTATATATAATATATATTTAAATATTTAAATAAAAATATTAATAGTGGCATATTAATATTCAATTATTTAAAAATAAAACAATAATATATATTAGAATTTTAATATGGCTTTATAATTTGAAAATAAAAATGTCTTTAATTTTAAAACAAACTAAAATTAATAGTAATCTCTAATTTTATATTAGAGCGGAAGAATATTGATGTGAATTCCAAATTAAGCAATAATTAAGGAATAGTCCAAAATAGATTACAAATTTAATGTAACTTGGTAAGGGTTACTGTAAGTATTTAAGGTGGGTTCAAGAGTTAAGGTTTGTATATATAATTGAGCAATAATACTATGATGACTAAAATATAATTACAAAAAAGAGATATAAAATGGTGTGTATATTTGTTGTTTGTTACCGTTATTAGAACCACCCATATGTAGCAAATCATCTGCTAATTATATTTTGACACTTGATTTTGTAAATTTTTTTATTAAAAATTATTTATTAGTGTAGCAATACTCAATGATCATTGAGAATCCATGCTTGCGGAACACCTTTCTATCCGACCTTCCTCAGTCCTTAGGAAGTTTCCTCTTTATCTTATAGCGGGGTCTTGATAGCTAGGATCTAGAGAGTTTTTCTGTCCTTTTGCTAGAAAAGAAGAAGAAGTAAAAAAATAAACAATTGCGTACAAATTAATCTAAAACTTGGCACGACGTACTACTAAAAGTCTACTATTGTGAACCATATATACATATATAGGTTTGTTTATGACTCTTAGGTTGTTTGTTTGCAAGGATTATACTTAGGATATTATTATTAATCTCAAATGTCTTGCATGTTTGTTTTCAAATTTAGATTTAGGACTATTAGTCTAGGAATTATAAAATACAGTGGCGGAACTAGGACCTTTTTGTAGGGGGGTCAAAATTTTAAACTAAGCGGGCCGAAATTATTAATACCACCACTTCTTCAGAACTTGGTAATTAATTATTATTATTTTTTTATCAGCAAAAAGTCTTTTTAAGTTATGAAACAAAAGTTTGTGGTAGAACCAAAATACCATATCTACAAACCACATTTTCGAAATATGAATGCGCACTCACTGATAACAAAAATTAACTCCAAAAATAACAAGCACATAATGCAATTGATTATACAAAAGTCATCCATTGGAATTATACTTCACTTAGTTTATACACTAGTTTTTCTAAAACTTCTTGTTCATATCTCTCATCAAAAGGCGTCGCTTAATCAAGTATTTATCCATAATCTAGTATAAATAAAAACATCAATTGCTAATCAATAATTTCATCAATTTAAACATTTCATAATAATTTCATCATTCATCAATTCTCTTGGGATTTAAGAAAACAAAAATTAAACAATAATTAAAGATTACTCCAATGAAACAATTTTGAAAACTAAATTACTAAAAGATTAATATAGAATCCCAAATTACTAAATTCCCAAATAAAAAAATAAAAATAAAAAGTTATTATGTTACTAAATTCCCAAATTACTAAATTACTAAAAAATTCCCAGGTTTGCATATATATATTAATCTGGTACTGTGGTACAGCTAGACTAGTTCTTATTACAGTCGTTCTTAATCTTCAATATGAGAAGTAAGATTTTAAAGAAATATAATAGCCTTTAAATTTAAACCCAAAACTGCAGATCGAGTCGGGAGAAGCCGGAGAAGAACTGCAGATCAAGTCGGAGAAGAACTGAAGAAGAAGTTGGAAGACCGGAGCTCCTCGCCGTGGTGGCGGCGACGCACCTGGCTATTGGCTGCCGCCCCCGCCCCGCCCGCCTTGCCCGCCCCCCCCTCTCCTCCTAGTTCCTCTTGACCGCTTCCCTCTCTGGGGGCAAATGCCCCCCGCCCCTCCTAGTTCCTTGTTGATAAAATAACTTAATATTCTTGAGATTATAATTATATTTCAGGGATTATAATCCTATAATTAATAATCTTGAGATTATAATCCCAAAATTATAATCTTACAAACAAACATAGTCTTACTGTCGATTAAACTTTAGTTAGCTAGCATGCATGGGTAACGTGATGACTGGGAACACATTGGCACAAAAGCGTGAAATGTGTGAAAAGATGGGTTTTACGTGAAAATCATGCATGGTAATTAACCTAGAGTGCTCACCAAATTAGTGGCCTAGGACTCTTTGGAGTGGAGTACACCATTGACCATAAACAAATACTATCCAACAATGTATATATACGTGTCAAAAAGAGAATATAATGTTGGCAAACTTAATATTTTTAGTTAAGACTAATTAATTGGATTCAAAACATGCATATAGATTAGGCATTCCCCCATGCATATATATGTAAACCCTAAATTGACATGACTTTTCCAATATCCTTCTTTTAATTATTCGTTACTATTACGCATGATCGCAATTAGCATACTTAATTAGGATTTGCTAGGCGTAGACAATAGTAAAAGGACAGTAGAACTAGGAATCTATCAAAAAAGGTATTGTTATAATATCAAATTGACTTTTGAAGTCAAATAATGACATGTTAAATTTTAAATTGATGTAAATTTATTTAATTTTAATTGATACAATTATTATAATTATATAATATATAACAAAAATTATTAATGGTAAAAACTATATAACATGACTGGGCGAGGTACATTGCAAGTGATGCCTTCCCATTTACAATGACTTTCGGAAGTGTTTAGTGGAATGTTAAAATTTCCCAGTCCACCAGCCGCTGCCTGCCTAGTAGAGCTTGCGCCTCAGTTGTTGACGTTGAGGATGTATATATTAGAGTAAAAGCTGCAGCTAAAGCCATATTAGCTGCATGCCATGCACAATACGATTATATATATATATATATATATATATATATATATATATATATATATATATATATATATATATATGCCAACTACTAGTATTGAAAAAATAAAGGAGAAAGGCATGCACTATGTTGATTGTTGAATGGATGATTAAGTGGATAATGCTGCTGCTGCACAATTAATTAATATATAATGTGCTAGGTGTGTACTTGTTCATGCTCAGATTAGACCAGGGGAATAACCTAGAGAGTGAATCCATGGTCATCCGTACGTACGTCAAGCAAGTAATTTTCATAAAACATTAGAAATGGATACTAGCTATCCTAGTACGTACGTACGTCTTCCCCAGGAGTACAGGACCCTTGAATGAGGTGTTCATATCTAATTTCCAGAAATTGATGTTATAACGCCTTCTTTAATTCATTATTCCAAAAATTCCCGTCAATCAAGGTTAGATTATTCAATATAGGTAGCACAATGCGATAAACTGATTCATACTGGAATTAATTCAATCCCTTACAACTTAATTGTCCATATATAGTGTAAATAATTAAAGAAATGGCCATGGCCATATCCATACAAGTGCTGGTACAAGATGATTGTGTGCATCTTTTTCGATCGGCTAATTATTTCTCAAACTAAAGTCTTTGCCTTGGCTTAAAATTAATTTATACAAGGAGATCGCTAGCTAGACTTGGAAAAAGAACAAAATAGAGACGCAAATATAAAAGATATATATATACTTATTGAGACTAAATCGGTTGGTTAATGGCAATTGAAACAGAACCACTATGTAAATCCCACTTTTTGATTTAAAAAAAAGGAACATAAAGAACACAAATGTTCGCATATTAGGATCCTTCCTTTTCGCCACATGTCAGGCATGTTTTTGTTAATTAGATATATGAAGGCAGTGCTTTTGTGGGCTTGTTTTTTTTTTTTTTTGTTGATCAACGGTCAGAGTATCATCCGCTCAGTTTACACGCAATCGAAATTAAATTTCTCTCCTAGTGATCTTAAAGGCGTACCCCCACATCGACATGATGTATTCAGTTGAATAAATTGAAGCGATTATGAGTGTATTTGAATTTTACTTATTTATATTTTGACCTCTTAATAGAGATAAAAATATAAATAAATGAAATTCAAATGTACTCATATTCAATTTTCATGTAAAAAGCTTTTTTGTTTCACCACTCAATTGCGTAGCAAATTGTATATATTTGGCAACTTATATCCTGCAAGCTAAAAACTTGAGATATGCCTACTTTTAGACCTTCCCTTCCTTGCATTTTTAGATTTTAAATCATTATTTAAATATAAACTGACATCTTTTGTCCATTTTCTAATGCTTTGATACTTGAAGGTTTTTTCTTGAGTGTTAGTACTTTGTTTTTTTATTTTTATAAATAAAAAATTAAAATTTACTATTTAATTTTTATTTTCAATCTTTTGCATTTATAAATAATTTTTCAGAGTTGAAAAATGAGTAAAACTTAAGGGCACGTTTGTTACATGTAAACTGCAATTATCTTAGATAATCAGTAATGTGAGTCAATCATCGGAATAAATTGTGTTTGTTACATTAATAAATTTATATTTCTGTTAATCAAATATCGTATTTGGATGACCAAAAAATAAGTAGTAATATAGATTACCACATCTTGAGATCTTTCTACACACAAAGACACCCATCATATTTTAATAAATTCGACATAAATATCTTTATTTTTACATAATTATAAAGTTTAGTAATAACCAAGCAAATATACATATATGAAACACACTCTTCTATATTTGAATAATTTAGACGTAAATGTTATAATTTGTCTTTATTCATCTTGTTTTGTTGTTTATTTTGTAAGTTTAATTTATTATTGTGTTTAAATTGACTTAATTAATTAATTAATCTATATTTATTTATAAATTATTATTTTACAAAATAATAAAACTTTAAATATATTTTATTAAATACTATTGAATTAACTTGTTGGACAATATTTTAGACGTTTAATTTTATTTGAATTTTACAAAAATTCACTCACACGGACACTACAAGAAAATCGGGATATATGAGCGCGACGATCGTCGCTTATATCCTATATCGATATAAAACGATCGTCACCGATCGTCATATAGAAGCCGTCATTGAAACCTATAATGACGGTCTTTTTTCTTATAAGATGACGCATCGGAATCGGTATTAGAAAACTCCACAAAACGCTTGAAGGTTTTTTTACCGATTGGAAAGTGGATATACCGAATGGCGATGGTCAAATCGCTATAAGATTTGGTTGTGAGCTATTACGATCGTAGTGGTAAAGTCAGTATAGGTCGATTTGGTATGATCTTATGCGACGGTCTCCAAACCGTCATTATAAGAGATTTGTACGTGTGAGCTATGCGCGATCATGACGCAATCATCGCTATATAGAGATTGGATGTGATTTATTGCGACGGTCGCCGCCAAATCGCTATAAATGAGATTTGGATGTGAAGTTATTATGACGGTCGTAAAAATCGTCATTATATAAATTGATTTGGTATTGATATATAGCGACGGTCGTAGGCAAATCGCTATATCTTCCCAAATTTTTAAAGAAAAATGTTTTTTATACAATAATTTTATTTATTTTTACTGTTAAGAAACATAACCACATTCAACCATCCATCTGAATATAACATTTACAACTAAAAGAATAAAACAAATAAAGTCTATTAATGTATAATATCATTTAAATATACATAACCATCCAAAAAATCATTATTTATGTATCAAAACAAGACATAACCAACAAAGACATTTAACATATTTTTAGTATCACATCTAACAAATTTTCATCAAAATAAGTGTTACATATAACAAATTTCCAAAGAAGACGTGACATATGTCGGGTCCTCTATAGGATTATTTGATCCGCTAATATCACCATTATCTCCTTACGTGTATCGATCCTACAAATTAATTATCAAGTGAACTTGTTAATCCATAAAAACATAATGATAGCCCCAAAATTTAAGTATAAGTGAAGTGAGAGAGCAACACCTGATTGTTGGATTGAGCATTTGGAGTTTGATGAATTCTTCATAAATTCTGTCATAATTGATAATAGTTCATCCACTTTCCTTGCAGTATCATCTCCTTTTTCCCGCACCTTTTTCAACTCAGCTTTCAATTCTTGATTCTCACGTTGTACCTCATTATTTGTGTCACGAGGCCCCAAAGTGTTTGTAGTCAATGGCACCAACTCCACCTTGTCGAAGTCTACCGTGCCGCCTCTGGTCCAAGAACTTGTGCAAGTATATCATTCCAGTCTCTCAGACTATCGCTTTCACCGATCGATTCTCGAGTCTTCTTTAACTCGATAATTTTTTTCTGTGAAAATATATAAGGCAAATTATACACAACTTAAATATACAAGGCAACTTAAATATACAAGGCATAATAGGTTTTCGTTTCACGTCTCTTCATAATAAGATAAAGAAAATAATAAGAAATAGGATAAGAAATCTTGCAAATGACATTACTGAATATTACAAATATTATTTATTGTATTTGGACTACATAAATTTGGAGCTTATGAGTAACACATATATTCGTTTCATTCAGGGATAATCAAGTATGGAGTGAGAGGACATCTTCTAAATGTCGGCCTTTACTAACTCAAGAAAGGTGATATTGTTGCAATAACCAATGACCGGAAACATATCGTGTACAACTTCACCCCCCCCTCCTCCCTCCCTCCCTCCCTCCCTCCCTTCCTTTATGGTAATAATTAATTTGATTTGCTATCTATACATGATTCTTGAAGTCTTTGAAAAATATTTAATTGTTTGTATAAAAGTGTAGCCAATTCTCGAGATCCTTCCCTTGAAAATTGTTTCTTCCATTCACTCCCATTGTCTTAAGTTACATTTCGAAGAATGAAACTCCCGCAAATATGAATTTACGCATATGATACATTTATCACGTCATTAACATCACATGTTGATAAGCAAACACGGAGTTGATTTTCGTAATTTAATATTTTTTTTGATTTACAATCTTATTGTAATTCAAATTTGACATTGAATTCAAGTTTAACATGAATTGTATGCTATGGTGATGCGTGACTTGTGCAATTTAAGCTACCAACGTACTTCATTACTTAGTTGTGACTATCTGCATACCTTTTGTAGTTTCTTAAATAAAAGAACTATAAATGTGATCGGTGGGATTAAGTGGTTATACATCAATTATTCTATGTGCACTAACCAGTAACACTAACAGAGAAATGAGTATTTGGGTCCTACTTTTTGATTTGGACCCAGGTATCTTGCTTTTCTCTTTGTTAGTACACGCTTGATAGTGGGATGATTATACTTGCTTGAATATTTTGGTATTTCTTAGTTCGCATCGATAACTTGTCTTTCATCGTATGAACCAAACAATGCTTCTATGAAAATTTTAATAATGTTAACTTTGTCTATCTTTGCGGTGAGGCTTGGGAAGAATGGTGTGGAGGAAGTCCTAGGATTGGGTGCTCTCTCCGGACTATGAAAAGCAAGGATTGGAAGCTCTCTTACCCGAGTTGAAAAGCTCCATCGAGAAGGGTATTAAGTTTCTAAACGAGTTGAAGAAATTTTACAAGGTCGCTAAAAAATCTTGTCAACTATTAAAAAGCACCTCCCAATTTTGAATTTTTATTAGTGTTGTATTGTTACTTGAGTGTGTTGCTCTCCGGAGGCACCGGATTTATTTGTTCGGTGAAGTAGGGTTAAGATACTCAAAACACTTCCATTAATAATATTTGGTGATCTGAGGAAAGCATTCACTATGGACTATCAAATTTGAGTTGATGTTTTTCCAATACTATTGGCTTTCATGTATGCGTAAGATAGTCGTGATATGATGTATTCCGATATTCTCTTGTATGTTACGGCCCTGTTTAGTTTTCACATTGGTGGAGTAGACAAAGAATGCCCATTCAGAAAAGGTCGGCTTGGCGGAGGGTCTTTGGGTGGTGGTTGGGTCATGCACAAGTGGTTTCTCTTGCAATACTTGATAAAATCAATTACCCTGTGCAATAGTGTATTTAATTGATCAATTTTAATCTTTGGTCATAATGGCAATGGATTATTATATAAACTATGCAAGGTGGCTTACTTCACTTTGCTTTCTCTTTGGGGTGGGGAGGATTCCTAATGCCAGTCAATAGAACCATGATGTGGAGAGTAGGCATGACAACTTGGCGGGTTTGGTCGGGGGTAGCCCTTCCCATCCCCGCCTCGCCTATGATAGCCTTGCCCCATCCCCCGCCCCACCGACATTACTAGAACCCCGACAAACTCGATAGAACCCTCCCCAAAGGGCCCAAACATCATGGAATGCATATGAGGCCGAAAAGAATTTAAGTGCCACAAAACAAATAAATTTGAGGGTACATGAAAGTCTTAATAAAACATGTGAAAAAAAAAGAATTTCAAGCAGGAGAAATTCAGATGCGAATCTAGATTCAGAAGCTGACTGTGTAATCTTACAACAAAACCAACCGTATCATTTAATATTACAACAAAACCAACCGTATCATTTTTATTTAATCTGATGGATAGATAAAGCTGACTGAACTTTTAATATTACAACAAAACCAACCGTATCATTTTTATTTAATCTGCACAAAGTAAATAACTTTATTTATACATAGATAAAGTTATATTTTTATATAACTTTTGGTTTCAATTCTCACCCAAAACCAACAATTAGTTGGAACTCTAATTACATGTGCAATATAGATACTATCTGATGGATAGATAAAGCTCCACGTAGACACTTCTCCAAAGAAAATATAACTAGCTATTTAATCATAATGATGTATCTTAACAGGTTGGAAAAAAGACATCAATCCCAGATTTAACTATATTGAGAAAGAGAGCAGTATCTCCAAAGAATTTTGATATATACCAAAAGTTGTTCAGCTTTTTAAGCCCTTTTCTTGATCGAAACCTTTTACATGAAATCTTGTATCTTTATATTCATGTAAATGAATGCTCTAAAACAAACTCACACACACATACAGGGATAAAGAGTTAAAAAAAACCCATTGTTTGAGGATTGATAAATACGTACCACATTCGAGGATGCTCCCGGTAAAATTGAGTTATCACTTGAGTGTGGGATCTGTATATACATATCTCTTTCGATCAATCTCTTTATTATTTATTTGGTACTACAAATAAAACAAAAATAGTTCATAATTAATAATAATACTCTATTTATAAAAGTCTAATACATGATTAACGATAAAAATATTGAAATGACATCAAATATTACCAATTCACGCTTCTTTTTGGAATTGATTTAGTGCCCAATGTATGACCTACCAACAATTTTTTTCCGATTTTCACAAATTTTTTTGTTGCTATATCCTCGCATTGTATGTATTTATAAATTAATAATAATATATAACAATAAGTAAGAATTGATAATACATAAATTAGAATAAACACAACCTGCAGATTATCGTTAGCCAATAATCAACCAATTGACCCATTGATTAGGATTTACTCGATCATTGTTGATAGTATTCGCATCGATTTGGCACGGTCACCGAGCACAAAATTATTACTCTTTAAGTTAGACTTCCAATCTCCTCCACCTATTGCTCATGATAGTCACCGCTTTTCTCTTAGCATTGGGGTGATCTGTGGTAAATCGCTTCTACAACAAACAAATTTTACATATATTAGTTTGTTTCAATGTGCTTAATGTCAAATTCTATAAAATGGTATGATTAATAACCTGAATTTCATCCCAAGCCCTCATTATGTTAGCCTCTGTCATATTGGACCATGTTGGAGTACTTATTGGGAAAAATTCTCCATCATCTTGAGCAAGACACCCGAGAAAAGTGGTTAACTTATCGCCTCTCCCCAACAGTCGACCATTTGCATCATAAATTACTTTTTTGGGTGCATCGCTATTTGACCATAATTTTGCTCCCATCGTTGGTCCACGCTTCCTCTTAGGTCGAGAACCTAAAAGAGAGAAAGAATCAAGAACTATGTATTGAACAAAACTTCCACTTACAAAATTTTATAATCTATGTTATATAAGCACATTATTAGCTCACTAGATGAAGGATGAAGTATGAACTAAAATTTGGATAGCAAGATTTTAAAACCATGAAGTAAAATATACATAATACAACTTTATATGTAAAACACAACACCAAGTTAATTCTCATGACAATGCAAGTATAAGTGTAGATATATGCATGGTACCTTCAACATTCTCATGAATACTTTCCTCCTCTACATATGGTTCATCGGCATGGATCTCATTATCATTAATTTCCGCCATCGAACAGCTTAAGACGAGATCTAGACGCTCTATTAGAAGCCATTAAAGCAACCCGAGAAACAAAAATATGAATGTGACACTCAGAAGAAAAGTTATTAGTTAAATCTAATGAACAAAGAGAACTTTCACACAGTTATTAGTTAAATCAAACTAAGTCCCCAAAATTAACAAATACATCCAAATGAAATACATCCGAAAATAAGTGGCTAGCTAATACGTAAATTTGTAGACACCAAGGTGGGGGGGGAGAGGCGGCCAGGTAGTCCATTTAATTTCCGATTTAGTCTAATTTGATCTTCAAATCTACTTACATTGAAATGTTGACAAAGAAGTGTGTTTAAAACACTAATAAGATGATGTAGAAAACAAAGTAAAAGCTAATAAGACAAGGAGCACCAAGATATAATATCAAAACGGATCTATCAAAGTGTAACGGTTTCTCTTTTGGAGAAAATGGACAAAGTGTAAAAAACAGATCTATCAATTGTGATGTTTATCCTCTTCATTCTTCGTCATCTTCATTTTCCTCACTATCACCCTCCTCTTCATCTTGGGACCCTCATCTTCTCCTTCATCTTCTTCTTCGTCTTCGTCTTCGTCTCCATTCTCATCTTCATTTTCATCAACAATATGTTCAATCATTCGTCTTTTGAAACGAGATGTATCAATTTGAGATCCTAGTTTTCGCCTTTTCCTGGGTCTTTTTCGGTCCATTTTCAACTAATTCAAAGATCAACGTCATTCCTAACCCAATTTATGTTTTCAATATCAACTTCAGAATCGGAGTGATGAATTCTTCATTGGTATTGGGTAAATCGTCACTATCGTAATCTACTTCAAAGATCTTCACATAAATCTCTCGGCTTTGTTCAGATAACCACACGCCAATTGTTATCCCTTTGATCATCAACATAAAATATTTGTTGAACTCTGAAGCAGCATTACAAAGGGCTCATCGGTTGAACCAAACTTTTGATGATTTACAAGCGTGAAGCCATAGTCATCGATTTTGGCCAATTCTATCACGTGCTAAAACTGTCATACCACTTACATTTGAATAGAACAACTTTGCCGGATCCATAATAATCTAATTCAACAACATCTTCCAAAATACCAAAGTATTCAACTACATCTTCCTTAGGATTTCGATCTCTAGCAGAGATGAATATCCACGAGTAGTTATACCACATATACCCCACTATTCTGCTGCTCTCCTCTTACTCTCACAACTTGTCGAATGGAATCGATACCCATTTACCAAATAACCATCTCCTCTCCCGCCTATCAAATTTGGGGCCAAATGCAAGAGCTTGAACTTCCTTTCAAGCATCGTTATTCATAGTTGCCATCTACAAAATGGTAGCGATATAAGCAAATTCCATCCATTTATTATTAATAACCATTACAAAATTTTGCATAAAATTACGCTCAAATAATGTAATACTTACATAATTCTTAAACCATTCAGAAATTCCTTTTTCTTAGCATTGTCAATTTCCTCAAGGCTTCGGTTTTTGCTTACGCTTTCCACGTCGCAACATATATGAATCTTGCCAAATACTACAAATAAATAAACAAATTAAACAAATTTTTTTTCATCATAGCTAGTGGCTAACATAAGTTATTAATATTTTAACAATAAATGTCATTCTTTATTTACTCACCTTAGATATGACTCAACCTCTCAGACAATTAAATAAAGACATACAAAAGTGTGCACTCTCGACATCATCGCTACATAGAGTACAAACTTTTGGGACATTAAGAAATCGACCTATGTTTCTAAATACGAGAGAATCTCTTTTCCTTGTTCATATCCAAAGCCTTCATTTCTTCCAACTCGTTTCCACGCAAAGATTGTTTTGACTCAAATATCTTGAGCAAAATGTAACACATTCTTCAAAGAATATACCCTTCTACAATTGAATTCTTCCGGACGACTTCTATTGCGAATATACCCTTTTAACTTGCCCATGTATCTTTTAAAAGCCCACATTTGTCGATATTTAACATTTCCACTATCTTCGCCTCTTCAAATGAGGTGGACACACAAATGTACCATTATATCAAAGAAAGGGAGGAAACACCATCTCAAGCTTGCAAAGTAGTATAACGGAATTTTTTGTTCAACCGCTCATAATCTTCCAATGTGTTATAGTTGGAACATAATCTCTCAAGTAGTTACAAAGTTCAATTATTGTTGAGCGTATATGTCTAGGCAAGTCGGTACATCGTATTGCTATTGGAAGTAATTGTTGCATTAAAATACGGCAATCGTGATTTTTTAAGACCGAGATCTTGCCCCTTCAAATTGATGCAACGTGAAATATTTGAAGCATATCCATCGTGTACCTTAACATTTTTCAACACTTGCAAGAAATCATGTCTTTCTTTCTTAGACATTGAGTAAATTTTGCAAATTGTAAGAAAAGGTACTTTGAATTCGCTTTTCAGACGGGTATTGGATGGAGCTCTCTTCTTATACCCATTGTCATCAAGTCCAATCGTGCTTTTTAAATTATCTTTTGACTTTTCCTCGCACACTCAACAATGTCCCAATCAAAGCTATCACAAATGTTTTTGGCAATGTGCATTCCATCTAGATTGTGGGCGCAACAAAAGGTTCCGCTAATATGGCAATTCAAAGAAAATAGATTTCTTCCTCCAATTATGTTTTGAGTCATGGGGAATGGTCTTCGTCTTTAGTGGGTGTCTTTCCAAAAGTGACATTAATAGCATTAACTTGTTCAAGAATATCAAATCCTCGATGGCACCACCGAGCTTCACTATGGTCACATTCTCCGTTAAATCTTCGTGTATCAAACCTATAACTATGACCGACTCCGTAAAAAAACAACGATGCCCGATATAACATTCCTTACTTTGCAATCTACAAGAACGAGTGTTCATTTGACATGATGGACAAGCTAACTTACCTTTAGTACTCCAACCGCATAACATAGCAAGAGCCGGAAAATCACTAATTGTCCACAATAAGGCCGCACGATTGGAACTTTGTACCGTTAGATGCATCATACGTTTCAACCCCATTACTCCATAAGATCTTCAACTCCTCAATTAAAGGTTGCATATACACGTCAATATCATTACATGGAGAGTTTGGACGTGTATTAACAAAGGCATGATAAAATACCGCTTCATACACATCCATGGTGGTAAGTTATATACAACAATTGTCACCGGCCATATACTATATACGGTGACCCATGGGTAAAGGGACTCATGCCATCGTGGACAAATCCGAGTCTTACATTTCGATGTTCTTGAGAGAATGTAGGTACATTGTATCCAAATGCTTCCAAGCGCAGAGTCGGTGGATGACGATTCACTCCATCTTTCCGTCGCTTACATGATGACACATCATGTATTTTGCGCTTTTCGGACATAAATAGCCTCGCAATCTCTAATTAACGCTAAATAACGAATTGCTTTCACGCCTACTTTGCTCCTCTTCGCTTTTTGTATCTATTTGTGTCTTCTCCGACACAACCATCTCGGCCTCGCTTCCATCTCGATGATTTGCAAACCTGCATAAGACTCTAATTTTTCATTCTCCTCCAAAAGAGCATACAATCATTCTCGCATGCATCAATCTTCTCATAACCAAACCCTAAATTTCCAACCATTTTCTTCATTTCATAAAATTATCGTGCAAGTTTGCAAATGATGGAAATGATGACTTGAACTTACGGAGCAATCCATCAAAGGACACATCACCCATTGCTAACATTTTTATGATTGAAAAGCCATACAACGAATGAAAGGATCGCTCTCATTTTCACATCCAGATATAAAGGTTGATTGGCCTCGATATGTACTTTTGGTATTTTGAAGCTTCAAATTAAGCTAATCTACACCGTGATCCCTAAATATATCATTTACCATCTCGTGCATACGATGCTCATCTTCGGATTGTGATGGTTCTTCGTGAACATCATCATTACTCACATCCCCGACAATCACATCTTCCCTCGATGCACCCAATTTGTAGCCAAACATAAATCCATCACAAATCAAATGTTCACGAATAGTAGCTCGAACTGTATCTACCATTTACACAATTCTTATATGGGCAAGGAATTCTTCCTGCTACTATGCCCACTTTTTCAAACCAAAGTCCGAAATATCTCTATGCCGCAAGATATTCTCTAGAATATCTTGGTAATTCCATCCACATCTTATCCATAATATTATGTCCCTAAATCAAATTGAACAACCATCGAATGATATCACAGATAGAAATCTATCATAATTAATTATCATAATTAATTATCATAATTAAGTACCTTGAATGCCAACCAAACTCCCGAGTTCACTCAAATAAAATAAAAAAGGTCGAGATAATTTAAATATTAATTATCATAATTAACTAATTTCAAATAAACAGAGGTAATAATTAAGGGTGACTACACCAAAACATTACATTCAAGGTCTCAATGTTGGACATGGAAGTTCTTTTTAATTATAAGCCTCAAATATTCCTACAAATTAATATGAAGGGGGAACAAGAGGCAAATTGTTAGGAAAATGTAAAATAAACCCGTAGGCGAAAGGAAAACTAATAAATCATCAATAAATAATAAATGGCTCTAAAACCGATAAATCATAGAATAATAACGCAGAAGTCTCACATGAGGTAAACATGCGAGTTCAAATCTTATCTTCTACAAGAACAAGAGGGAACCTAATGTAATCGTAAAGCGTAACTTCAATCTTCTTCACCAACAACTCATGTCCCTCCTTGTGTTAACTAAATTTCTATGACATAATAGACCCTGTGGTTCAAAAGACAAAATATCAAGGAAACTAAGATAGAAAATATATATATATATATATATATATATGTGTAGAGAGAGAGAGAGATCATTTGGCTAACTAAGTATCAAATAACTTATGCGCTCCTTAAGATAACATCTCAATTGGTATAACTAGTAATTTTTCCATAACAAACACATTCCATTTTTTTTATTTTCTTTTATTCTTCAAGTTTAAAATGTAAAATCTGAGTCCATGTCCTTAAATGCATATCCGGGAGCATAAACCCCAAATTATCAAGGGACATAACATCACCTATGTTTTCTAATCATACAACCTAACAAGGACTCTAATTATTCAAAGATCATCCCGAAATAGATAGACTCATTTAAATGGGACAAAGTTTATACCAGAAGCTATACTTCCTGGACCGACTCCTCACTCGTGATTACTAATTCGTGACTCAAGTTGCTAACTCAAATTTACAAATTCCAGGAAAGATGAAACTATAGATCTCAAACGGCCTGTAAATCTTATGAATCAAAGTCATTTAACTAACTCGCCACCTTCCTCATAGATGTAACACCAACATGGAACCCGTGGGTTCGAAAATCGTAAGTGAAAAGTCTGGATTCGCCTAAAGATGCACCTTCATCGAGAGAAGTTGACTAGATACATGTGAGTATAGATCAATCATAGCCTCTAAAATAACCACAGACTTTGCATAGAGAAGCATACAAGAGAATTTGTGCGATTCAGCTTATTGACCCACCAAGTAGATACACATCCTCTTTTTATATCGGCCCATCATTTGATAGGAAAATAATTAGAAATATCCCTAGTTTGGCCAATCGTAAAAAAGAAAAGCATAAAAATATTCACATGGTAACTAACAAAGACAACCCATGTCGTAACTATATTAACATTGGAATGTGTTTGCCAATGTTGCTTCAGAGTCGCTTAATCCAAGAATTTGCCATCTTGGCACAACATATGTTCAACAACAAACATAATTAGCCAAACACATCATCTTACACCAAAGAAACTACCATGTAGACTATCAATATCACAACGCTCATAAATCAAACATGACAACCGCAACTTCACTTCCATATGCTTTCAAAATCTTTATTGAACATGAAAATATAGATTTATATATGAAATATACACTATTTAGTGTTAATAGTAACCTTGGCAACATACTAACATTTTTAACAAGTACCTCACCTCAGATTTCTCCGGATTTCTCGAATCAAACAGAGAACTCGACTCATTGCCCAAATTTTTAGGTGTTAAACAAGCTTAGGGTCAAGAAGCATCATCACTTTAAAAATAGTTTTTAGTGGATTTTTACAATGATCTTTGATCTTCGCTTGATGAAGTAATCCCGGTAGGTCACACTCGACATCACTTTACCCATACGCATACTTAGCGAGTAATACATAAATATCCTACCTAAATTAATCCATCAAAACAAAACCAATGTTTGTATGAAATCCCACCAGATTGGATTTTCACAACCCAACATATATACTTCCAAATTGTATTGGACTTATCAAGACAAGAGAGGCAAAGTTACAAGCAAGATGCAGATTGTTAGATGAATAAATCAAATGAGTGTTCATCCTAGCTTTACCCTCAACCTCTATAGTATTAAATCTAGCTATCTTTTTTGGCATAAACTAATTTAGCTATCTAGCTATCTAATTTTTAAAAGACTTAATTCAAACCGTAATATTCAAAACATGATCAATAGCTAAGACTAATTAGAACTTTGCATTAATTTGAACGTAAAAACAAGCGTTAAGTCATTCCATATCAATCATAACGAAAATTTATACCCCATGGAAGGGTGTCCCAAAATTAGAAAATTTAGGGCTTGTTAAGGAGGAGAGAAATAGAGAAAATCATAACAACTAAGGGGTAAATAAAATTGAAAACCAAAAGAATGAAATTATACCTCCTCAAACAAATGTATTAATATGATCCTTTCAAAATTTGGACGAAGAGATGGAGTGAGACGAAGTCCGACGAAGTCCTATTTAAGTCTGGCATACACTAGATGATGCAGAGGGAGTGAGAACGTGAAGATCTTGATCGAGTTACTAAGATGTTAATTAATCGAATAGATGAGATGATGTTAACGAATGAGATGATGTTAATCGAATGATGTTAATCGAAAGTTAATCGAATGATGTTAATCGAATGATGTTAATCGAAGTTACACGAGATGAACGCCGATGTCGATTTGGGGAAAGAATATGAGAGACCCTTTAACCCTTAAAAATTCCTATACCGAACGGTCTTTTGTGACCTCGCAATACAACAACCTTGGGGTCTATACCGACGGCCGTGAAGTGACCGTCGCTATATATATACCCTATAGCGACGGTGCCCGTGTCGACCGTCGCTATATCTCGTCGCTATATGTTGAATTTCTAGTAGTGGGAGTCACTGTCTACGAATATGAATTAAAAATTTTATTTATTTATTACTCCTTCCGTCCCAAATTAATTGCTCAGTTTTGACTTTTTAAAGTCAAATTGACCATTTTTAAAACTAATCTTTTTACTATTTTTGCTAAAATATAGGTGAAGAGATTATAACCAAAAGAAAGTATATACAATTTAATACTAATCCCAATTTTTATAATTTTAGAAATATATTTATATATGCTTAATTATTAATTCTAAAAATAGTCAATTTAATTTAAAAAATAAAAACTGAATAATTAATTTGGGACGGAGGGAGTATAATTTATCACTTATCACAAGAAAACTAATTCAAAGATATAGACGGAGTCACACAGCTTAGTTGTGCGGAAAGGAGAAAACCAACTATTATAATCTCTCTTAATTATTTCCTATAAATAATTACCCCTACAACTTTATTAATTAAATATAAAAAAAAGAATCTTAATCGGCTACCTTCGTTTTTCTTGACTTGGTATCCAGTATGCAATTGTCATAAAAGAATTTTAATTATAGTTAAAATTCAGGTTTATTTAAAATAAATAGAATAAAATTAGGGAGATTCCTTTATTTTCCATCTTTTTTTAACATTAAAAAATTAATTGTAATTAAATTCTAAACATATTTAAAATAAATAAATAAATAAAATTAGGTACTTTAAAAAGTATTTTAGTTATAGTTAAATTCTAAGATCATACTGAAAGATCAAAAAATTAACTTTTCTCTTATTATATACATTGATACTAGTTGAATTCCGTACCTCCGACACTGTATAGACGGTAAAAATTATCTCAAACTTTGAACGGCCCATATGATTTATTGAGTGAAAGAAAAATTCAAAATCATTTGTATTTTATTAGATAGATATATATTCAGAAGATTTAAGGTGACGTTAATTTGTTTGTACCTGCCACTAATCTATAGACTACTATAATAAAGGCCTTCATGCAAGAACTCATGACACCTCCCTCCGCATCTTTATATAAAAAATTAATTGAATACAGTACAGAAAATCAGTCATTTCTCAACGATGAATTCTTGAATTTCTATCCCTGTATGCCGAGCACCACCCTGCACTCTCAGCAGAACCTCATCTCCAACTTTGAGTGCAGTCACAGGAATTGCCATCTTTTCGGATCCATCATTTCCTGAAGGAGATATTAGGTATCAATGAAAAGTTAGGGGAACAAATAAAAAATTCAATGAATTGAGATAATGACTGATTCAGAATTACAGACGGTGAGAATAATATACCCTGGCGTGGGAAGACTAGGGCAACTGTCTCGGCATTTTGTAGAAGAGTGCTATAAGCAGTTTGATTGTCTGATTCTACCTGCAGTACAACTCCTCCAATGGTTTCAAATAACATAATAACTACAAAACCTAGGCAATATTAGCAACTCCAGTTCAAATACACATATACAGGGAAAAGACCATAAATAACTTTTACTCTCAACTCGATTACGAATTGAAAAGAGGTAGCTCCACAGGATGCAAATCAAACAAATGAAAGAAGAAGAACTGAAAGAATGTAGTGTATTATGTATTAATCATTTAATCACATGCTGGGATTAGCTGACAAAATGTGTTTATGAATCTACCTGTGATACTTTGTATACATAAAACCAATAATGACTGAATGTAAATTATAAACATCTTTTAAACTTCCCGCTTTCAACAGCATTTCAACCTTGAACCTTACTCCATTTTTAGTTGAGAGGATCAAGAACTCATCTGCAAACCAACATGTCTGTCTACCTCTTTGGCTTGCCTATCATTAGTGATAATATTGTTGTGCTTCAACAATAGGTTTTCTTTCAAGTCCAAACATAACGTTGAAGGAGATCCTACTTAGATTATTGTCTTTTGTAACAGAAGAAAAGTAGGCACAAACCTGCGCCTCTACAAGGAGCAATGGTCTAGTCTCTATCTTTACACGCCCAACGATTGCTGTCCGTTGAATTCCACTTTGATCAACAACAATTACTTCTTTGCCTGCTTTCAACTCTGAAAGGTAGCAAGTTTTTCCTCCTGGAATAGCTACATAGGCATGTACTGGACCCTGCAAATAACCAAACAACAGAGGAGAAGGTAAGAGTCCAAAAGCAGCTATATGGTCACTTAATGTTTCAGATTCTGTAATATTATTTCAGTTTCTTTCTAAGATATTGGAATGCCAAATGTAAGGAAATGTTGGGAGTTTGATTCATCACCAAAAGAAAGTAACTACATGAATAAATAAAATTGGAGTAAATAGCTGAGCTTTGAAAATCATTCTCAAGGATAATAAGCAGACATTATATGCCACATATTGTTATTATCATGGAAGGAAACTCATTTCAAACTACTAGTAAAGGTAACACGTACAAGGAACATGCTCCATTGTCTAACTTCATCTTCTGTCCCTCTAGGTGGTGAACTTGAGAGGAGTGGAAGGAGATGCAGGTAATTATCTATTATCTATAATTGTAAGGGTCTGTTAGTCATTTCTGTTAGTTAATATATACTGGAGTATTGTGGGAGGATTGTCGGTATAATAGAAAGTGTGACAAGACTAACAGCTTTAGAAGAAGGTAATACCAAACTCTCGTTGTCACTTAGTTAATAGTAAAATACAATATGCCCATGAATTCATGATTTTCATCTCATTCAAGCCAATGAATTGTAGTTTCTGGACACATGTTAACCATGAAACTTAAGCTGTATTGACATTATGTTTCATGGGGTACAGAACAGTGTTTTGACAAACTTGTTGGGCATAACAGAGTATTTGACAAACTTGCTAGATGTTTAGTATGATGCATTACATCCTCTGTCAAGGAAGTGTAGCACAAGTTTCGAGATCCATCTAGCCGTGAAATCACAAGATATTTTAACATAATTTGTGATAATGTAAAAAGTAAATATAGTAGGTGAAAGACTGCTTAGATATTTGGAAGCCATGTGATATCCAACCGCTGAAGCTTAGGTATTAAGAACAGATACGGAAATACTGCAGATGTCATAGAATATATAATCATCTTTAATATAAGATAATCTCTAGCTATAGTTGGTTCACATAGAGTTCATGCATCTCTCCAATCATGTTAGAGCTCAAAAGGATATGTACACACACACACCTCTTCAATCATGTTAGAGCTCAAAAGGCTATGTACACACACACATATACAGAAAATAAATAGAGAAAAAAATTTAAAAGCAGTTATTAAACTCAGTTTTTCTGTATATAGGTCAAACAAATTTCCATGCCAACCAATTCTCCAACTCCAAGCATTAGCAAAGTCCTCAGTTCTTAACTAAGTTTAGGAAGAAGGTTACAAATATCGTGTCCAACTACTCTAAGTGGAAACTAACCGCATTGACTCGAAAAGGCCTACTGGAAATGTAGTTTGTTTCTAAGCATTCTGAGTGAACAAGGAACAGCCCTCTAGCAAATGATCCAACCTACCCAAAAAAATAATTATGAAATAATAATAGCGATAGCCTTAATTAGTGAGAGGTAAGTATGAAGTCAAGAGAAATCACTAAAGCGGTCAGGACAGTGGAAGCAAACCAGAAGACCTTCGCCAGGTTGCATGAGGCTACAGAGATCCACACAGACTCTATCGCCCATTCCAGTTATTTGAACACGAGATACAGTAGCTTTGGTCAAGCCCAACAGACTGCCTACTTCATTTCTTCTGTCAAAATAGTCCTGATAATATCAACCACAATAAGAACCAATGGTTCACCAGGCAAGCAGCATCCTAGAAAGTATTACCTTCAGATGAAGGACTGGTTTGACATCCTCTACTTTCAATACTATTCCACCCAATCCAAGCTCCAATGCCTATAAAAGAAGACAATGTAACAAATGAGGTGCATTCAAGAACAACTTGTTCAAATCCTGTGGCACATCATTATCATCTAGTATTGAAGACTTACCTCAAGGAACATTTGAGCTTCCAACGAAGTTTTTGAGATGGCAAATACTGTTTTGTGAGTGCCCTGAAAGGCGGCAACAATATTCTCTGCAGGTATCACCTAAGAAGCACACCATTTGGAACCAACTGTCAAGTATTTTTTTCCAATTAATTACAGGGTAACACTTAAATATAGAAAGGAAAGAAAAGAGGGGGGGGATTAAAGGAAGAAGTAAAATAAACTGACAATTTAATGGATGGGCAGTTAAAAAGGTACAAAATAGTATGTTCCTGGTGAGGGTTTGTTTAGTTGTTCATAGCATAGTTATATGAATTAAGAGTCATAAAAAAACAGGCACAGCCTAGCCTGGCATGCCATAGGAATGGGATTATCATAAATAACCCATTATGTCACACCACAAATTTCCAACTTTACGAGCCAAGAGACATAAATGGAAAAGGTTATTTGTCCATTAAAAAAATGAAGGGAAAAAAACCCTCCACTAGCTTTAGCTAAAATACGAACACCCTGATGGGAAATGTGACTGGAATGATTAAAAAAAACATAGGTAGAATTTTTTTAATCGAAATAGTAACTCTAAACAATATCCGAAAGTGCTAAAGAATGGAAGTTAAACCAGCAGACACTTCTATTTTAAGCAGCCATCTACATTTACCAGCAGTCCAATCATTTATGTATGCGACTTCTACATCTATCATCTGCGGCAGAAATTGATGGCCTACCTGCCAATCAAGTAGATCCATAATAACATTATCTGGCTGCTCATCCTTCGGCTGGAGCTGCTCTAATTGTTCCGGAGAAGAAATTTCAGTAAAGGTGGCAACTACTCTGTCCTCGCTATCGTAAAGCTCTCCCTCTTCAATAAAGAGCGGATTTATCAATGCAATTGCTGCACATTGAACAATATCTCACAAACAACGAAGAATGACGAGATTCAATATCTTAGACAACTAAGAAGTACAGATATCAACAATCATTGCTAAAAAAATCTAATGTAAAAGGAATACAAAATCATAAATATACAAAGGAGAAGCTTACATGACCAATCAGTAGCAAGATCGCGACGATTAAAGGGGAAGATGAAAGTATTCCAACCTCTCTCTACAGCAGTAGTCATGACTTGCTTGTTCTCACTCCATATCCACACCTGCTTCTTCGGTATTGACATTCTCACACAGTAATTTTTACTAATCTTACTTCTGCTATTGAGAGCATAATTGATCAATCCGCAGCTTTTCCATTTTCCTGCGAAAATAAAAATTCAGTATAAATCAATCATAATCGACTGGGAATCGAGTGAATTTTGATTACACCATCAAACCCTAGTTCCAAGAGAAAGTAAAGTTTAATTTAGTTTAGTCAGGAAGATAGAAAGAAACAAAGAACCTGTAATGGGAATTTGGCGTGAAGGCAACAGTAAAACCATTTTTGAACTGGATTGCCGGTGGACAAACATTGCTGTATTTTGGGTTTAGATCCTGCGAGCAAACAACAGCTGGGCTTCAATGTCCAATGAGTCCTTGCCAATTTAGCGTAAGGTGATATAATTAAGGGTGACAAAAGGTGACTAGACAAATCAATTCTCCCTTCACATAAATATAAAACGACATTCACATTTTCGTGCGTGAAATTTCATAAAAATATTAATTTTACTTATAAAAATATTAATTCCCCTAATAAAACTTTAAATCGTACTTAAATGTGTGAACATTCATATTTCAATCTCTCCCTTCTATAAATGTTATAAATAAAAATAGTAAAACTTATGACTTGATTTATGTTATTGAATTATGTGGTTATACTAAATTAAATTTTTGAGTGATTTAAAGTAGTTAAGAATTTCTCACCTTAAATATTTGAAGGGAAAAGGAAATTTTAGTGATAAAAATTTGTGCAAAAGTGGAAATAAATATAGTCTTGAACAAATTTAATTGAGAAAATATACATTAAAGTTAAATTTTGACCACCACATTTTGAAAATTTTAGTACCATGATATTTTTTGACCGCGCGCGTTTACAAAAATTACTGGTTAATCCAAATATAACTAATTAACAGTTTTACGAACATTATGTGTATAGTTTATGTATCAACAACAACATAATAAAAAAGACGAGAGTTTTACTTTTTGAATTGAACCTATGTGTATTGTTTTGTCTTTGTTAGTATACAATTTTCAAGTCTAAAGTCTTAATTATTTATGAAGTTGAAATTTGAAATCTAATGATGTATAGTTTTGGATCAAATTGAAGTATAAGTCATGGGCAACCAGGGCAAGGGTCGAATTTTCAAGCATTTCACTATTATTTTTTCTGTCTTTCAAGTTTCCTGTATAAGAAGGTATAATGCAGTAATACAGAGCTTAATAAAGGGAAGAAAAAGAAATTAAGGAGTAAAAATTTGAGCCAACACAAACATCAAGTCTAAGCCGTTGAAAATGTAAAGACCATATTATGCGTGTAAGTCTTCCCTGGCCTAACAATCTGGGACGGGAAATTGGGGTGATTCACAGCATCAGGAAATCCTTGAGTCTCCAAACATAGTCCTGCATGAGATTGATACACATATCCATTTTTCCCATCCACATCTTTTATCCAATTACCCGTATAAAACTGTACCCCAGGTGCATCTGTCCATAGCTCCATCACCCTACCGGATTTATTACTAAACACCCTGGCGGCAGGCTTCAATACGTGGCTGTCCCCGTCAATAACATAATTCAGGTCATAGCCATTTTGAGGAGTCAGCAGAGTGAGAAACCGCTTAAACATCCCCTCTATGGTGGATGGTTGAAGAAAATTGTAGGGCGTGTTGGTAACAGGTAAGATTTCGCCCGTGGGGATGTTATGTGGTGAGCGTGTAATGGGATGCAAAAATCTTGAACTCGTCGGATAAAATGTTGCCGCTGTTGTGACCGCCCATGTTCCAATAAGTGTGTTGTGCCAAGTTCACCGGGCTGGCCTTGTTTATGGCCAGCGCGCTCATTTTCACATTAAGTATGTATGGTGCCCAGTGTATACGTGACTGAGACATCAACATCCCCCGAAAATCTTACACAGGCAATGTACACTCGTGAGATGTTACATTTTTTTAAGTTACAAACTAATTATTATACTGATTTTTTTAAATTTTAATTAGATATTTTAAGGAATGTATGATATAAATAAATAGACTTTGATCAAGACATGCATGCATGTACCTTCTTCACCATCATAACTGTGGTAGATGAACGTAATAGATTCATTGGTTTGGTCTTTTACTTTCCAAGCAATATCACTGAACCCAATCATCCCACCTACAAATATTTGTATAACCACATATATATATATATACAAGTCAAATAAAATTTTTACTTGTTTAAAATAAGACATTCTAATTGCAAACGTGGTCGATCTACAGAATAATCAAGTACCGTGAAAGGTGTTATTCTTCTCATTAGAGCTAATATTATAACGTATTCCGTCTAAAGGTAAACTGAGCTCCTCCAATCCGGTTAGCCACCCGGCCCACAGTTGCACCAAAGAATGTTGTATCAGTCTGCAACAATTACATACATACGTCCACAAAAAATCATTTTAAAGTTTGAAGTAAAAAAAGTTATTAAAATTCAAATCGATATGAATTTATTTAACAACAGGGAACCAATGGTACTCAAATGAAAACCGTACCTTGTAGTCATTGATTGAATCATAACCAAGAACAACATCTCCCAAATTACCTAGAAATGATGTTATATTTTAGAGCAAAGGTATTTACATACAGAAAAATATGATGTACCATTTCTGTCAGGTAGAATAAGGGAAATGATAGATGCACCCCAGTTTGAGAATTTTGCCGAGAAATCCCCTTTCTTCAGCTCATAGACTCCAACCTCAACATCATTACCATGTACAGAAGACCCAATGCCCAAAATTACGCAACACAAAAATACTAGACGCCACTCGAACGCCATAATATTGATTGGGATTTGGGAAGCCAAAGAAAAGAAAATATGTGCATTACCTTAAATAAGCTAGATTCAATGCTATTTTTGGAAACGACGTATTGAATCCAATAAAACATTGAGAGGTTGAAGCAAAAAGGACGTGGATTAGTTAGTTAGTTGGGAATGAGATGAATTTAATTAAACACATATTTTTATATTATCAAGGATGATAACAAATACTCAACAAATAATCTTAGCTCTTCATTTGGCTTCACACACACACACACACACACACACACACACACACATATATATATATATATATATATATATATATATATGTAATACTTCTTTCCTAACAAGAATGAGAGTCGTAAAACAAAAAATTAATGGTATGCTTTTAGTTAGTCAGGTAACCAACCTGTTCAATTAACTGCTCACTATTTGCTACGACTTGCCAAATTATATTATTATTAAGAGTTGATCTAATGTGAATAATTTTAAAATAAGCCAGAAAGTCCAATTTCGATTTACCCACATCATGCCTTGATTGCAAAATGAACAATTCTTTAAAATTAAGTGGTCAAGAAAAGAAAATGATGCAAAATTCATTGATTGCAAATGAGCAATTCTTTAAATAAAAAGAATCTTGTTTAGATATCTAGCCAAAGAAGCTGGTTAATATATAAAAGCTTGTTTGATTAATGGAGTAGTATTTAATAATCACCCATTGGCAATTATGAACGATTGTGACGCATTTGATTACCCAAAAACAACTCGGCCCTATAGCTAATTGTTCTGCAAATCACCATTGTTTAGAAATTATCTGGCTACAAATCACCATTGTTATAAAATCACAATTTCCATGGCACCTGCTCAAGGCTATTTTCTTGTCTGGCATTTTTCTTTAATTTTTCTTTTCTTCATCACAACTAGTAGCTGCAGTTCAGATGCAAGTCTCTTTTTCTCTCATCTCATATATGATGGTTATTATGAATTTATAATTATAATGAGTGATTTCAGTGGCTAAACCACGGCGGGGATATTTATAACCGTAGATATGCAGCTGGAGAAACCAAGATCAGCCCTTCAACAGTGTCAAAGCTCCGTCTCAAATGGAAATTCGACACCGGAAAAGACATAACTGCAACACCAGCAATATTCAAGGGTACCATTTATTTCCCAAGTTGGGACGGTAACATCTACGCCGTTAAACAATCAGATGGCTCTCTTGCGTGGAAGCAGAACTTGCAAGAAATAACCGGCCTTAAACCTGCCGGGTTTATTTTATCTAATAACTGGACTGTGTCTAGAGCAACTCCGGCCATAGTTGATGATGATCTTCTCGTTTTTGGAATTTATGCACCGGCTGTTGTTATAGCAGTCAAACGAGAAACCGGTAAGCTAGTATGGTTAACTAAGCTGGATAGCCATCCTAGAGGTCTTATTTGTTAGCTATAGGTTCGTAGTTTCTGTTTTGAGTTAGCTAGTTTGTTGAAATAAGTCCTGTTCTTTAGGAGAGATAGGAGTTTGTTTTCTAGCCACTACGCTATAGGCTTGTAAAGCGTAGTTTCTGTTATTTCTTTTCTGTGTAAAAGCTATAAATAGCTGCTGGTATGTTTAATGAAATAACACATTCCTTCGTTCAGTTTTTCTAAGCTTTCTAAGTTCTAATCTTCAACAATTGGTATCAGAGCTAAAGGGGGCTGTTTAAAAGAGGAGTGTGAGAGTGAGTGAAGCATGACAACCTCAGAGAAATTCGTGATTCCAAAATTTGATGGGTATTACGACCATTGGTCGATGTTGATGGAAAATTTCTTGAGGAACAAAGAGATGTGGAATCTGGTGGATGAAGGGATTCCGTCACCAGCAATCGGGACTTCATCAGCAAGTGAGACGCGGAGGGAAAGCGTCGAAGAAGCTAAGTTCAAGGACCTGAAGGTAAAGCATTATCTGTTTCAAGCAATTGAAAGAGAAATTGTTGAAACCGTTCTTAACAAAAGTACGTCGAAGGCAATCTGGGATTCAATGAAGCAGAAGTACCAAGGATCCACCAAGGTGAAAAGAGTACAACTGCAGGCACTAAGGAAGGAGTTTGAAATGCTGACTATGAAGGAAGGAGAAAAGATCGACAGCTATTTTGCACGAACTCTGACAGTTGTGAACAAGATAAAGGTGAATGGTGAAGCTATGAAGCCAAGTACAGTGGTGGGTAAGGTTTTGAGATCTTTGACTCCCAAATTTAATTATGTTGTCTGTTCAATTGAGGAGTCAAATGATTTAGATACCATGACCATTGATGAGCTCCACGGAAGTCTACTGGTTCAAGAACAGAGAATACAGGGGAGTCAGGAAGAAGAACAAGCCCTAAGAATCTCTTATGATGATAAGCTAGAGAGAGGAAGGGGCAGAGACTCATTCCGAGGAGGTCGAGGTCGAGGTCGAGGACGAGGGAGGATGTCTCCAAACAAAGCTACTGTTGAATGTTTCAAATGCCATCAGTTGGGACACTATCAATATGAGTGTCCTGATTGGGACAAGAAGGCTAACTATGCTAAAATTGGAGAAGAAGAAGAGCTTCTGTTGATGTCTTATGTCGACTCTCATGAAACCAAAAGAGAAGAAGCCTGGTTCCTTGACTCTGGGTGTTCCAATCATATAACTGGAAACAAAGAATGGTTCTCAGAGTTGGAGGAAGGATTTCATCAAACGGTGAAACTTGGTAATGACACCAGGATGGCAGTGGTGGCTAAAGGAAGTGTACGACTTCAAATGAATGGCACCATTCAGGTAATTTCAGATGTTTTTTACATACCTGAATTGAAGAACAATTTGTTGAGCATATGACAACTTCAGGAGAAGGGTTTAGCCATTTTAATACAGCAAAGGACATGTAGAATCTATCACCCTAGAAGAGGGTTAATTATGAAAACTGATATGAGTGGAAATAAAATATTCTATCTGTTAGCATCCATGGCACCGAAAAATCCTATGTGTCTTCAAGCTGAAGCTTTGGCTGAAAAAGAGTCATACCTGTGGCATCGTCGCTTTGGTCATTTGAATTATCAGGGGTTGAGAACACTTGCATACAGAAAAATGGTAGATGGTGTGCCTCTTCTCAAAGTTCCAGAGAAATTGTGTGAAGCTTGTTTGGTTGGAAAATAACACAGAGAATCTATACCAAAACAGAGTTCGTGGAGAGCATTGAAGCAGCTTCAACTGGTGCATTCTGATCTATGTGGACCTATCAAACCGACTTCCAACAGCGATAAAAGGTATATCAGAAGTTTTATTGATGATTTTTCACGTAAAACTTGGGTTTATTTTTTACATGAGAAGTCAGAAGCTTTTGTTGCATTCAAAAACTTCAAAGCATGTGTTGAAAAGGAGATTGGCGCACATATTATTTGTTTGAGAACAGATAGAGGAGGTGAGTTCAACTCCAATGAATTTGGAGAATTTTGCAAAGCTCAGTATAAAGTATAAGCGGTTGATTGTTGACGTACCATGCCAGAATCTGAGCGGAGTTCTTTGAACGAAAGAACCACACAATCATGAACACAGTGCGTTCAATGTTAGCTGACAAGGAAGTTCCAAAAATGTTCTGGCCCAAAGCTGTAAAGTGGTGTATGCACATTCAAAACAGGTGTCTAACTGCAGCAGTGAAAGGACAAACTCCAGAGGAAGCATGGAGTGGTGTGAAACCAAATGTGGATTATTTTCGGATCTTGAGCGTATAGCTTCATGTTCACATTCGAGACTGGAAAGAAGCAAGTTGAATTCCAAGAGTAAGATGTAGCGCCCCAAAATAGGTATACATCACCCATTTCGAGTTGTCAATACATGATGCATGTAAACAACTACAACTTTATTATTACAACAAGAAAGCGTGAGTTTGAATACAAATATTATCTTCTAGACAATATCTATACTCAAATAAATCCTCATCACATTTATTGATACATTATTTTACAAAAATGGTGAGGACTACTAAACAACTCTCTCTAGAACTTTCATTCCATACCCCAGGCTTCGTATTCGCTATATTCTCGCCTCACGAGAAGAAAAATGGAACAAAAAGGAAAAGGGTGAGCTCAACTAGCCCAATAAAGAATATTATGACTAAGATAATATACAACAAATTATCGTTAGTCTTCAACAGGAAAAATCTAATAGAATACAATAGACAACAAATTTTAAATCAATATTCGCAATGTGAAATAATAATTCATTAGAAGAGTTAAGTAGAGAATGCAAACTACTATCTTCTATGTATGAATTTAAAAGTTCATCGTCTATCTTTTATCCCCTGTAACATCAATCAATATATATCTGGAATCAAATATTCATCTTTGCACTACTGTGCCAAAGATATTCATCGATTGGTCATATTCATCTAAACACCGCTCATCATCAGACTACTACGGGCCAAAGATATTCATCGAAATTATTCATCTTTGCACTACAGCCAAAGATATTCCATAATATCATCATTTTAAGGCGAGGATGATGAAAATATTTTTAAAAAAGCGAATCCAAAGGGAAACAAAAAATGACAAGGATTAAGGATTAAGGATTCGTACTTTTTATTTTATTCACGCCCAAAAATACCTCAAAAATAATCATAGTGGTGTAAAATTCAAGAATGAACAAAACATGGATACAATCAAAGCTAATATCCGAATAGATATTTTGAATGAAAAGAAAATTTTTCATTTTTAGATGAATAGTCCGTATTCGTGAATAATTGTCAGTATCGTGAATAGTCATGATACGTGAATAGTAACTCCAGAGCACCAAAAGTTCCAAATTTGATAAAACTTCAGATCAATATTTCAACATAATGATATTGAAGAAATAATATCATTCTGAAAAAAAATAATATCCCTTACCTCGAAAGATCAATCTTCAAGTTAAACACAGGATATAGGTTATGACTTGAACTTGCATAGATATAGCAATACTCAAAGTATACTCAAAATACTCACAAGAATACGCCGATAATATAGAGAGAAAACTTGATTTACGGTGTGATTTTTAATTCTAACCCAAGACACCTATTTATAGAAATTGCTTAGAACACCAAAGCGAAAATTTAATATAATAATATTATATATATTACAAATTCTCTACGCACACATAGCATCTGAAATCAGCAATCTTAACACATGATAAATGAGTCCCAACAATGTAAAAAACGTTTTTGTAATTAAAAATATTTTAAACTTCAAAAATTAATTATTTGAACTTGAACTTCAATAATTCATAATAAATAGCCCTTTCATCAGAAAATTGAATCTCGCGAATTTTTATAGGAAATTCAATTTCTACAACTTTACGTAAGAAAGTTTTCCAAATTCCAAGCAGAAATTGACCGAAATCCATAAATGGGCGATTTTACAATTTATAATCAAATTTCGATCAATAGCTGGGGTCCACCGACATGTTTAACATGTTTTAAACATTTATTGCAACAAAAATACTCTTCCTCCTCGTATACTCATATATCCCACATTCGTTGTAAAAATATCACCATTATTATATTATTAAAATATAATAATACATTTAAATGAATTATCTTATCAGAAAAAGATAAAATTTTAATTTTCAACAATTGTCACATTAAAATTTTTCTCCATCTATATCCACATAAAATCAATATTTTCCTCATCATATGAATCAATAATTAATTATTCATAAATAATATTACAGAATCACAATATTGACAACCAGGCAGTTCCCAGGAAAGAGGGGGCTTTCCAATAAGAATTTCTTCTTACTGGCGCGCAATTAGGTGACCAAACCTCTCCTTGAGAACTTTCTAGACATTGCCAATAATGTTATCTAATAATATTATTCAGATAATATGAATTATTGCTTCGATAATGAAAAATACTGTGTAATGACAATTATTGAAACAACAACAATATAAAATATCAACGCAGCAATTATTAAATCAATAAAATACTGAACAGTAATTACTGTAACCATTATAAAGTAGTGCCTTCTTACGTAAGAATCAATAATTGGTGCAATACTGGTGCTTCCGTGTTTTAACCACCAAGTATTTTAACAAAGATAATTCTTGAATAACAACTACTGTTATTATTTTTAAACCACTTATATTTGTCGCTTTCTTCATCCAATCGCTTTCGGTTATGGGGCCCATAAAATATCGCTACCGTCAAATTTAATATTTCCCCGACAATGAAGAATATTCCACGACCAAACGAATATTCCCAAACAACAATGAATATTTTATAACCACTTGCTTATTTTAAAATATTTGCGTATTTTACCCATAACTATTCACATTAATCAAATCAACCCTTACTATTTCAAAATAATAAATAGAAAAAATTAAATTTCATTAATAATAAGTTGGGGTCTTACATAAGAAGTGTGTATTATTGGGTGTTAGTGATGAATCAAGTGTGGCCCCGAAATTAGGTATACATCACCCATCTTGGGTAGTCGGATCATGTGAAATTTAAATACAACTTACTAATATAAGCATGTACGGTATACAATCTGACATAAAGCTGTGAGTTTGAATACAAATATTGTCTACTAGATATTATACAAACTCAAAAGGAGTCCTCATTACAATTATTATCACACTTTATTTAATAGAATAGTGAGGAATACTAATCTTATCCTGCGAACCATTACTCAGTTCCCAGCTCGTCCCATTTATATTCTCATTTCACGAAGAAACAGTGAATGAAAGAAAGGGTGAGCTCAACTAGCTCAAGAAATATTATGACTAAGATAATGCGAGAATAAATTATCATAACTTTCTGTGATGTTAAAGCGATAAAATATAATGAACATCAAGTTTAACTACTGGTGGAACCAATGATCCATTAAAAAGTCAAGTAGAAAATAAAATCTACTATCTTTTATGATTTAAAAGGTTTTCATCTTTGTTATATTTGAGACTCGACTTTAATAAATATTCCACATCATCGAATCACCCCTTACTACTGCCGAGGATATTCTTTAGTATCGCGACCACGATTATTCATGCGCTACGGGCGAGAATATTTGTGTATTCATTAATAAGTCGTGATCATGCCAACAAGCTGTCCATCGATACCTACTGACATTGAGGATTTTACCACATCATTTGTAACATTACGGTCGTGATTACATAAGAATAGTCTCATGGTCGTAATCATACCGAGTCCATTTATACTTTCTGAGGTACAGATGACTTTCAACATAATATAAACATGAGGATGATGACAATGATATAAGAATTCAATAAAACAAGTTCAAGAATTAATTTATCTAGAAACGATAACATCAAACTATCGACACAATCTTGCTTTGTAGAGTAAAATTCAAGAATCTTGAGAAGAATATTTACATGAAAGGATCTTTGGATGAAGCATGAAATATCAAGTATATTCCACTAATTTCATGGAGTATAAAAGTCAAAGTTTTAACCATTTGGGTATAATAAAGAATGGAATAACAAAAGAAATCACCATGCATGCGATAGACCACGGCGAGTTATTCCAATGAGAATAATAAATAACGGAACCGGTCGGCGTAAAATACAGAAAAACGCATACGGGACGGGATATTCCAGCGAATAATAAAGAATGGAACCGAAGTCCGGCGTAAAACACATGTGCAGAGGATGTTCAATGAGAATAATAATAAAAGCGGAACCGGTGGGTGTAAAACACGTAAACAGGATGTTCCAGCAGAATAATAGAAGAATGTCACCAAGTATAGGGTAAACCACATTATCTGAGTTATTCCAGCGAGAATAATAAGCAATGAAATAACAACAGATTCTCTTCATGAATAAGAAAGAATAACACCCCTTACTTTTGGTAGGAGATTGAATCTGCGAGAGTGTAGTAACAAAATACTCTTCTTCTTTCTCTCTTATTCTCTCTATACTTTCTCTCTCTATAGCTTGAATGAATTCGTGAAAAATAATGAAGCACTAGGCCTCTATTTATAGAAGATTTCTAGCTTAGCACCTGCCATATAAAAAGGCAAGTGGCTTGACGATTGATGATGTGAAAAGAAAAGTGGTTTGACGCCTGTAATATGAAACGACAAGTGGTTCGACGCCTGTAATGTGAAACGACAAGTGGTTCGACGCCTGTAATATGAAACGACAAGTGGTTCGACGCCTGTAATATGAAATGGTAAGTGGTTTGACGTCCGGTAAAGGTAATTACTATTATTGAAGGTAATTACTATTCACAAAGGTAATTACTATTTGTGAAGAGACTCTTAGATGATGACATATGGGCCCCCATAAAATAATCAAACTTACCACAAACGTCCCATAATGAGACTCTTTATATACATCAAGGATTGAATAAATATTACCACAAATCATTTTATTTTTTATTCAACACATATTTAATCTTTCAACAATTATTAATCATTTATAACTTGTCGCCTCAATTATTGATTTAATACTATAACATATTATCGCGAGATGATCTTTGTGACAATAATTGAATCAATAATATAAGAGATATGATGCGCAATTCTTGTAGCAATAATTGAAATAGCATATTGAGTGACTTCTCACGTAAGCATCAATAATCAATATCGTGTCTTCTTTATACAACTACTCAGCGTATTCTTGTACTTTTTACCCCAAATTATTAATAAATGAAATTTATTTTCCTCTATTTATTATTTTGAAATAGTAAGGGTTGATTTGATTAATGTGGATAGTTATGGGTGTTATTCTTTCTTCTTGAGAGAACTTACATTATTCCATTCACTATTATTACGTTGGAATAACTTTTGTAAAAGTGGCATACCCTATACATAACTTTTGTATCATGGCATACCCTATACTTGGTGAAATCCTTATGTTATTCCATTGCTTATTATTACATTGGAATAACTTTGATATCTGGGTTTACCCTATACTTGGTGACATTCTTCTATTATTACATTGGAACATCTCGTCATGTGTTTTACACGGACACAGTTCCTTCTTTATTATTATTACATTGGAACATCACATGCGTGTGTTTTACACCGGGACTGGTTAAAATCTTTTTATCATTCATTTGGAATATCTATCGTGTGTTTTACAATGGGATCCAGTTCCATCTTTATTATTCTGTTGGAACATCATCGCTTGTGAATTTCACTGACACGGTTCCGTTATTATTATTACATGTTGAATAACTTTCATGCCAAATACCGCATGCATGGTGATTTCTTTTGTTATTCCATTCTTTATTATACCCGGTAAGTTAAAACTTTGACTTCTATACTCCATGAAATTAGTAGAATATCCTTGATATTTGCGTTTCATCCGAAGATCTTTTCATGGAAATATTCTTCCCGATCATTCTTGAATTTTACTCTACAAAGCAAAGATCATGTTGACAATTTGGACGTTAATAATTCTGGATAAAATAATTCTTGAACTTGTTTTATTGAATTCTTATATCATTGTCATCATCCTCATGTTTATATTTTTTTAAAGTCATCTACGTGGCTCTGTAGAGCATGGATGGACTTGGTATGATTATGACTGAGGATTATTCGGTGTAATCATGACCGTAATGTTACAAATGATGTGGTAAAATCCTCAATGGCCGTAGTGCATTGATGGGACGATTGTTGGCATGATCATGACCATTAATGAATACACAACTATTCTTCGCCCGTAGTGCGCAGAATAATTGTGGTCGTGATACTAAAGAATATCCTCGCCAGAAGTAGTGCGGGGTGATTCGATGATGTGGATTATTTATTAAAGTCGAGTCTCAAATTTATAATGATGATGAAAAACCTTTTAAATCATAAAAGATAGTAGATTTTATTTTCTACTTGACTCTTTTAATGGATTAGTATATTCACCGCAGATTAAACCTGGTTGTATCATTGTATTTTATCGGTTTAACATTGTTGAAGACTATTGATAATTTATTCGCATTATCTTAGTCATAATATTTCTTCATCGGGCTAGTTGAGCTCACCCTTTTTTTTCACGCTTCTCTTCGTGAAATGAGAATATAAATTTGGGACGAGTCAGGAAACGAGTGATGGTCCTCGAAGATAGCATTAGTAGTCCTCACTATTACGTGAAATAGTGTGATAATAATTGTAATGAGGACTTTTTGTTTGAGTTTGTATAATATCTAGTAGAGCGATATTTGTATTTAAACTCACGATTTATGTCGTATTATACAAGACAGCTTATGTTAATAAGTTGTATTTAAATTACATACCATGTAAGTGGCGACCCAAGATGGGTGATGTATACCTAATTTTGGGGGAGTCACACAGTATCGAGCTAAGGGATATGATCCCTGGCTAAGATGTGAGAAAAGTACTAGGAGGGGAGAGGGGAATACCTTGTTAGTATGACCTACCTAAGTTTATGTCTTTATTTTATTGGTGGGTCGAGAATATAAAGATAATTGTTACATGTCAATTAATCTTTTGTTTTGTGGCGATGTCGAAAATGACATCCGAGAATGTTGAGAATAAGAATGGAGCACAAGCGATCGTTGATTCACCACATATCAATAATCAAGATAATGTGCATCAGGAAGGCAATAATCCTCATGCAAAACAACAACCTTGACCAAATGATGAATGATCAAATGTTCGGAGGCTTTATGCAATTTATGCAACAAAGAAAGCGAGAGCGACTCTGCGCCCAAAACGTGGGGTGGAAACACGGAAACTCTCTAAGGCCACCGCTAAACAATTCAAGGAGCTGGGACCACCGGAGTTTAAGGGAGAGCAAAACCACTTGGCGGAAGCATGGATAAAGCAGATTACAAGATATTTGATGTCTTGGGATGCTCTCAGGAGCAAAAGGTTCCACTCACGCCTTTATGTTGCGCATGAGAGGCAGATTCTTTGGTGGGAATCGGTAAAACGTACTCAACCTGCTGTACTGAAGATATCTTGGGAGAAGTTCCAGGAGCTGTTCAACGACAAATACTTTCCTGAAAGTATTCGCCACATGAAGGAGGTAGAGTTTATCAAGTTGGAACAAAACAATATGACCGTGTCGCAATACGAGGCAAAATTTGTGGAGTTATCACGGTTTGCGTCCCACTTGGTGGATAATGAAGAGAGAATGGCGCGAATGTTTTTAAGAGGTTTGAAGTCGGAGATACGTCAACATCTTATTTTCATAAACCGTGTTTGTATTGAGATGTTGTAAATAGGGCTCGATTAGTGGGTAGCGATAATGAGTCAACTATGACTAAAAGAGAGCGTTGGCAAAGTTATAATACCGGCGTGGAGGAATCAACGGGCGGATATGGTAACCACTTCGGTGGTAATCGAGAACAAAACAATAAGAATGGACATTTCAAGAAACGGAGATTCAACAATGATGGAAAGACGTCAAGACCAAAGACCGTTGTTAAGGAAGGAGAAAGACCACCTATCATATGCTTCAAATGCGAGAAGAGGGACACATCATCCGAAGCGTGCCATCTTAGTCAAAACATGTTATAATTATGGAAGAGAAGGTCACTTAGCTCGATTTTGTGCCATCAAGACAAATTCAACTAGGATGGAGGCACCAAAGGTCGTCCGGAAAAGTCAAAGCCATTAGTCTGCGAGGAGGCGTTTGTTGTGACCTCCGAGAAGAGCAAGGAACCCGAATGAGGTCATCACGGGTAAGCTTATCATAAACTCTAATGAAGTCTACACTTTATTTGATGGGTTCTACCCATTCTTTTATTTCTCCTACTTGCGCCATCGATTAAATTTGACTCTGAAGAAATTAGACTTTGACTTATCTGTGGAAACTCGTTGGGAGAAACCTTCATTACATCCACTTTGTTTATAAGTCTTGTTTGGTTCAAATCGGTACCCTCACATTACTCGTCGATCTTATTTCATTAAAATACTTGCATTTAGCGTGATTCTAAGGATTGATTGGTTAACTACTTATCATGCAAAATTGATTGTTTTCGTAAGGTTGTTAGTTTTCATATTCCTAATCAACCTATTATGCGAATTCAAACGACCAAACCATTAAAATTAATCACGGTCATCTCAAGCCATAAAGCTATTCGTTTATTGAAAAATGGATGTCAAGCTTTCTTAGCTCATGTCACGATTTAAACAAAAATACGCCGGTTTTGAGCGATATTTCTATTGTTAATAAATTTCCGACGTATTCCCTCAAGAACTTTACGGCCCTACCCCAGGCGTGAAATTGAATTTTGTATCGACCTTGAACCTGGTATAAAACCTATTTCCAAAGCCCCATATCGAATGGCTCTATTGAACTTCGTGAGTTAAAGACCCAACTGCAGGAATTGTTAGACATTGGCTTTATTCGTCTAAAGTACTTCTCCTTGGGGTGCTCTCATTATCTATTCGTGAAGAAGAAAGATGGGAGTATGCGACTTTGTATTGATTATCGGGAGTTGAATCATGTCACCATCAAAAATAGGTATCCATTGCCGCGTATTGATGACTGTTTGACCGATTATAAGGAGCCAAATTCTTTTCAAAGATTGATCTTCGTTAGGATATCACCAATTGAAGATTGTAACCACATTGACATTCCAAAGACGGCCGAACTCCCCAGACGGGCATTATGAATTCCTAGTCATGTCCTTTGGATTGACTAATGCTCCTGCTGCCTTCATGGATATGATGAACCGAGTATTCAAGGAATATTTAGATCACTTTATGGTCGTCTTTATTGATGACATCCTTATTTATTCCAAAAGCCGTGAAGATCATGAGCAACACTTGAGGCTGACACTCCAAAAGCTTCGTGAATATAAGCTTTATGCCAAGTTGAAGAAATGCGAGTTCTGGCTTGAAGAAGTAGCATTCCTTGGGCAATGGTATCAAGTCATGGAATATCTGTTGACCCAAAGAAAGATGAAGCTATTCAAAGTCGGGAACAACCTAAATCGATGGATAGAAATCGTAGCTTTCTCGGTTTAATTTGGTTATTATCGGAGATTCGTGGAAGGATTTTCTCGAATCGCTACTCCATCGACTCGGTGACTCGAAAAGATACAAAGTTGGTTGGAGCGAAGAATGTGAGAAGAGTTTTCAAGAACTCAAGAGGAGACTTATTTCAAAGACTGTTACGATAATACCATCCGGCTCGGAGGATTTGTCATCTACGGTGATGCTTGAGCAAAGGGTTAGGATGTGTTCTTATGCAACATGGAAAAGTTATAGCCTATGCCTCGCGACAACTCAAAGAATATGAGAGGAATTATCCTACTCATGATCCGGAGTTAGCGTTATTATCTTCAGACTTAAAATTGGAGGCATTACTTGTATGGGGAGAAAGTGGAGATCTTTACGGATCATAAAAGCCTCAAATATTTCTTCACTCAAAAGGAACTCAACATGCGACAACGACGTTGGCTTGAACTCATTGAAAGATTATGATCATACCATCCAATACCATCCCGAAAAGCGAACGTGGTAGCTGATGCATTGAGTAGAAGATCGTATGCAAGTACGAGTGCGTTATTGTCAACACAAAGGCCCATTTTGTGTGACTTGCAAAGGATGGAGATAGAGTTAAAGACTCCAGGGACGCATGTGATGATAGCGAATATACGAGTAGAACCAGACTTTAATCGATAAAGTTAAAGGCGCTCAAGCTCAGGACACTGGAGGCGATGCGTATGAGGAAGAAAGTGCAAGAGGTGCTATCACTAAGCAAGAATCGATGAAGAAGGAATACTTGAGTCAACTCCGGACTTTGTGTTCTAACGATACGATTTAAAGTATAATATCATGATGGAGGCGCACAACACTCCATTTGCAATCCATCTCGGGAGTACCAAAATGTATCATGATATTAACATACATTTTGGTGGAGCAATATGAAGAGAGAGATATATTTGTTTATCTCAAGGTGTCTAACTTGTCAACGAGTTAAAAGCGGAGCATCAAGTACCAAAAGGTTCATTGCAACCACTTAAAATTTGAGAATAGAAGTTGGAGCACATTACCATGGATTTCGTTACCGGTCTTCCTAAGGTTTCTCAAGGCATTGATGCGATTTGGGTCATTGTTGATAGATTGACCAAGTCCGCTCATTTCTTACCGATATATGAGAAACTTATACACTTGAACGTCTTGCTCGTATGTACATAAACGAGATCAGAAGATCGCATGGTACGCCGGTATCCATAGTTTTCGATCGAGACCCAAGATTCACTTCACGATTTTGGGTTAGTTTGCAAAAAAGCTATGGGCACAGATTTACGATTTAGTTTAAAGATATCATCCTCGACGGACGGACAATCGGAGAGGACTATTCAAACTCTTGAAGATCTATTAAGACTCTTGTGTTCTTGATTTCAGGGGAGTTGGGACAAGTTCTTACCATTGGTGGAGTTTTCCTACAACAACAGATTATCGCAAGTATTGGCATGGCTCCATTCGAGCGTTGTATGAAGAAAGTGTCGCGTTCTCCGTTATCTTTGGGATGAGGTGGGTGAAGCAACGTTGTTGGGACCGGAGTTGAATACGTATGACTCACCGAAAAGATTCAAACGATCCGACAACGTATAAAAACCTCACAAAATCGATAAAAGAGTTATCTTGATCTTCATCGAAAGGACGTGGAATTTGATATAGGAGATCATGTGTTGTTAAGAGTTGCTCTATGGAAAGGAGTTACAAGATTTGAAAGAGAGAAAACTTAATCCTCGATTCATCGGTCCATTTTAATCCTCGATCGAGTAGGAAGCTGTGGCCTATAGACTCGCTTTCTGCCAAATATGTCTCGTGTTCATAACGCTTTTTCACATATCCATGTTACGTAAATATGTGAAAGACCGAACCATATTGTTGAGTTAGAACCGGACGAAATAGCGGAAGATTTGACGTATGAAGAGGTTCTGTTCAAATTTTGGATAAGAAAGAACATATTCTACGCTCCAAGGTTATACCTCAAGTCAAAGTTTTGTGGAGGAACCACGATGTTGAGGAAATGACTTGGGAGTTAGAAATCGAAATGAAATCAAGGTATCCTTACCTCTTCAACATACAGTATCGCACGTCGCCCTAATTTCGGGGCGAAATTTCATGTTAAGAGGAGGTTGTAAGACCTCAACTTTTATAAATAAAGATGAATTTTCTATAAATATTATTTTTGAATATTATGGAATAATTTGATATAATGTTATAGTTGTGGGTAATATTTATAAATTTTGCAAAGTATGCAAGTGGTTATATTATATTCGATTGGTGGGGAATATTCGGTTTAGGAGGAATATAAATACAACTGGCTCAATCATTGGTGGACCCCACAATGTAATTATTATCGGATTGAGAAAACGAAAAAATATTTTATTGAAATAACGGCGGAAGTTTTACTGGTTGATCTTGTTGAACTACTCGGTAGTAAAAGACTGAATACATGTGGTTGCATAGAAAGCACACGGTATTGATTATTGATGCTTATGTGAGAAGTCACTCGGTTTGATTCCATTATTATCATGAATTATTATAGCGATAATGACTTTTTGTTTTATTCATTATTATTAACGTAATAAAATGCGAAACATCTTTTTATATAAAATGTAATACTTTATTAAAGTTATTTTATAAATAAAATATATTATATTTTATTATGCATAGTGTTGCGTAGTGTTTTGCATAGTGTTTTACATAGTGTTTGCATAGTAAAATATTTTTATATAAATAGAATATATTATATTTTATTTAAAAGATTTTGCTTTTAAATATGGACCGTCCGATTAAAGTAAATCAACTGGACCGTTCATGGATTAATTACTTATACATTCCATTTTCCTATAAATGAAGCTCATTCCTTCATTATTTTCTTACTTAATTCATTGAAACTCTGTAGAGAGAAATTATAGAGAGAAAGCTATAGAGAAAGTTATAGAAAGAAGAAGAGTATTCGCTACTTCACTACTTTTATATTAGGTTCTTTTACGGTAAGGGGTGTTATTCTTTCTTCTTGAAGAGAACTTCACATATTCCATTCACTATTATTACATTTGAATAACTTTGTTAAAGTGGCATACCCTATACATAACTTTGTATCATGTGGCATACCCTATACTTGGTGAAATCCTTATGTTATTCCATTGCTTATTATTACATTGGAATAACTTTGTATATGTGATTTACCCTATACTTGGTGACATTCTTCTATTATTACATTGGAACATCCATGCTCGTGTGTTTTACAGGACTGTTTAAAATCTTTATTATTATTTCATTGGAACATCACATCGTGTGTTTTACGGAGGACTGGTTAAAATCTTTATCATTCATTGGAATATCCTATCTCGTGTGTTTTACACGGATCCGGTTCCATCTTTATTATTACATTGGAACATCCGCTTCGAATTGTGAATTTCACGACGACCGTTCCGTTATTATTATTCTGTTGGAATAACTTTTACACGCCAAGCACCGCATGCGTGGTGATTTCTTTTGTTATTCCATTCTTTATTATACCCGGTTAGTTAAAACTTTGACTTCTATACTCCATGAAATTAGTAGAATATCCTTGATATTTTGCGTTTCATCCGAAGATCTTTTCATGGAAATATTCTTACGATCATTCTTGAATTTTACTCTACAAAGCAAGATCATGTTGACAATTTGGACGTTAATAATTCTGGATAAAATAATTCTTGAACTTGTTTTATTGAATTCTTATATCATTATCATCATCCTCATGTTTATATTTTTTTAAAGTCATATATGGGCTGTAGAGCATGGATGGACTTGGTATGATTATGATTGAGGATTATTGATTGTAATCATTTAATCGTAATGTTACAAATGATGTGGTAAAATCCTCGATTGGTCAGTAGTGCATTGATGGGCGATTGTTGGCATGATCATGACCATTAATGAATACACAACTATTCTCGCCCGTAGTGCGAGAATAATTGTGGTCGTGATCTTAAAGAATATCCTTGGCAGTAGCTGAGGGGGTGATTCGATGATGTGGATTATTTATTAAAGTTTGAGTCTCGGCTATAATAGTGATGAAAAACCTTTTAAATCATAAAAGATAGTAGATTTTATTTTCTACTTGACTCTTTTAATAGATTGTATATTTCACGCAGATTAAAGCGGGTTGTCTATTGTATTTTATCGGTTTAACATTGTTGAAGACTATTGATAATTTATTACGCATTATCTTAGTCATAATATTTCTTCTTTGGGCTAGTTGAGCTCACCCTTTCTTTTCATTTCTCTCTTGAAATGAGAATATATATTTGGGACGAGTCGGGAAAGCAGTGATGGTCCTGAAGATAGCATTAGTAGTCCTCACTATTATGTGAAATAGTGTGATAATAATTGTAATGAGGACTTTTTGTTTGAGTTTGTATAATATCTAGTAGAGCGATATTTGTATTTAAACTCACGGTTTATGTCGTATTATGCAAAGACAGATTATGTTAATAAGTTGTATTTAAATTACATACCATGTAAGTGGCGACCCAAGATGGGTGATGTATACCTAATTTTGGGGCGCCACAGCCATAGCTTTTATGCCTCATGACAACTTAAAGAGTATGAGAGGAATTATCCTACTCATGATCTAGAGTTAGCGGCCCGATCGTTGCTGCTTAAAGATATGGAGGCACTATCTATATGGGGAGAAAGTGGAGATATATTCGGACCATAAAAAGCCTTAAATATTTCTTCACTCAAAAAGAACTCAACATGCGGCAAATGACGTTGGCTCGAACTATTGAAAGACTACGACCACACTATTCAATACCATTCGGAAAAGCGAACGTGGTAGGCGACGCATTGAGTAGAAGATCATATGCGAGAACGAAAGTGCGATGATGTCAAGTATACACATAGAGCCAACTTTAATAGAAAAAGTTAAGGTTGCTTTCGAGCCAGGCGGGGTGATGCGTATGAAGAAGAAAGTACAAGAAGGAGCTATTAGGGCGAGAATTGATGAAGAAGGAATACTTGAGTCCACTCTAGACTTTGTGTTCCTAACGACTCGATTTGAAGTACAAGATTATGATGGAGGCACACAATACACCATTTGCAATCCATCTCGAAGTACTAAAATGTATCGTGATCTTGACATACATTTTGGTGGAACAATATGAAGAGAGAGATTGCAAAGTTTATCTCAATGTGTTTAACTTGTCAACGTGTAAAGGCGAAGCATCCGGTACCTAAGGGTCCGTTATAACCACTTGAGATTCGAAATGGAAGTGGGAACACATTACCATGGATTTCAATTCACGGGTCTTCCTACGGTTTCTCAAGGCATCAATGCTATTTGGGTTATTGTTGATAGATTAACCAAAATCCGCTCATTTCTTGCCGTCGGGAGACTTATTCCTTGAACGTCTTGCTAGTATGTACGTGAATGAGATTGTGAGGTTGCATGGCATGCCTGTATCCATAGTTTTGGATCGTGACCCAAGATTCACTTCAAGATTTTGGGTTAGCTTGCAAAAAAGCTATGGGCACGGATTTGCGATTTAGTTTGGCATACCATCCCCAAACCAGACTGGACAATCGAGAGGACTATTCAAACTCTTGAAGATCTATTAAGACTCGTGTCCTAGACTTCAAGGCGGTTGGGATAAGTATTTACCATTGGTGGAATTCTCCTACAACAACAGATTATCGAAGCAAGTATAGGTGTGGCTCCATTTGAAGCATTATATGGACGAAAATGTCGTTCTCCAATATGTTGGGATGAGGTGGGTGAAGCAACATTGTTGGGACCCGAGTTAAGACGTATGACTCTAGAAAAGATTCAAATGATTCGATAACGATACAAGCGGCACAAGATCGACAAAAGAGTTATGCGGATCTTCATCGAAAGGACGTGGAATTTAGTGTAGGGGATCATGTATTGTTCAAGGAGTGCTTTCATGGAAGGGAGTTACAAGATTTGGGAAGAGAGGAAAGCTCAATCCACGATTTATTGGTCCATTTCAAATTCTTGACCGAGTAGGAAATGTAGCTATAGACTTGCGTTACCTCCAAGTATGTCTAGTGTTATAATGTGTTTCACATATCACGTACTTCAGTAAATATGTGAAAGACAGAACCACGTTATAGAATTAGAACCGGACGAAATAGCGAAGACTTAACGTATGAGGAGGTACTGTCAAGATCTTGGATAGGAAGGAGCATGTCCCTACATGAAAGGTCATACCACAAGTTAAAGTTTTGTGGAGGAATCATCTTATAGAGGAAATGACTGGGAATTGGAAAGCGAAAATGAAAGCGAGGTATCCTCACCTTTTGAAAACACCAGAATACGTACGTCAATTTCGAGGGACGAAATTTCATAAGGAGGGAGGTTGTAAGACCCCAACTTATTATTAATAAAATTTAATTTTTCTATTTATTATTTTGAAATAGTAAGGGTTGATGTGATTAATGTGGATAGTTAGGGGTAAAATACGAAAATATTTTAAAATAATAAAGTGGTTATAAAATATTCATTGTTGTCGAGGAATATTCGTTTGGTCGTGGAATATTAAATCTTTGTCGGAAAATATTCGTATTTACTGCGTATGACCATGTGTGGGAGCCCATGTGAAAGCGATTGGATGAAGAAAAACGACAAATATAAGTTGTTAAAAAATAGCATGGCGTAGTTATTCACAATTATCTTTGTTAAAATATATTAGGTGGTTAAAACACAAGGTAACTACCGGTACGCACCAATTATTGATTTTTACGTGAAGAAGGCACTACTCAATAATGGTTCTGATAATTATTGTTCGATTATTTTATTGAGTTAATAATTGCTTTGCGTTGATATTTTATATTATTTGTTGTTTTGATAATTGTCATTACACAATATTTTTATTATCGAAGCAATAATTCATATTATCTGAATAATATTATTAGATAACATTATTGGCAATGTCTAGAAAGTTTTGTCTAAGGAGAGGTTTGGTCACCTAATTGCGCGCTTGAGAAGGAAAATTCTTATTGGAAAGCCCCTCTTCCCAGGAACCGCCTGGTTGTCAATATTGTGATTACGTAATATTATTTGTGAATAATTAATTATTGATTCATATGATGAGGAAAATATTGATTTTATGTGGATATAGATGGAGAAAAATTTTAATGTGACAATTGTTGAAAATTGAAATTTTATCTTTTTACGATAAAATAATTCATTTAAATATATTATTATATGTTAATAATATAATAATGGTGATATTTTACAACGAATGTGGGATATATGAGTATCTGAGGAGGAAGAGTATTTTTGTTGCAATAAATGTTTAAAACATGTTAAACATGTCGGTGGACCCCATTTTTGGTTGAAATTTGATTATAGCTTTTGTAAAATCGCTTGGTTTGTGGATTTTGGTCAATTTCTATTTGGAATTTAGAAAAATTTCTTACGCAAAGTTGTAGAGAATTGAATTTCATATAAAAACTCACGAGATTCGAATTTTACGATGAAAGGGCTATTTATTATGAATTATTGAAGTTCAAGCTCAAAATAATTGATTTTGGAGTTTAAAATATTTTTGTAAGAAAAACGTTTTTTGTTGTAATTGAGTGGCTCACATGTGTTATAAATGATCTGAAATCAGATTTCTAAGGTGGGCTTGAATATTTTAAGAAATATTATTATTTTATTAAATTTTCGCTTTGGTGTTCTAAGCATTTTCCTATAAATAGGGTGCTTGGGTTAGAATTGAAAATCACACCGTAAACTCAAGTTTTCTCTATATTATCGAAGCGTATTCTTGTGAGTATTTTGATTATACTTTGAGTATTGTTTGTTAGGCGGTGCAAGTTTCCTTCAAAGACTATACCCATTATTCCAAATTTTAAATACTTAATCTTTCGAGGTAAGGGATGTTATTTTCTTCTCAAATGATATTATTTCTTCAATATCATTATCTTTGAAATATTGGTTGAAACTTTTATCAAATTTAGAACTTTTTCATGTCGGGTTACTTATTCATGAGTTCTTTTATTCACGAGTTCTTATTCATGAGTTACTTATTCATAGTCTATTATTCACGTAAGCGTGAAGATGTTTTTTGTGGAATTTCTATCTTTTGGTGTCGAGTTCTTATTCACGATACGGCACTATTCACGTATCTCTGACTATTCATAGAAAAATAAAATTTCTTCTTTTTGTCAAAATATCTATTCGGATACTAGCTGATGATTGTATCCATGTTTTGATCATTCTTGAATTTTACACCACTGCGATTATTTTGAGGTATTTTTGGACTGAATAAAACAAAGTACGAATCCTTAATCCTTAATCCTTGTCATTTTGTTTCTTTGGATTCGTTTTTTTAAAAATATTTTCATCATCTTCGATCTTAAATGATGATATTATGGAATATCTTTGGCTGTAGTGCAGCAAAAGATGAATGATTTCTGAAGAATATCTTTGGCTGTAGTGCAAAGATGAGCAGTGTTTAGATGAACATGACTAACTAATGAATATCTTTGGCTCAGAAGTGCAAAAGATGAATATTTGATTCGGATGTATATTGATTGATGTTCTGAGGATAAAAGATGAGCGGTAAACTTTTAAATTCATACATGTAGAAGATAGTAGTTTGCATTCTCTACTTAACTCTTCTAATGAATTATTATTTCACTGCGAATATTGATTTAAAATTTGTTGTATATTGTATTCTATTAGATTTTCCCTGTTGAAGACTAACGGTAATTTGTTGTATATTATCTTAGTCATAATATTCTTTCTTGAGCTAGTTGAGCTCACCCTTTTCCTTTTGTTCCATTTTTCTCGGGAGGCGAGAATATAAGCGAGTAATTAGTCGGGTATGGAATGAAGGTTCTAGAGAGAGTTGTTTAGTAGTCCTCACCATTTTGTAAAATAATGTATCAATAAATGTGATGAGGATTTCTTTGAGTATAGATATTGTACAGAAGATAATATTTGTATTTAAACTCACGCTTTTCTTGTTGTAATAATAAAGTTGTAGTTGTTTACGTACCATGTATTGACAACTCAGAATGGGTGATGTATACCTATTTTGGGGGTGTCGCGAGAATGCACCGAAGCGGACTCTCCGTAGGGGACACCATATTCGATGCGATAATAAAGCGATAGGTGTCATTGTAACGTCTTTATCCAAGGTTGGGATATCGATCACGTTTGAGAACAACCTAAGTCAGTAATCGAAATCGTAGCTTTCAGGCTTAGTTGGTTATTATCGGAGATTCGTTGAAGGATATTCTCGAATCGCTATTCCATTAATGCGGTATAACTCGTAGAGATACAAAATTCGAATGGAGCAAGGAATGTGGGAAGAGCTTGAAGAACTCGAGAGGAGACTCATTTCAAAGACATGTTTTGACCATGCTTTATCTCGGAAAAGTTTTAACGTGGTAGGTGACGTGTTGAGTAGAAGATCGTATACAATCACGAAAGTACGATATTATCAAAGACTAATTTCGTATAATTTACAAATAATAGAGATGGAGATGAAAACTCTAGGTACCCACGTGATGATATCTGAGTATAATCGACTTTAATCGATAAAGTTAAAAGTCATTCAAGCTACACACCGAGATGATGAATTTGAAGAAGGAGGTACAAGAAGTTGTTATTTTAAAAGCGAGAATCGGTGAGGTGAGGAAAGCTCAAACCTTCGATTTATTAATCCATTTGAAATTCTCGATCGAATAGGAACTGTGGCCTATAGACTCGTTTTACCGCCAAGTATGACGTGTGTTCATAATGTTTTTTCACGTATCGATGTTACGTAAATATGTGGACGACCAGAACCACGTAATTGAGTTAGAACCGGACGAGATAGCCGAAGACTTAACGTACGAGGAGGTACCTGTCAAGATCTTAGATAGGAAAGAACATGTCCTATGTCTTGAGGTTATACCACAAGTTAAAGTTTTGTGGAGAAACCATGCAATTGAGGAAATGACACGGGAGTGAAAGCGAAATGAAAGCGAGGTATTCTCATCTTTTGAAACACCAGATACGACGTCAATTTCGAGGATGAAATTTCATAAGGAGGGAGGTTGTAAGACCCCAAATTATTAATAAATGAAATTTATTTTCCTCTATTTATTATTTTGAAATAAGTAAGGGTTGATTTGATTAATGTGGATAGTTATGGGTAAAAAATCATAAATATTTTGAATAAGCAAGTGGTTATAAAATATTCATTATCGTCGGGGAATATTCGTTTGGTCGTGGAATATTCTTCTTTGTTGGGAATATTTAAATTAATGACGGTATTGATCTTTTTGTGGGCCCCATAACGGAAAGAAATTGGATGAAGAAAGCGGCAAATATAAGTTGTTTAAAAATAACTGGCGTAGTTATTACCAAATTATCATTGTTAAAATACTCGGTGGTTAAAACACAAAGAAGCTGCACCAGTATTGCACCAATTATTGATTTTTACGTAAGAAAGCACTACTCAATAATGGTTACAGATAATTATCGCTTATTCGATATTTTATTGATTTAATAATTCTTTGCGTTGATATTTTATATTCTTTGTTGTTTCAATAATTGTCATTACACGTATTTTTCATTATCAGAACAATAATTCATATTATCTGAATAATATTATTGGATAACATTATTGGCAATGTCTAGAAAGTTCTCATTTTAAGGAGAGGTTTGGTCACCTAATTGCTTGCCGCCAAGAAGGAGAGATCCTTATTCGAAAGCCCTCTTCTCTGAGAAGCGGCACAGTTGCCGATCTTCGTGATTCTGTAATATTATTTGTGAATAATTAATTATTGATTTATATAATGAGGAAAATATTGATTTTATGTGGATATAGATGGAGAAAATTTTTAATGTGATAATTGTTGAAAATTAATATTTTATCTTTTTACGATAAAATAATTCATTTAAATATATTATTTTAATAATATAATAATGGTGATATTTTTTACAACGAATGTAGGATATATGAGTATACGAGGAGGAAGAGTATTTTTGTTGTATTAAATGTTTAAAACATGTTAAACATGTCGGTGGACCCCATTTATTGGATGAAATTTGATTATAGCTTGTAAAATCGCTTCGTTTGTGGATTTTGGTCAATTTTCATTTGGAATTTGGAAAACTTTCTTACGCAAAGTTGTAGAGAATTGAATTTCCTATAAAAATTGCGAGATTGAATTTTCGCAAAAGGCTATTTATTGTGAATTATTAAAGTTTCAAGTTCAAATAATTAATTTTTGTAAGTTTTAATTATTTATTTTATGAAAAACGTTTTTTTATTACTTTTCTAGAAGGTTGGCATGTGGGAAATGTTAGGAGCTGATTTCCAAAGAGGCGAGGAAAATTTATTATTAATAATATATTATATTAAATTTTCCGCTTTGGTGTTCTAAGCAATTTCCTATAAATAGGGTGCTTATGTTAGAATTGAAAATCACACCAGAAACTGAAGTTTTCTCTCTATATTATCTAGCATATTCTTGTGAGTATTTTGAGTATACTTTGAGTATTGCTATACGGTGCGAGTTCAAGTCATATCCTATATCAGTTTGTTTCATTTAGAAATCTTGTCTTTCGAGGTAAGGGATGTTATTTTATTAGAAAATGATATTATTTCTTCAATATCATTATGCCAAAATATTGGTTGGAAATTTTATCAAATTTAGAACTTTTTTCATGTCTGGGTTCTTATTCATGAGTTCTTATTCACGAGTTACTATTCACGTGAGTACTATTCACGTTAAGCGTGAAGATGTTTTTTTTATGAAATTTCTATCTTTTGGTGTCTGAGTTACTATTCACGATATCAGACTGACTCACTATTCACGAATCGACCTTTATTCATAGAAAAATGAAATTTCTTCTTTTATCCAAAATATCTATTACGGACACTAGCTTTGATTGTATCTATGTTTTGATCATTCTTGAATTTTACTCCACTCGATTACTTATGAAGTATTTTTGAATTTGGATTGTTTAAAATACGAATCCTTAATAATTGTTCTTTTGTTTCCTTTGGATTCGTTTTCTTTGAAATATTTTTCATCATCCTCTACCCTAAATGATGATATTCTTGAATATCTTTGGCCCGTAGTGCAAAAGATGAATGATTTCTTGATGAATATCTTTGCCCGTAGTATGCAAAGATGAGCAGTGTTGAGATGAACATACGATCGATCGATTAATATCTTTGGGCGTAGTGAGCAAAAGATGAGCAGTGTTTAGATGAACATGAATTAATGATGAATATCTTTGGCACAGTAGTGCAAAGATGAATATTTGATTCCGGATATATGTTGATTGATGTTACAGGATAAAATATCGACGATGAATTTTTAAATTCATATATAGAAGATAGTAGTTTGCATTCTCTACTTAACTCTTCTAATGAATTATTATTTCCGCTGCGAAGATTGATTTAAAACTGGTTGTCTATTGTATTCTATTAGATTTTTCCCTGTTGGAGACTAACGATAATTTGTTGTATATTATCTTAGTCATAATATTCTTCTTGGGCTAGTTGAGCTCACCCTTTTCCTTTTTATTCCATTTTTCTTCTCAGGAGGCGAGAATGTAGCGAGTACTAATCGGGGTATGGAATGAAGGTTCTAAAGAGAGTTGTTTAGTAGTCCTCACCATTTTTTTGTAAAATAATGTATCAATAATTATGATGGGGATTTATTTGCGTGTGGATATTGTCTAGATGGAAATATCTGTATTTAAACTCACAGTTTATATGTTGTAATAATAAAGTTGTAGTTATTTCTGTACCATGTATTTGGCGACTCAGAATGGGTTGGATGGAATGGACCTATTTTGGGGGCGTCACATTTAATCTTTCAATAATTATTAATCATTTATAACTTGTCGTCTCAATTATTGATTTAATACTATAACATATTATACAGATGATACTGTGACAATAATTGAATCAATAATATAAGAGATATGATGCAGCAATTACTGTAGCAATAATTGAGCATAGTTGAGTGGCTTCTCACGTAAACATCAATAATCAATATCGTGTGCTACTATACAACTACGCGTATTACTGTACTTTTACTACCGGGTAGTTCAACAGTTTTAACGGTAACACCTCTGCCGTTATTTTTATAGAAAGATAATTTTGTCATTTTCTAACTACGACAATACTTGGTTGTGGGGTCCACTAATGATTGGTAGTCGTCACGAATATTCCCCGACAAAAAAGAATATTCCCCACCAAACGAATATTTTATAACAACTTGCTTACTTTGCAAAATTTATAAATATTAACCACAACTATAACATTATATCAAATTTATTCCATAATATTTAAAAATAATATTTATAGAAAATTCATCTTTATTTATAAAAGTTGGGGTCTTACAACCTCCCATTCTTATGAAATTTCGCCCTCGCCGAAATTAGAAGTGCGTACTGGTATGTCGAAGAGGTAAGGATACCTTGATTTCATTTGATTCTAACTCCCAAGTCATTTCCTCAACATCGTGGTTCCTCCACAAAACTTTGACTTGAGGTATAACCTCGGGAGCGTAGAATATGTTCCTTCTTATCCAAGATTTGAACAGGAACCTCTTCATACGTCAAATCTTCCGCTATTTCGTCCGGTTCTAACTCAATAATGTGGTTCGGGTCTTTCACATATTTACGTAACATGGATATGTGAAAACGTTATGAACACGAGACATACTAGCAGTAAAGCGAGTCTATAGGCCACGATTCCTACTCGATCGAGGATTAAAATGGGATAGATGAATCGAGGATTGAGTATTCTCTCTTTCCAAATCTTGTAACTCCTTTCCATGGAGCAACTCTTAACAACACATGATCTCCTATATCGAATTCAACGTCCTTTCGATGAAGATCGGCATAACTCTTTTGTCGATTTTGTGAGGTTTTATACGTTGTCGGATCGTTTGAATCTTTTTCGTAGTCATACGCATTCAACTCCGGCCCCACCAACGTTGTTTCACCTACCTCATCCCAAAGATCTTGGAGAACGACACTTTCTTCCATACAACGCTTGAATAGAGCCATGCCAATACTTGCGATAAGCTGTTGTTGTAGGAAAACTCCACCAATGGTAAGAACTTGTCCCAACTCCCCTGAAATCAAGGACATGAGTCTTAATAGATCTTCAAGAGTTTAAATAGTCCTCTCCATTGTTCGTAAAATCGAGGATGATATGCCAAGCTAAATCGTAAGTCTGTGCCCATAGCTTTTTGCAAACTAAACTAAAATCGTGAAGTGAATCTTGGGTCTCGATCAGAAACTATGGATACCGGCATACCATGCAGTCTTACAATCTCGTTTCAAAACATTACCAATATACAATAAATGGAATCTTAAATGCTTTTATATAAATGATATATGCGGACGACGTCGTCGTATTCGGAGGAGAGGCGAATCTGAATAAGAATCCGATCATCGGGATTAGTAAGGGCCTTGGGCACATTATTAGCTCCCCTACCCAAGCAGCGCTTTTTTTCTGCTTGCCGCTTGAAGCCATCTCAGATATTACAAATTTCAAGATGTTATTAGAGTCATATTTGATTACATGTATATATGACAATAAACATGATGATGATATAAACATGTATATATATGAATATAAAATGACAATAAACAAAAGTTGCATTTAAATAGTTTAGTACATAAATATGACGTTGATATAAACATGTATATATATGAATATAAAATGACAATAAACAAAGTTGCATTTAAATAGTTTAGTACATAAACATGACAATGATATAAAAAAAACATGTATTGCTAAACATACATTTCATGAGTTCAAGTGTCAATGTCCGATTCGAGAATCATCTTGTATACGTGTTTTGATTCATAACCATCATCCGCTTCAGATTACGTGTCGATTCGATCAATAACTCTTCCTCCTCAAGATCAATGTCATCCGACACAAGTATTGACTCGTAATCTAATTCATGTGGTTCATCTCCACCATCTAACTGGATTACTTCATTGTCGTCCTCCACATTTATTATAGTCCCACTATGAAGCATCCGCTCTTGGTAAATCTCCCCATCAACTAATTCTACACGACTACGCTACGGAGTATAAATTACAACTTGCCAATCAGTGGCGGTCTATCCTTTTCCTAACAGGACTAGGAGTGTAGTATACTTCAGACTTGTTTGAGTTGGTAAAACAAACGGTTCGTTGGAGTACGCAGAGACTATGGAGGTCAATATTGATCGATTACTTCATCTCCACCATCTAACTGGATTACTTCATTGTCGTCCTCCACATTTATTATAGTCCCGACTATGAAGCATCCGCTTCTTGGTAAATCTCCCCATCAACTAATTCTACACGACTACGCGCGGAGTATAAATTACAACTTGCCAATCATGGCGGTCTCATCCCTTTTCCTAACAGGACTAGGAGTGTAGTATACTTGTCATTGTTTGAGTTGGTAAAACAAAGCGGTTCGTTGGAGTACGCAGACTATGGAGGTCAATATTGACGATTCCATGTCCACAACACGTATCCTTTTTCGAATCAAACCAACCAGCACTTGAACAAGTGAATATGACCCCGACGTGCCTCTTGCATACGACAACTCTCACGATTTCCTCCAACTCCCCATAAAAGGCACGACCAAGCTCATTGTAACAATCTCCTTGGACACACACTCCGAGTTCGTTGTTCTTTTACTGCGCCCATATGCCTTTGTGTGAAATTCACAACCATTTATTTTGTAACCATTCGGTGGTGACTTGATCCTTATGCGGTCCCATAGCTAGGACTTGTACATTAGCCTAATCGTTGATCCCTCGAATAAAGCCTACAAAAACTCCATCTTATTAAATGAAGTCATAGTTAACATATGGAGTATATATATATTATATATATATATATATATATACACTACGTGCTTTAAAATTGAACTTACTTTGTCTTTTTAGCCAAAGTGCAAAGTTTTTATCCCGATTGATTTGAATATCTTTATCGGTTATGTCAGATGCTTCACTTTTAACTCGTCATCGTACAATCTATGCCATGTTATAAACATTAACATATTAGAATAAATTTTCAACTTAAAAGATAAAATATCAAGTTTACATGTGTACCTCACAAATTAAATCAATCTCTCTCATGAATTGAGAAGAATGTAAGTATATGCGGCATGTAATTCTTGCTTTCCGAGAGGAATACGCGCTTCCCTTTTCCATAAAGCGGCCCGATAGACCAAATACTGAGAGCCACCATTTAGTTCAACATTTCCCCATCATCATGTCTCGATACTCGATTGGCCTTTGTCAAGACTTCGTCGGGAAAATAGTGCGAGACAAACGTAGATATCTCATCAAATCAGTATGCCTCGATATCGACCCATCGACATAAGCTCTATTCTTCACCTTCCTCTTAAGGTTTCCCATCACCCTCTCGAAAGGGTACATCCATCTATATTGAATGGACCCCAACACGAGCTTCATAGGGAAGATGGATTTGCAAATGCTCCATGGAGTCAAAAAACCGGTGGAAATATTTTTCCGGTTTTACGTGATCTCTATGATGTTATTCTCAAATACAAACATGTCCTTCTCATTCAATGATTTTGAACACAAGTCTTTGAAGAAACGACTAAGATCCGCCAAAGCATCCCATATTGGTTTATCAAGCAGATCCCGAAATGCTATAGGCATGAGTCTCTCCATGAACACATACGCGATCATGACTCTTCATCCTTGCAATTTCCCCCCAGTAACACACCTTGCAATGTTTGGACGTATATCCATCCGGTAGTTTCGGAGACTTAACCCATGTGCACACATCTTCAACTTGCTTTTTGGACAATGTGTACCTCAGATGCGGTTTGACAATCTTACCATTAGGAGATTCATAAAGTTCTAATCCAGACGCTACAAATATCTTTCATGTCCAACGCGTGCCTTATCGTTATCTTTGTCTTCCCCGTAACATTCATCACGAGTGTTAAACACATTGTCAAACACATTCTTCTCAATATGCATCACATCTAGATGCTTCTCAGAACCAGATTATGAGATTCACCAAACCCATTGATTATGTTTGTCGATCAACCTTACCAAATGGGATAACCGCAATCTCATCACACGATCTCGCATCTCCGCGTTCAGAAGCAATCGCGGTGCAGGCATATCATTATCTACTTTCCCTTTCCAAGTGTTCTCTATTTCTTCAAGCGGGTGATCTACGGTAAGAGGAAGCGAAGCGATGATAGTCAAACCAACAAGGCTTTTCGACCTTTTGATAGATTAAACGACTTTGTATGCTCCATACAATACGGACAAGCCAACTTCCCGTGTGTACTCCATCCAATTAACATACCATAAAGTCGGGAAGTCACTTATAGTCCACATAACCGTTGCCCCTAAGGTTGAAATTTGTTTTCGTTGCAACATCCCAAGTCCAGACTCCATCCTCCCACAATGCCTTTAACTCGTCTATAAGAGGTCTCAAGTAAACATCTAAGTTCTTTCCGGGACTCTTAGGACCGGGGAATCACGAGTGAAAGAAATAAGTATGGTTATTTCATACACATCCAAGGAGGCAAGCGAGTTATAGATGTAACAATCACAGCCAACATGAGTAGTATGAACAATTTGAGTGGCCAAACGGATTGAAACCATCGGTGGACAATCCAAGCCTCACATTTCTAGGTTCCAATGCAAATTCGAGAATGTGCTAAGTTGAAATCTTTCCAAGCTTCGCCCATCTCATGGATGATTTAGTTCTCCATCTTTAGTGGAGATTTCGCATGCCAATTCATATGTTCAAATTGATCTTGAAGACATGTACAATCTTTTTAGTCGATGTGTTATTGGAAAATACCTTAGAATCTTAAAGCGGTATACTTTAATTTTTTGTAGTCACACCTCTTTATTAGGCCTAAACCGATCATGACCGCAAAACGTGCACCTTGTCATCTGCTCATTTTCCTTATAAACAACATGCGATCGTTGGGACACGATCAATCTTTTGGTATCCAAGACCCAACTTCTTCACCATTTTCTTACAAAAGTAATAGTTACTGTGTAATTTCTCACCGTCAGCAAGCAATACTCTTAATTGCCTTCAAGAGTGACTCAAAACACTCATGGCTCATGTTGTGATCGCCTTGATGTTAAGTAATGTCGCCATCTGCGAGACAATGTAGTGTGTTTGGTGCAACCATGCCACAATGGCTTGTTACCCTCGTCTAACAACTTAAAGAAGTCTTTGGCATCGTAATTCATAGTTTGCTTCTCCGCTTTGCTCCCAATCAAAATCGGCCTTGCAATATCATGGACCATTTCATTCATACGATGAGTACTATCGCCTTAATTGTGTACTGTGTGATGCCACCATCTCTTCTCTCGCCCATGTGCCCACCTGACATTCTTCGTAATTTCTCATGAACCCGAAACAAGTAAATGATAGTTTACCATGTCTCTCATCCATATAATTTATATTCTTACACTTTAAACATGGACATCAGATTCATGACTTACCATTCATACATTCGGGTGACTATCGCGATACTCCAAAAACACTTGGCAACCAAATTTCTAAATTCAATCAGAAGATTTATCTGGGCACTTGACTTTCGTCGTGCCATCCAACTACTGATGCTGAATAGAGGTCCATGATTCCACAGTACCTACTACGTATAACATTATAAATGTTAATTAACATATGACTTGAGCATACTTGTAACCATATGACTTGAGCATACTTGTAAGCATGCATAACTTGGTTGAGCAATTTATAGCTTCTATAACATTTTGTAGCTTTATTCTTATATACATAAGTGTTAAATACCCTTGTTAAAAAGATAAATAGTCTCTTTATTGACCACGTGTGTCTAGTTACCTCTCTCTCTGCACTAACAGGTTCCTCAAGATCGCTTTATTTTGGCTTAATGACCCCCAATAGCTTACTATGCTAACAACCAAGCTTGGCTTGGCCTCGTGAGCTTTGGCTAAGCTTGGCGTGGCCTCGATGTGGCCTCGTTGTTTCAAGCCCAAATTTATCAACTCCAATAGCCCTTAATAGGCTCTAGTGGATCAACAATAGGCTCGTTAATAGTATAAATATTCGCAACTACCCGACTAATAAAAAAAATTCTCCGAGTCTCCCTATAATATGGACTAGCCACACGCACGACAAGATGTATATAAAGTCATTTCTAGGCACCCAAGACACAAACCAAGAGAAATATACAAATTCCCAATATAATAATGCAAATTAAACTAGTATACTCAAAAACAATTTTAATTGGAAGTATATATGAACTTCTCCAACAAAATCGCCATTATCAAAATAAGAATTTCTTCATATCACCTACCCAAAGTCACATTAACAAAATATGAATTTCTTCCTATTCATAAGGAAATATGAACTTCTCCAACAAAATCGGTCACCAACAAAATATGAGCTACCCATAATATACCCATAATTTTGGAACGAATATACCCATAACATACAATAAAGTAAATCGGTCTTCATATCGATTTACCCATAATTTTGGAACGAAGAAAGTAATAAATTGTGAAAGGAAGATTGTAATATACAATAAATTATAAAGGAAGATTAAAGGGGTTACCAAGCGGTAGTGCTGATGATGGTGAAGGCGTCGGTACCGAATGTTGGTGGTTCCTCTTCTCTTCTCCCCTACTCCCTCTTCTCCTCGTCTCGAGTTTTCTCTCTTTTTTCCTTGTCGATTGGTTCGAACAAATGCGAATCGATTCAAAGTTATAAGGATCAATGATCGCATGCGATCGCTAGTTTTAATGATGTGGACATATTAGCGTATGGCGCTACGGTGGCCGATATAGATTGGTCGCCGCACCAAAGTTTCGCACCAAATTTTTGGGGAAAATTCTTTCAATGATCGATCAATGATCGATGACGCATCAACGATCTATACTAGCGACTAGATTTCTTTTCGGTCGCAGATAGCGATCGCTAATACTATTATCAGCGACTAGATAGGACGATCGCTGATATCATTAGTCGCAGACGGCCCTTTTTCTTGTAGTGAGATTTACTATATTTTTTAACTTCAAAGAAACTGACATATATGGCCTACCATAATTCCAAAAGTGAATGAGAACTATATATATATATATGTAATTCTTTACTTGATACTCCCTTTTTCTTTTTGGCCAGATTATTCTGCATTTGAATTTCACGTAAAGTGAGAAGGAACACATTAAAAAAAAAAAAAAAGTCATATTTTATTCATTTCTTCTCTATTCTTTCTCATGCATAATTTCTACATATATAAACATAACGCGTGATTTACTAATTTCAATCCATAACTACAATGCTAAGTTAATATCTAAAAAGAAATAATCAAAATGGAAAAAAAAAAAAAAGGGTTGATTTTTAATTAAGTTCTTATTACATTCGATATATATATATATATATATATATATATATATATTGATAAATTCAAGAAGTAAAATGATGAATTATATGGCAGTTTATGTTTCTCTTAATTCTTTTATTATTTGGCAGTTAAAAGAATGAATATGTTATGATTCACATGGTGGTGGATACTGGAGTATATTATTAGTATAGGACTGGACTACCCTGGAAAAAGGACAGACAGAAAATTCTAGTGATTGAAACCCCCTACCCCTTTGTCCTGCGTCATGCATACAACGTGAACCAAATTAAACATTATAATATTTGCGATTCAAAATAATATTTAAGACTAGTTAAATTATATAATAAGACGGATAAATTTAATACTATTATTTCAGACTCAAGATTTAATCCGAATTATTACATATAATATCAAAGGGGAGGGGTCGGGGAGGTGAAAACGAGAAGACTACCAACCAGCCGATGTATCGCGGACTCGGGATTTAACCTGAATGTATGTACATAAATAAATTAAGTCTTTTTCTCTAAAATGGATGTTCATGATTACATAATAATGATAATATATCTCACAAATTACAAAAACCACCAAATGCCATAGATATTGATGTTTGTAGTGATGGCGTGTAAAAACGATAGAATAGAGTGCTGCAAGGAAAAGATTATGAAAGTAAATGGAACAAAAAGGAAAAAAGAATTTTTTTTGATCAAACTCCCAACTCTTACTAGTATAACATTGTCATTCTCATTGGAAATAAAATAAAAGAAAAACATAATGAAAAGTTACAATTTAATCTACCAGAACTGAAGCAAATCTGATCCACTGAAAGAATCATCTGAAATTAAAAGAAGCTACGCCTTGGACGTTCTTCTGCAACATTCACCCGGATTGCTCTTCCATCCAAACTCTGCAGTACAAATACAAAATGAAAAATTATATACATATCGACAAATATTTGACTGTGGAAGTGTATGCGAGAACATGGAAAAAATTAATGTGGGACCCTTTTTAATTCCTACCTATCCCATATATGCACATACATCGCAATTATAATTCGGCTGAAAATTTTCGCAATGTATAATAAGACTCGTACAAAATTTGACTTCAGCTAGTGATAGAGGAGGGTATCTCTCGTTTATAAGCTTGAAATCAATCAGAGTATCCTACTACTCAGAACTTACAGGGTATACATTTTTTTCACTATTAGTTACACTACTTAATTTTCTAGGTAGCTTGGATGAATATCAATACCAATGTTTCACATGTTTTTTAACAGTATCAGTCTGGTAATAGATTCCCCGTGAAAGCCTATTTACCCAACTATCAGAATCAAGAAAATATCATCTATTTAATCTCATAGTTCTTGAACTATATAGTCTATATGACTTCATCTTATTTTTGCATTCTTAATTTATCAAAAAAAAACAGATATTTCATCAGACTTTAAAACCAAGTCTTTTTGAAGTTCTCTTAGCTTGAGCTTCAATGAATAGCAAAGACAGATCTGGAAATAAATTGACCAGGACACTTACCTGCCCATCGAGAGCTGCGATGGCATCATTCAGTTCTGTCTCGCTAGCCATTGTTACAAATCCAAACCCACGTGAACGCCCACTCTCTCGGTCATAAACAACCCTGGCATCAACCACCTTACCGTGTTCGCTAAACAACTGCTCCAGGCGACCATTATCCACTTGCCATGGAAGGTTACCAACATATATTCTGAAAGAAGGTTCAAAAACTCTAGGTTTTTCAGGCTGTGAACCTTTAGGAGCAGCCTTATTTACAGTAAGAAACCTTCCACTAACATCCTGTCACAGATATTTGGCACTCAAACATCAATAGGGAAAATCCGGAAGAATTCAACATATATAACATACAAGGGAAATAAAAACTAGAATAGTCATTTTATTAAAAACTAGAATAGTCATTTTATTAAACCCAAAAGTAAAAGCACAAAATGGACAAAACCACTGAGCTTAGATCATCCACCTTGACTTGGAAGACAAGGAATCAAGCTTCATTATATTTTAGAGACAATAAGCTCGGCTTGAACCTCTATTAAAAAATTTAACACCAGGCAATTTGATTAATTCAATAGCAAGTTATTTGAGCTCAGTCAGACAAACATTCATTTGAGAACAGTTCATACGATAAAAAAAACTAATTTTGAGGTTTGAATTGACCTCGTTTCTTTAAAAGAGCAGAACTTAAAATCCAAAAGCTTTGGCTCAACTCCTTTATACTCCACAACTTCTATCAATGACGAAAACCTTCTCCCATTAACACAATGTGCACTAAAAATCTAGTTCTATTACTTTATCTCAGAAATAACTGCATAAAACTTTTTATGCTGTCCATAGACTATATTATCCCAGTAAGCTTAGCCTAATCCTCACAATCCTCTGCAGCAATTAATATTTAATAAAAATATTACTAAAACGTACCAACTTCTGTGAAGTAAAACATCAAACACTTTAAGATGGAAAATGTACATGGGTGGTTATGTCATATAACCAATTGCGTTGATGGCACTGTTGTCATTTTACCATTTTATTAATCAAAACTAGGATGTTTTGGGGTAGTTGTCATAGCCAAGTAGCTGTATTACCTGATTTACCACCTTTGTAATAACCTACCACCAATAAAAACATGATAGATTTCCGGAACTCTTGAGGCCTACAATTAGAAAACTTCTAGGAACTGCTACATAACTACTTGAATTCGATATTATCAAGATATAGAAATACTACATTTTAAGCAGATGTGTAGATACATTGGGATGTGATTTTCTGTTATTATGGAATCGAACATATACAATGCTGCTGTAAAGCTATCGACTAAGGATTTGCTTATGCAAAAGAAATGGATGTCGAAAGGAAACTGTTAATGCAATCATCGGCAGTCACCAGTCACTTATTAATCCTTCCAAATTTCCAATAACCTACTTTCAGAGAAGTAACAAGAAATCACATTATCCTCAGTCATACAATTGAGTGTAAATGTAAAGCTTATGGAACTAGAATGGAGGGTATTCAATTCGTAGTATTATGGACAGACTTAAATAACTAAAATGTCGGTATATTGGAATCCCCGTAGAGAAGTGAGAAAAATCAGTACTTCATGAAATTGTAGAATTAGACTCTAAAGAGTACTACACATCAGCAAAAATTGCAGTGCACTAAAAAAATTAAAGCATGATGCAAAATTTTCAATCTGACATTTTTTCCCACAAAAAGAATCCTTAAATGCTAAAGATTGGAAACAGATGATAAGGTGAACAAAAGAACACTTACATAGCGGTTGAACATCTCCACAGCCTTCTCAGCTTCTTCCACAGTACTCATTGTCACAAATCCAAATCCTCGACTTTGATCAGTTTGCCTATTGTAAATTACCTAAAGCAAATAAATCCAATGAACATATAGCCCCACATTTTAAAATTCAATGTACAATCACATAGATATAGAAAAGGTAAATGTCTTAGCAATAAAAAAAGCCTGTATGGACCATATCTAACAATATCAAATCGAAGTTAGCACATGTTTTCCCTTTTCCTCCACGAACTTAACGACATGTTTGAGAGAAAGGGATCATCCAGCATGTTTAAGCAAGTAGATAAATAACACGTCATCGTCAAGCTTAACATCAAAATTTCATTATCATATTACACTACTAAACTAACAAATTATTACATGGAACAAAAATATAACCTAAATATTTGTAAATTTTACAAATGACTCTTTTTGTGGAAGGGAGTGAGTATTAGGGAATTTCTGTCTTCAAATGATTAGAGATGGATTATACTCCATCTGTTAATAATACAATAAAACTAAAAAAGAACCCTTTATATTGTTCTTGTTTTTCTTTTTAAAGTAAAACTGTTGCATTTGCTAGTTCATATGAATTCTTCTAATTTTAGTTGATATAATTGTGAATACCATAAACTATCTAATATGGACTAGTAGGAGTATAAATTTGGCCACTAAGAGGTACAAGGAGTAGGAATGAAAAGAAAGAAATTTGATACCTCGGCAATTTCAACAACACCAGCCTGATTAAAAAGTTGAGCCAATTTCTCACTATCATAATCATAGGGCAAGTTACCCACAAAAAGCTTGGCCTCCTCAGGTGGCTCTGGGTATGAATCTTCTTCTTCCTTTTCAGCACCATATTCCCCCTCCTCCTCTACTTCTCCTTCAGTAGACTTAGCTTCCAATTGAATCCGTTCTTCTCCCGCCTCTTCTTCTTCTTGTTGGGCCCAATCTGAGGTCTGCGCAACAAGTGGGATCAGAATGGACGGTGAATTCTTGGGTTTCTGAAAACCCCATGAAGAAGAAGAAGATAAGTGAATTTGAGTGATGGATTTAGAAGGTAAAGACAGGAATGGGGGAGAAGCCTTGAAGAATTGTATTGGTAAAGTTGATATACAGCATTTGGGAATTGATAAACGCAAAGGTTTCATCAGAGGCGTTGTCGCAGAAGTCATGTTTCAGAATTCTTCAGAGAGAGGAAGTGGGCGAGAGAGGATAAGGGGGTGTAGCAGTAGGAGAAGGAGAGGATCGAAAGTAATAGCGGGCACATACGCTAAGATGGGCCTTTAACAAAGGTGGTCGAAACTTTCAGGCTTTTATCGGGCTATCGGCCCATCACATAAAGGCCTTCAAATAATTTACCCAGAGAAGTAAATAAGGTGCTAATTTATTTTTATTTTATTGTGATGTACTCAACTTTTCTTTTCTTTTCTTTTTCTTTTTTGGGTAAAAATTATGTACTCAACTTAATTGCTAGCTAATACCACAAAAGCATATATTAATCAATAAATTTAACACAAAAAAATAGTACACAAATCCTGATATTACTCTAAAATTCTACTCTGGCAAAAAGAAGAAAAAACTCCAAAACTTTACTATTTTTTATGATTAATTATTAATTACTAAGTAGTATTCCTTCAATTGTAAAACAATCAACACTTTAACAAAGATTTTAATTGTATAAAACTCATCATGCAAGTAAAATAGGAATTAACACTTGATATTGAACTATTAATCCCAAGTCGTGTGTTTGTTTTTAAAAGTAGACATGAGACTATTGGTCCCGGAATAATAAAATAACTTAAAAGGAGAAACTATTTAATACCATGTCCAACCACGTATTATAATCCCTATCATTTGTGACTAAATATTTGTGAAAAAAATTAACATTTATATTTGTTCAAAATGATTGTTGTATAAGCCTTTCTGCTTGATTAAATCACAACCAAACCAACTTGGCAGAGAGATCATGAAGCATGCGATGTGTATTAGGGCTTGACGATCAACTGTTGTTATGAAGCATGTGATGTGTATTCTTTGTTTGTTGGAACATATAGTTGTTGTGTGATGATTTGATCACCAACTGAATGTTTTACATGACTGCGTTGCTTTAATATATTTTGTTGAAGTATATTATTGCCTCAAACCAATCAAGTTTTCCTCTTGCTTTTTGGAAAGCTCTCTTCCTCTTGCCTTTTGGCATGTTTTTGGTCTAGACCTCCTGTTTTTCGTTTCTGTTCCTAACGGATTCGGATAGGCGGTTGCCTCACTCTGATTTGTCTGAGGTATGTTGTCTTCTCACACTTGATGATGAGGATTCCGGTGGCCTAGTGCTAGATGAGGATATTGTTAAGAATCCTGATGATGATTTGTCTCTTTGTTTGGTTGGCAAGTTTCTTACGGACAAGCTGATTAAGTTTGATGCGATGAAGGATACTTTGATCCCAATCTGGAACCCAGTCATGGGTATCGATGTGAAAGAATATGGTGATAGCAGGTTTATGTTCCGGTTTTTTCATGAGCGTGATATGGCTCGAGTGCTCAATGATGGCCCTTGGTCGTTTTCCAATCATATTATTCTCTTGCGGCGTCTTGCTCTCGGGGAGCAGCCTTCCCAAGTTCCGCTTAATATGGTTGAGATGTGGATTCAGATTTTTGATCTTCCTATTGGGTTTATGTCTGAGCGGATTGGGGTGGCGGTGGGCAATTATATTGGTAAGTTTGTGTCGTCTGATGCCCAGAATTTTGATGTAAAGCTAAAGACCTTTATGCGTATTCGAGCAGTCATGGATGTGCAAAAACTGATTACCCAAAAAATGCGGCTTAAAAAGCCTATCGGGGATTGGTTTTGGGTGAATTTTAAGTATGAGAGATTGCCCACATTTTGTTTTTATTGTGGTCTGATGAGTCATGCAGAACCTTTCTGCCGCAAGTCCCGCGAAAATCCTCTCCCTCCTGAGAAATGGTCGTATGGCCTTTGGCTTCGTGCGCAATCTCGTCGACAGGGTGGACGCGTTGCAGACAAATGGCTTCGTTCTTCAATTCAGGATAGTCCATCTCCGATCTCTAGTGATGGTGACCCAAATATGGCCATGGATATGGGAACACCGAAATCACAGGATACAGGTAAGACAGTTGTCGTCCATGATAAGCAACATCCTAACTTTATGGGATTAAATGGGATTTTCGTGTATTCGTTGGGATCCTCTTTAGTGCCATCTATTATGCCAATTAATGGTCCTATTTCTATGGAAGATGCCCACCATTGGCGTGATTCTTCTTTGGCGAAGCGTCGTCGTCTGCAAACTTAGTGGATATTCAAGTGATGTGGTCTATACGAGTCTAGTTCATTGGTTCCTGTTGATACTACTTTGGTTAATCCGACACCAGTAAACGGATTGAAGGTGGGTCCTGGTCCCCAGGCCCACCGAGGCCCATGACGACTTTGAGTTGGAAATGTCGTGGGCTGGGCAACCCACGGACAATTCATGTTCTTGCGGACTTAGTCCGTAATTTTAAGCCTTGCTTTATAATTCTGATTGAAACTATGCTATTTCACGATCGATTGAATGAAATAAAAGTTAAGTTGGGTTACGACGGTGTGTTTGCCGCTAGGAGTTCAAGCCATGGAGGAGGTATTGCTCTTCTATGGAAATTTAAAAATTGTGCTCGTCTTATTTCATATTCGAATCACCATATTAACGTCGAAGTTCATCTTTCTGATATGTTTCCCTGGAGATTGACGGGGTTTTATGGCTATGCTGCTCGTCACCAACGACGTCATTCGTGGGACTTATTGCGGCATCTCAGTAGTCAATCTAATCTCCCTTGGTGTTGTATTGGGGATTACAATGACCTTCTTGCGTCTTCTGAGAAACGTGGGGCTCTCGATCACCCCCCCGTGGCTGGTCGATGGGTTCCGACATGCTGTTGATGATTGTGGGCTTATGGATATTGGTATGGAGGGCCATCCGTTCACTTGGGAGCGCCGTCGTGGTTTTCCCGATTGGGTTGAGGAGCGCCTCGACCGTGCTTTGGTTTCTTTTTCGTTGTCTGAGGCCTTTCCTCACGTTCCCTTCGTAATGTTGAGGCTGCCATGTCAAATCATTCAACTATCTTGTTGGACATCCGGGCTACAGTGTCAAGTGGTCGGCGACGTAAATTTTGGTTTGAGAATTATTGGCTTCGGGACCAAAATTACAGGTGTTGGTTCAGGTTTCGGAGAATTTGTGGGTCATGATCTTTGGTAGTCCCATTCTTGAGCAAATTCAACGTTGTGGTACAGATTTAATGTCTTGGGGGGCTCATCTGTCTTCCTATTTCCGTCGTGACATTGTTGTGTGCAAGGGTGAACTGCGATTTCTTCGTTCTCAAGGGAATTTGGCTTCTGTTGATCAATTTAATCAATGGAAGAGCCGCTACAACTTATTGCTTGCTCAGCAGGAGGATTTCTGGAAGCATAGGTCCAAACAAATGTGGCTCAAAGCTGGTGATTCAAATTCTAAGTATTTCCACTCTACTGCTTCCTCTAGGAGAAAGAATAATACTGTATTGCAACTCAAGGACTCTCATGGGTTGTGGGTTCAGTGGGACTCTGGTATGGCTGATTTACTGCAATCATATTTTACTAATATCTTCTCTTCCGAAGGTTGTCGTAGTCAGTAGGTTTTGAACAGCATTAACGTGTGTGTAACAGATAGTCACAGTGCATCTCTTATAGCTCCTTTTTCTAAAGATGAAGTGAAAGCGGCCTTATTTTCTATGCACCCTGATAAAGCCCCGGGTCCCGACGGAATGAATCCCGCTTTCTATCAGCGATTTTGGAATATTGTTGGGGATTCTGTTGCTCATTCTTGCCTTTCCTTTTTGGATCAAGTGGCGTTCCCTGATCGGTTCAATGAAACCAATATTGTGTTAATTCCAAAGAAGTCTGGCCGGAGTTTATTCTTGATTTATGCTTCTATCTCGTTATGCTGATGTAATTTATAAGATTGTAGCTAAGATGTTGGCTAACCGTTTAAAGTTTATGTTGGACTCTCTTATTTCTGAACAGCAGAGCGCTTTTATTCCTGGGCATCTTATCACAGACAATATCATGGTGGCTTCGGAGATTATTCATTATCTCAAAAGGAAGCGCTTGAGGTAAAGGTAGGTTTCTCCGCTCTTAAGATTGATATGAGTAAAGCCTATGATCGGCTCGAGTGGGAGTATTTGCAGTAAGTTATGGTTCAGATGGGGTTTTCGTCGGTTTGGATTCGATGGATTATGTTATGTGTTACCACTGTCCGGTATTCTATTGTTCATAATGGTGTTGAACTTGATTCTTTTACGCCTTCTAGGGGTCTTCGGCAAGGCTGGCCGTTGTCGCCTTACTTGTTTATCCTTTGTGCAGAGGGCTTCTCTTCCCTGCTTCGTAAGTATGAACGTTGTGGGTTTATTCATGGTTGCAGGGTCACGCCTCGAGCTCCTGTGGTTTCGCATTTCTTTTTTTGATTTGACGCGATTACTTATTTTTAAAGCAACCCCTTCTGAGAGTCAGAATGTTAAAGAATGTATACATTTGTATGAATTGGCTTCGGGAAACGAATCAACTTCCATAAGTCTTCTATCCTTTTAGTGCTGCTAACTGTTGTGGAGATCGCGAGGAGGTGATTAGCTCTATTTTGGGTGTGCACTCCACGTTTGACCATGGATTCTATTTAGGCCTTCCTTCTTTTGTGGGGAAAAATAGAAATAGTGCATTATCTTTTATTAAGGAAAGGGTTTGGTCTAGGCTTGCAGGGTGGAAGTCAAAGCTTCTGTCAAAATCAGGTAAGGAGGTCTTATTGAAAAGTGTGGCCCAAGCCCTTCCTATTTTTGCCATGAGTGTTTTTCTCTTGCCTAAGGAGCTTTGCTCGGTGTTGGAGGCTGCTATGAATCGGTTTTGGTGGAGAGCTGGGGTGGGGCATTCACTGGTTTGGCTGAAAAATGTTGTGCGCCAGAAAGGTGAATGGTGGTTTGGGTTTCAAAAGTCTTTATGATTTTAATCTTGTTATGCTTGGCAAGAATGGGTGGAGGCTAATGTCGAGGCCGGATTCTTTGGTTGCTCGGGTCTATAAGGCCCGTTATTCTCCTCATTCTTCTTTTCTTCTAGCCCCTCTTGGGAATAATCCAAGCTTTATTTGGAATAGCATTAGAGCTGCTCAACCTCTATTGCGCCAAGGCTGCTGTTGGCGTGTGGGCGACGACAATTCTATTAACATTTGGACTGATCCTTGGCTGTCGGATCAGTCTAACCCTTGGCTTGAGACGCCTATTATTCCTGCTCTTAAAGAGGTAACTGTTGCTGGCCTTTTGTCCCCAGTTGGCGGATCGTGGGATGAGGATGTTCTTAGGGATCTCTTCTGTGATCGTGATATTGGCCTCATACAGAGTCTTATTCGTCGTAGGAGTGGGGTTGATAAGCTTTATTGGAGTCTTGAGAATCGAGGGTTGTATACTGTTAGGAGCGCTTATAAGTTGCTTACATCGGGTTTGCAATCGTTGTCCCCTTATCATTCCTTGCCAGTCTGGAAGAAGTTATGGGCAGTTCGAGTTCCACCCAAGGTTAAACATATGGTGTGGAGGTTATGTAGTGGGTGTCTTCCTTTTAAGGAAAATCTACGTAGTAAGAGAGTGGATGTCGATATCTTGTGTCCGGTTTGTAAGGTTGCGGTTGAATCAACGTCCCATATCTTTGCTTCCTGCTCGTTTGCTCATGCTTGTTGGAAACTGTTCTTCGATTTTGTGATGGCCCTATTAATGATCTTGATTTTTTCCACGGTCATTTATTCGTATTTTTAATGGTGGTTCGGGGATAAAGTTGCTTCATGTATATGGTGATTTGGGCTTTATGGCGTAATCGAAACGAGGCACTATGGAATCAAAAGTTCCAGCTACCTAAGAGTTTGCTGAATTTGGCCAGCTCTTTTCTTTTGCAATGGGTGTCGGTGCAAGGTTCTGCTGGTCCTGAGGTCTTCTCGACAGTGGATAACGGAGCTGTGTGTTGGACAAAACCTCTTTTGGGTTGGTTAAAGTGTAACTGTGATGGGGCCACGTTTGCTCAGTCTAATAAGATTGGTTTCGGGTGGGTTGTGCGTGATCAGTTTGGAGCTATGGTGGCATCTGGGAGCGCGGCGGTGGACGGGTCTGATCCCGATATGGCCGAGGCTTTAAGGTGTAAGGAGGCCTTGTGTTGGTTGAAGGCTCAGGCTGCCCGTCAGGTGATTATGGAGATGGATTCACTGAATTTAGTTCTAGTGCTTCGTCAGCATGTTTCTTTTCTTAGTCTCCTTGGTGATGTTATTGATGAGTGTAAGCAAATCCTCCAGGATATTGAGGATAGTCGTGTGTTTTGTTCATAGGTCAGCGAATTCGGTTGCTCATGTTTTGGCACATGCGTCGATTTCTATGTCTGATGCGCATATCTGGAGAAGTTCTCCTCCTCAGTTTATTTGTAATGCTTTGAATTTGGATGTTTAATGAAATTCCCATAATTTTGTCAAAAAAAAAATGATTGTTGTATCATATCCTACGGTTATATACTAAAACTAATGAGAATATGATATCTTTGATATTAGTTGTAAGGTTTTAACTTATAACAATCCAAATTGTAAGTTTTTATTCAATTCTTTAAGTAATTCTAGACAAAACAATGATTATTTTAAGTTATCTCATGAATAATCTTATTTAAAACAAATGTGTGTCTGCCTAAGATTAGTAGTCTTCAAATTATAATTCATGGGGATATAGTTTCGAAATTATAATTTTTACAAACAAACATGACTCATGATTAAAAGAATAAGTAAAATAGTGTTCTAGCTGTACCAAAAAAGAAAGAAAGAAAGAAAGAAACTCAGTTTTCATCTTCTAGTTATCGTGTTCTTGCAATAACAATTTGAAAGAAATGTCAGAAGAGTATGTAACCAGTTGTTTCTATAGAAGAACAGTATCTACCAAGGAAAAAAGAAGTTGGATATCTGTCAAATATATGCCAATTATGTACTCAAATTTACTTAACTATAAGATTTTAATTGCAGTTGCATAAATATTATGTACACATGCATCCTTATAATGGAGTAGTCGGTCTTATATATATAAATTCATTCATAAATAGGTTTGAAACTCTTGTAAGCCATGACTGCATAGAAAGGGTCCGATCCAGACATGAATCCCAGCAGCCCCATGATCCAATTGAAAGGCTCTTGAACACTACGGCCACCAGCAGCTGGTAATTTGCTTATAATTTCGGGCTGCGTAAATCCTTCCACACATTGGAAGTATTGCACCACCAATTGCACCCGACCATAGCCAGTCCCGTCCCTCCATGCACTAATGGCTTTCTCATAGAACAACCGGTTACTAAAGCTCACAATAAACACCCCTCCTGGCCTCAGTATCCGACATACCTCTGCAAATATCTGTCAATACAAGCAGGAAGTGACATTTTCAAGCACAGTATAAGTTCACATAATATAAATTTCTATGATAATATCGAGAGTGGTTAACATAAATTTAACTTTGATCAATTGACAAGTGTCAACATGCAGATTGAGGGTGATTTGTTTCTGCTTATTATCACTGTATTGCGTTAGAAATATCACTGCCTCAAAAGTAAAATCTCAAACTAACATTCTTTGCACCTATGAAAAATGAGTATTGATAGTATATCAATATTTAACTAACCTTTTCGGGATGTTGAAGATACTGTACACTTACTGTACACAAAACCGCATCAAAACTGCAACTCTCGAGTTCAAACTTGTGATCCTGATTGAGATCCTTTACAAAGAAATAATGGAGCCTGAGGTTCCTGGTCAGCTCTTGTGCATTAAGCCCATGGCCTACAACTCTTTTGTACTTAACTTCTTCTGGTAAATGGCTAACCCATGAGCTCATTAGGTCAAGAATCTCCGAATCAGGTCTCAATTTATCCCTATAAAGATTGGTCAATGTGGAGATAAATTTATCATCAACATGGGTCACAAATCTTGGGTATGCATAAAATTCTCTATCAGGCCCAAAATCAAGCTTAGTTCTTCCTTCTTGGGAGAGTACCAGCCGTTTGATCTTTGATTGCAAATCTTCTTCATCTCTAATAGTGTTGAAAACTACTTGTTTCTTGGTTTTGGATGAGAGAGAAAAGTGTTGATAGCTGATGGAAGTAGGTGATGGATGCCATGGCTTGGAATTTGGATGAATGGTAAGCATGAGGTTTTTTTTATTAGTTAGTTAGATTGATAGATAGATGGATAAGGTTGGTTTGATCTTTTATTTTTGGTACATAAATTTGGTTTTGGCAGAATAGTGGAAAGGAAAAAGAGGGAGTAGTTGTTCTATAGGGCTCTAGTGGGTACAGGCCCATAAATACTACTAATTTAATTCTTAATCTATGTCAAACAAAAATAAAAAATTATGGGCCTCATTTGTAGTTTAGCCCAATTTCATGTTTAATGACAAACTAAATCTAATATGTATTCGAATTTTTTATTTTTTACGGGGTATTTGGAATGACACCTTATATTCTTCATTTCATTTCATCCTCTATTTTTTTTTTATCTATTTTATTCTTTCAAACTAAGTGTAAAATAATTTTTCTATGCGGACATGATAATTGAACACGAGTATTTTACAATTACCATATTCGCATAGTAGTGGGGGTGGCCCATGGATTAGGGGGAAGTCTTAAAAGAAACGGAAGAGACAAAATGGATGATGTTGATTAATTAAAAATTTAAAAATAAGTAGGCAACTAATATAGAGACAACATGATTTGGAAAAGAATGTTTGAATATGATGATGGCAACATCCACGGGCGTGGCGGGCTACAGTAAAAGAGAAATGAAAAGGTTTGAGTTTAACTTCATAGTTTGATTCCCATGATACAAGTTCAACTTAATTAAACAAGTTTGATAATCTCTGCAAATATGAGTAAATAATGAAATAATTAGTAACATTTTTTATACATGTGTTATGTTTACATTTTAAAAAAATTACAGCTTGAGAGATTAATTAATAGATTGAAAAGAAATGCATACATCTTCATCCAATAGAATAGTATTGGTGTTGTCACTCTTGTTTGTTTTGTATTTACTCCCTTCCAAATTCAAATATCTCTCACTTTGATAATAAAGTTATATAGTTGATTCAAATGAACTTGCTGGTACATAGTTGTAAGACTCGGCTCTTATGAAGTAAAAGTTATTTTTAAACAGTAAAATATTTAATTAATAAAATATTATAGTTAAAGGTAATATATTCAAATTATCAGAGAAACTGTTTGTTGGGAAATATTCTTTTTTCGGTGAATATTTTTTCTGTCGGGAAAGATTATATTCGGTAAGAAAGTACGACGGCGCCGAAATAACCAATCATTGGTGGGCCCCACAACGAAATAACTGTCGGATATAGAAAGCGGCATAAATAACTTTTTTAAAAAATTGACGGCAGAACTTTTACAGTTAATTGTTGAAATACCCAGCGATAAAAATACATTAATATGTGTTGTTCCACAGTAGTACGCGATATTGCACATTATCTCTAATTATTAATTCTTACGTAAGAAGTCAATCAATATTTCATTTAATAATTGTCACAGTAGTTACTGCATAATATCTCATATTATTGATTCAATAATTGTTACATGCAATAACATCTGCAAGGTATTTATATTATTTAATCAATAATATGACACAAGAACTTATATTATTTGATATGATATTATTAAACAGTTATCATTATTGACAATGTCTAGAAAGTTATGTCAAGTAAAGGGGTTAGTTAATTGCTCGCCGTTTATACGGAAGTCCCCTTCTTTTCAGAGAATGATCAGGTTGTCAATATTACAAATTTATTATATTAATTGGGATTATTTAATTCTTACTTCAAAGCAGGGGTGGACCTGCAGCAGGGCAGGGGGGCACCTGACCCCACTGAATTTTCAGGGGGTCATATTAGGGAATTTTTTTTTAAGAGGGTCTAAAGTGATTATGTATACTAAGTCACATGACCCCTGATGAATGAGTTTTATACTCATAATTGAGTGCGTTTGAGCTTAATCTTTTGGTTGATTTTAAGTGTTTGTGTCTATTCATGCATGTTTTATATTATTTTGTAGGAATTGGGACAAAAATTACTTGGATCGACGTTTGGGGTGGCTAGATTCGCGTTTTTGACTTGTTATTTACATAACAGTCACTTCAGAGCCAATTTGAGTAATGCTTCAGACTTTATTTCGAAACACTTAAAGAATAAAAGTTGTAGATCTACGTCTCCTATTTTCGGAACATCTTGAATCATCAAAATCGGAGTTCGGACGAAGAAGTTATAACTATTTTCCCAAAGGACGTCGGAGCAGAAAATGTCAGAAAATGTTCCAATCTTCGGGCGCTAGGAGCGGTGTTCAGTTGCCATGCCCCAAATAAAGTATACTGGGGAAGTGATCAAGCGAGGCTTGGGCCGACGTTTGCTTTAGCTTAATTTTGACACCTTTTTGACTCAAAATTGGATTGAGTTTGTTCCTAAGCTAAAAATTGGACTTATAACCTATAAATACATGATGTAAGGCATAAAATAAAGGGGGATTACATAGATTAGACTAGATAAAACACTCTATTAGATTAGAATATAAACCCTAATTCTTAATTAGCCATTGGAGATTGAAGCAAATTGAAGAACACTGAAGATCAATAGCAAAAGCAAGAGGGGAGCATCAGATTTGCTGACAACAGATTCTATTCTCTTCTCTTATCTGTTTTTTCAGTTGTGGATTCTTAGTTTCAATTCATTAATTATGAACTAACTCTTTTATTAAGATTTCAATTGAACCTTTTATGTCTATAAATTAGTTATTTGATTTATTCCAATTATTTATGTCAAAGTGAATTGTTTATCTTGTCTTGAGCTTATTGATTAATTATCTGATCAGTAATTACCTTGTTACTCTAGAAGGAATTGAAAGAAGAATTCTAGGGTTAGAACTGCGCATGATAACATGTGACTTAGTTGTTTGCATGGTGAATAATTAGGTTTGTGAATTGAATATAAATATTTGTTCACCGCATGTAACACATAAGGAATTGGAATTGAAGGAGTTTAATTCAATTGTTTTGCATAGGAATATAGCAAGATTAATCTGGATTAAATAGAAGTCAAATGATCTCAATTGATCACTTGGAAAAGGACTTTTGGCATTTGAGAATTCATGTTAACAATTCAGTAGGCATAATAATTGGGATGATTGGATAATTGATTTATAATTCATAATTGAGGATATTGAAGTCTTAATATTTATTTATCTGAATTCAGTCATAAAGCAATTCAGTTTAATTAGTTAATTTAGTTTTCTTAATTAGAAAAATCACGATTTGAGATTGTTTAAATAAAATTAGTTTGGTTAAGAATTAGTACTTGGTGATTTTTATTAAATAATTCCTCGTGTGAACGATACTCTACTTTCAATTTATTACTTGTTGACCGTGTATACTTGCACGTATTCATTGATTGCGAAATCGACCAACAAGTTTTTGGCGCCGCTGCCGATGAATGAATTTAATAATTATTTACTAATATTAATCTCAATCAAATTAGTCTTAATTTAAACATTTTTATTTTTATTTTTAATTATCTTCCTTTATTTCTCTCTTTTTAGGTACCATGGATGACTTTGCATATCAATGGTCATACACGAACATGACTCAACCAAGGGAAACATGGATTGATGGACTTAATACATTTTCTGTAGAGCCAATACAAATTGAGGCAAATTCGAAGACGTTGGAGGTTATCGCAGCCCAACAGAGTCGAAGGATGGCAAAAATGACTCAGTCAAGGGGAGTGGAGATTGACAGACTCGCGACACTTTCTGCATTGTCAGCACAGATTGAAACACTTTCGAGGAGGTTAGCTTTTGAAGCTCAATGTCGTCAAAGTGTGGCAGTTACTTGTGATTATTGTGCTAAAAATCATCCGAGTCATCAATGCACCACCAGTTTCGAGTCGGTACAGTATGGTGGTGATTACCCCAACAATTATGTCTATCCGAACAACTATTATCAGGATTGAGGGTATCACCCGGATTTTTCATGGAGCCATACTCATCAAGATCAATTTTATGCTCCAAGACCAACATACCCACCGGATTTCTCGTGTCTACCTCCACTACAACAGGAAGAACATTCAAATTTGGAGAAAATTTTGTCCAAGTACATAGCTTCATGTGAGGAGAAGAGGATTAATCAAGAGATATTGAGTCAAAATTTGACAAACCAAATGGAACAACTAATAAGTGCCTCGAACATTTGTCCTCAATACACTTGGCCTTATGACATGGATTCTGAGACTAATGGTGAGCCTGAACCAAGTCTGCAACCGGATGTGCCAAATGATATAGATGGTGAAAGAGAGGAGACACTTGGGGACCAAGAAAAGAAGATCGGCAAAAATCTAACTTTGAGTACCAATGAAGATGACCCAATTTTGATAGTGACCCACGTACCTTCTCCACAAAAGTTCAAGAATCAGGCGTTTTGCAAAACCATGCCTAATTGGCGATCATGTTGTGGCAGCGCCCCAAAATAGTATACATCACCTATTACGAGTTGTCAATACATGATACAGAAACAACTACAACTTTATTATTACAACGTAGAAAGCTGTGAGTTTGAATACAAATATTATCTTCTAGACAATATCTATACTCAAATAAATTCTCATCACATTTATTGATACATTATTTTACAAAATGGTGAGGACTACTAAACAATCCTTTCTAAAACCTTCATTCCATACCCCAGACTCGCACTTCGCTTATATTCTCGCCTCTTGAGAAAAATGGAACAAAAAAAAGGAAAGGGTGAGCTCAACTAGCTCAAGAAAAGAATATTATGACTAAGATAATATACAACAAATTATCGTTAGTCTTCAACAGGAAAAATATAATAGAATACAATAGACAACAAATTTTAAATCAATATTCGCAGTGAAATAATAATTCATTAGAAGAGTTAAGTAGAGAATGCAAACTACTATCTTCTATGTATGAATTTAAAAGTTCATCGTCTATCTTTTATCCCTGTAACATCAATCAATATACATACGGAATCAAATATTCATCTTTCAGACTACTGGGCCAAAGATATTCATCGATTAAGTCATGTTCATTTAAACACTGTTCATCTTTGCAGCTCTACGGGCCAAAGATATTCTTGAGAAATCATTCATCTTTGCACTACAAAGCCAAAGATATTCTTAAGAAATCATTCATCTTTGCACTCTACAGCCAAAGATATTCCATAATATCATCATTTAAGACCGAGGATGATGAAAATATTTTTTTAAAGAAACGAATCCAAATTGAAACAAAATGACAAGGATTAAGGATTAAGGATTCAGTACTTGGTTTTATCCACGCGTCCAAAAATACCTCAAAAATAATCATAGTGGTGTAAAATTCAAGAATGATCAAAACATGGATACAATCGAGTTAGTATCCGAATAGATGTTTTAGACGAAAAGAAGAAATTTTATTTTTTAGGTGAATAGTACCATATCGTGAATAGTCAGATATCGTGAATAGTAGGCCAGATATCGTGAATAGTAAACTCAGACACCAAAAGATAGAAATTCCACAAAAACATCTTCACGCTTCATGAATAGTACTCGTGAATAGTAACTCGTGAATAGTAACTCATGAATAGTAACTCGTGAATAGTAACTCATGAATAGTAACCCCGACATGAAAAAGTTCCAAATTTGATAAAAACTTCAGATCAACATTTCAGTATAATGATATTGAAGAAATAATATCATTACGAAAAAAAATAATATCCCTTACCTCGAAAGATTTGTATTTCTAGCTGGAATACCGGGTATAATGCTGAAGGGAACTTGCACCGTCTAACAATACTCAAAGTATACTCAAAATACTCACAAGAATACGCTCGATAATATAGAGAGAAAACTTTAGTTTACGGTGTGATTTTCAATTCTAACCCCAAGACCCTATTTATAGGAAAAACTTTAGAACACCAAAAGCAGAAAATTTAATATAATATTAATATAATTATACAAATTTTCCTTAGCCCACCTTTTTAGTCAAAAACACCAGCCACACATGTTAATGATATCCAAAAAAAATACAAAAACGCTTTTTTCTAACAAAAATAATTTAAACTCCCAAAAATCAATTATTTTGAGTTTTGAGACTTCAATAATTCATAATAACTAGCTCTTTCATCGTAAAATTGAATCTCACGAGTTTTTATAGGAATTTCAATTCTCTACAACTTTGCGTAAGAAAGTTTTTCCAAATTCCAAACATAAATTGGCCGAAATCCACAAAACCAGGCGATTTTACTGTTTATAATCAAATTTTCATCAATAAATGGGGTCCAATTTACATGTTTAACATGTTTTAAACATTTATTGCAACAAAAATACTCTTCCTCGTATACTCATATATCCCACATTCGTTGTAAAAATATCATAGATTAATATATTATTAAAATAATATATTTAAATGAATTATTTTATCGAGAAAAAGATAAAATATTAATTTTCAACAATTGTCATTTTAAAAATTTTCTCCATCTATATCCACATAAAATCAATATTTTCCTTATCATATAAATCAATAATTAATTATTCACAAATAATATTACGAGAATCACAATATCGACAACAGAGCGGTTCAGAAAGATGGGGCTTTCAATAAGAATTTCTTCTTCTTGGTAGCATGATTAGGTGACCAAACCTCTCCTTAGATGAGAACTTTCTAGACATTGCCAATAATGTTATCTAATAATATTATTCGGATAATATGAATTATTGCTTCGATAATGAAAATATCGTGTAATGACAATTATTGAAACAACAAAGAATATAAAATATCAACGCAAGACAATTATTAACTCGATAAAATCTTTGAAAAGAATTATTCGTAACCATTATTGAGTAGTGCCTTCTTACGTAAGAATCAATAATTGGTGCAATACCGTGTCTTCTCGTTTCAACAACGCGTATTAGTGTGTTTTAACCACCGGGTATTCCAACAAAGATAATCAGAATAACAACGCCTGCTATTTAAAAAACAACTTATATTTGTCGTTTTCTTCATCCAATCGCTTTCAAGTTATGGGGCCCACACATGGTCAAGGCGGGCTGTGGCATTTAATATTCCAGAAGCGGTATGAATATTCCACGACCAAACGAATATTCCCAAGCGATAATGAATATTTTATAACCACTTGCTTATTTTGAAATATTTGCGTATTTAACCCTTAACTATCCACATTAATCAAATCAACCCTTACTATTTCAAAATAATAAATAAAGGAAATTCCTTTTTATTTAAAAATTTGAGGTCTTACAACCTCCCTCCTTATGAAATTTCGTCCTCGAAATTGGACGACGATACACAGTGTTTGAAAAGGTGAGGATACCTCGCTTTCATTTCCGTTTCCAATTCCGGTCATTTCTCTATAGCATGATTCCTCCACAAAACTTTAACTTGTGGTATGACCTTTCTTAGCGTGGGACATGCTCCTTCCTATCCAAGATCTTGGATGTGTACCTCCTCATACGTTAAGTCTTCATTTATCTCGTCCGGTTCTAACTCAATAACGTGGTTCGGGTCTTTCACATATTTTGAAATCATGATATATGAAACACATTATGAACACGAGACATACTCGGAGGTAACGCAAGTCTATAGGCTACATTTTCTACTCGGTCAAGAATTTGAAATGGACCAATAAATCGTGGATTGAGTTTTCCTCTCTTCCCAAATCTTGTAACTCCCTTCCATGGAGCAACTCATGACAATACATGATCCCTACATTAAATTCCACGTCCTTTCGATGAAGATCCGCATAACTCTTTTGTCGATCTTGTGCTTGGTTGTATATCGTTGTCGAATCATTTGGATCTTTTCGGTGATCATACGTATCTTAACTCGGGTCCCAACAATGTTGCTTCACCCACCTCATCCCAACATATTGAGAAGCGACATTTTCGTCCATATAATGCTTGAATGGAGCCACACCTATACTTGCACGATAAGCGTTGTTGTTGTAGGAGAATTCCACCAATGGTAAATACTTATCCCAACTACCCTTGAAGTCAGGACATGAGTCTTAATAGATCTTCAAGAGTTTGAATAGTCCTCTACGATTGTCCGTCCGTTTGGGGATGGTATCTTAGAACTAAATCGCAAATCCGTGCCCATAGCTTTTTGCAAGCTAACCCATAATCTTGAAGTGAATCTTGGGTCACGATCCGAAACTATGGATCTGGTATGCCATGCAACCTCACAATCTCATTCACGCATACATACTAGCAAGACGTTCAAGGAATAAGTCTCCGTGTCGGCAAGAAATGAGCGAGACTTGGTTAATCTATCAACAATAACCCAAATAGCATTGATGCCTTGAGAAACCGTAGGAAGACCCAGAACGAAATCCATAGTAATGTGTCCCACTTCCATTCCAGGAATCTCAAGTGGTTGCAACGGACCCTTAGGTACAAGATGCTCCGCCTTTTTACGTTGGCAAGTTAAACACATCGAGATAAACTTTGCAATCTCTCTTCATATTGTTCCACCAAAATGTATGTCGAAGATCACGATACATTTTAGTACTTCGAGGATGGATTGCAAATGGCGTATTGTGTGCCTCCATCATAATCTTGTACTTCAAATCGAGTCGTTAGGAACACAAAGTCTAGAGTGGACTCAAGTATTCCTTCTTCATCAATTCTCGCCCGGAATAGCTCCTCCTTCTTGTACTTTCTTCTTCATACGCATCATCATCCCGATTCGGTGGCTTGAGCAACCTTAACTTTTTCTATTAAAGTTGGCTCACGCGTATACTTGACATCATCGCACTCGTTCCCAGTATATGATCTTCTACTCATCGCGTCATTACCACATTCACTTTACCGGGATGGTATTGAATAGTGTGGTCGTAGTCTTTCAATAGCTCGAGCCAGCGTCATTTGCCAGATGTTGAGTTCTTTTTGAGTGAAGAAATATTTAAGGCTTTTATGGTCGAATATATCTCCACTTTCTCCCCATATAGATAGTGCCTCCATATTTTTAGCGCGAAACGCGGGCCGCTAACTCTAGATCATGAGTAGGATAATTCCTCTCATACTCTTTAAGTTGTCGTGAGGCATAGGCTATGACTTTCCCACGTTGCATGAGAACACATCCTAACCCTTTGCTGAAGCATCATTTGTAGATAACAAATCCATCCGAACGGATGGTATTGTTAGAGCAGTCTTGAAATAAGTCTCCTCTTAAGCTCTTGGAAACTTTTCTCGCGATTCTTCGCTCCAAACGAATTTTGTATCCTTCCGAAGTTAATTGAGTTAATGGAGTAGCGATTCGAGAAAACCCTTCCACGAATCTCGATAATAACCCATTAAGCCCAAAAGCTACGACTTCTTGATCCACCGACTTGGTTGCTCTAACTTTGTATTGCTTCAATCTTGGCGGATCAGCAGATACTCCATGTTTCGACACTACGTGCCCAAGGAATGCTACTTCCTCAAGCGAACTCGCATTTCTTCAATTTGGCATATAGTTGGTTTTCACGAAGCCTTTGGAGTACCAACTTAAATGGTGCTCATGATCTTCACGGCTTTTGGAATATATGAGGATGTCATCAATAAAGACAACAACGAATTGATCCAAATATTCCTTGAATACTCGGTTCATCATATCCATGAAAGCCGCAGGAGCATTAGTTAATCCGAAAGACATGACTAAAATTCATAATGCCCATACTGGAGTTACGAAGGCGGTCTTTGGAATATCCTCGATTCTAATCTTCATTTGATGATATCGAGCGAAGATCGATTTTGAAAAGAATTGTGCCCCCTTAGAATGGTCAAACAAGTCATCAATACGAGGTGAGGATACCTATTCTTGATGGTGACATGGTTCAATTCCCGATAGTCAATACAAAGTCGCATACTCCCGCCTCTTTCTTCTTTACAAATAAAACAGGAGCACCCCAAGGAGATGTCTTGGGGCCAGAATGAAACCGATGTCCAACAATTTCGTAGTTGGACCTTTAACTCTGAAGTTCAATAGGAGCCATTCGATATGGGGTTTTAGAAATGGGCTTTGTATGCGGGTTCAAGATCAATAAAGAATTTAACTTCACGTTACGGGGTAGGCAAGGAAGTTCTTCTTGAAATACGTCGGGAAAGTCAATAACAACGGGAATATTATTCAAATTTGGCGTGTCTTTATTCAAATCCATAACATGGGCTAAGAAAGCTTGACATCCGTTTTTAATAAGCGAATAGCTTTATGATTAGATATGACGGTGATTGATTTTAATGGTTTAGTTGTTTGAATTAAATACAACAGGTTGGTTAGGAATATGAAAACTAACAACCTTACGAAAACAATCAATTTTGGCATGATGAGTAGTTAACCAATCAATCCCTAAAATCACATCAAAAGCAAGTATCTTTAAAGAGATAAGGTCACGGTAAGGTAATGGTGCCAACTTGAATCAAACAAGATTTATAAACAATGGATGTGATGAAAGTTTCTCTAACGGAGTTTCCACATCTAGGTCAAAGTCTAATTTCTCTCGAGTCAAGTTTAAACGTTGAGCACATGCGGGAGAGATAAATGAATGGGTAGCACCGGTATCAAGTAAGGTATAAACTTCGCAAGAATTTATAAATAGCTTACCCGTGATCACCTCGTTTGGGTTCCTCGCATTATGACCGATCACAACAAACGCTCTTCCGGAATCGTTGACTTTGACTTTTACGGGACGAGTCTTTTGAGTCAAATCCCCCATTGAACTAGGTTTTGCTATCTTTGTATAATCTCGAGCGATATGTCCTTCCTTTCCACAATTATAGCATACCTTGGCTGTTGTGGGCGGTTTGGTCGATATGTCCCTCTTTTCGCATTTGTAGCATATAACCGGTGGTCGTTCTCCTCCTTAGAACCGATTCTTTCAAGACATTGCTATCATCTTCACATGGTCGTTGTTAAATCTCCTCTTTTTAAAATCTCCTCGACTCGCTTCTTCTATTTTCATGGCCATGATTACCACAGAGTGGTTACCATTTCTGTCCGTCATTTCTTTCTCCGCAGTTATCATTATTCGCATTATTGCTATCTACGATACGATCCTGGTTGTGGTCCCTCGGTTGACCGTAGTAATCGTTATCTCGCTCTAATAATTGAGCCACATTTACAACATCCGAATAAAGAGAAAATTTATGAGAAATGAGATATTGGCGTATCGGGTTTCAAACCTCTAAGAAACATCCGCGTCATCGTTCCTCATTCTCCACCAAATGAGGTGCAAACACGGATAACTCGCAAACTTTGCCTCGTCTTTGAGACACCGTCATGTTGTTTTGTTCCAATCGATGAACTCCACTTCCTTCATATAGACGAACACTTTCGGAAAGTATTTGTCATTAAATAGCTCCAAACGCGTCTCCAAAGACATCTTTGAGTGCGGAATTTGGATGGATGCACGCTTACGCAGACTCCACCGATGAGTCCTTTCGCCACGGAACATAAAGGTGGCGAATGGAACCTTCTGTTCTCCGTGCATCCCAAGACATCGAATATCTTGGTAATTTGTTTTGACCCATTATGTTTCGCCATGATCGGATCCGGCTTTCCCTTAAATTCGGTGGTCCTGACTCTTTGAAGCGCTTGGTTGTGTGACAAACCCGTGAATTGCTATCATTTCCTCCTCGTATTTTGAACACGAGTCTCCTCAAATGCGATTTTGCATGAATCGCAAAAACTTCTAAACATCCCCTCGTTCATCATCGCTTCAATGGTGTTGTTCACGGAGGAACATTGCCCGACTTATTGCACGTTCTCCTCATTGGTGAGTCACAGGCATCTCCACGGTCTCATTTCCATTGTTAATATTCTCGATCGACATTCTCAAATCATCGTCATAAAACAAGGGTTAATTAAGGAAATCAATATATCACATAATATCCCTATATCTTGACCAACTAACAAATAAGCTTAGGTAGGACACACACTAGCGAAGGATTTACTCGTCTCTCCCTCCTAGTTCTATTCCCGATCTCGCCGGAGATCATATCCTAAGCTACGATAATTAACTGTGGACGCCCCAAAATAGGTATACATCACCATTATACGGTTGTCAATACATGATGCGAAACAACTACAACTTTATTATTACAACGGTAAAGCGTGAGTTTAAATACAAATATTATCTTACAGAGCAATATCTATACTCAAATAAATCCTCATCACATTTATTGATACATTATTTTACAAAATGGTGAGGACTACTAAACAATCCTTTCTAAAACCTTCATTCCATACCCAGAGCTAAATGCATTTATATTCTCGCCTCACGAGAAAAATGGAACAAAAAGGAAAAGGGTGAGCTCAACTAGCTCGGTAAAGAATATTATGACTAAGATAATATACAACAAATTATCGTTAGTCTTCTTGAGGAAAAATATAATAGAATCTGATAGACAACAAATTTTAAATCAATATTCGCAGCGGAAATAATAATTCATTAGAAGAGTTAAGTAGAGAATGCAAACTACTATCTTCTATGTATGAATTTAAAAGTTCATCGTCTATCTTTTATCCCTGTAACATCAATCAATATACATCTGGAATCGAATATTCATCTTTGCACTACAGGCCAAAGATATTCATCAGTTGGTCATGTTCATTTAAACACTGTTCATCTTTGCACTACTGGGCCAAAGATATTCTTGAAATCATTCATCTTTGCACTCTGTGCCAAAGATATTCTTAAGAAATCATTCATCTTTACTACGTGCCAAAGATATTCCATAATATCATCATTTAAGACCGAGGATGATGAAAATATTATTTTTTTAAAAAAGCGAATCCGGTGAAACAAAATGACAAGGATTAAGGATTAAGGATTCGTACTTGGTTTTATCCACGTCAAAAATACCTCAAAAATAATCATAGTGGTGTAAAATTCAAGAATGATCAAAACATGGATCAATCGAGTTAGTATCCGAATAGATGTTTTAGACGAAAAGAAGAAATTTTATTTTTGGTGAATAGTACCTATATACGTGAATAGTGTCAGATATCGTGAATAAGTCTTGAGTATCGTGAATAGTAACTCGACACCAAAAGATAGAAATTCCACAAAAACATCTTCACGCTTCATGAATAGTACTCGTGAATAGTAATCGTGAATAAGTAACTCATGAATAGTAACTCGTGAATAGTAACTCATGAATAGTAACTTAGATACATGAAAAAGTTCCAAATTTGATAAAAACTTCAGATCAACATTTCAAATTATAATGATATTGAAGAAATAATATCATTCTACGAAAAAAATAATATCCCTTACCTCGAAAGATTTGTATTTAATTTGGAATAAGGGTATAATCTTTGAAGGAACTTGCACTTGCGTCTAACAATACTCAAAGTATACTCAAAATACTCACAAGAATCGCTCGATAATATAGAGAAAACTTTAGTTTCGGTGTGATTTTCAATTCTAACCTAAGACCCTATTTATAGGAAAATGCTTAGAACACCAAAGCGTAAAATTTAATATAATATTAATATAATTATACAAATTTTCCTTAGCCCACCTTTTGGTCAAAAAAAACACCAGCCACACATGTTAATGATGTCCAAAAAATACAAAAACGTTTTTTCTAACAAAAATAATTTAAACTCCCAAAAAATCAATTATTTTGAACTTGGTACTTCAATAATTCATAATAACTAGCTCTTTCATCAGAAAATTGAATCTCACGAGTTTTATAGGAATTTCAATTCTCTACAACTTTGCGCAGAAGAAAGTTTTTCCAAATTCCAAACATAAATTGACCGAAATCCACAAGCAAGCGATTTTAAAGTTATAATCAAATTTCGATCGATAAATGGGGTCCACAGAGCATGTTTAACATGTTTTAAACATTTATTGCAATAAAAATACTCTTCCTCGTATACTCATATATCCCACATTCGTTGTAAAAATATCACCAGTTAATATATTATTAAAATAATATATTTAAATGAATTATTTTATCGAGAAAAAGATAAAATATTAATTTTCAACAATTGTCATTTTAAAATTTTCTCCATCTATATCCACATAAAATCAATATTTTCCTTATCATATAAATCAATAATTAATTATTCACAAATAATATTACGAGAATCACAATATTGACAACAGGCGGTTCAGGAAAGATGGGGCTTTCAATAAGAATTTCTTCTTCTTGGCAGCGCAATTAGGTGACCAAACCTCTCCTTAGGCAGAACTTTCTAGACATTGCCAATAATGTTATCTAATAATATTATTCGGATAATATGAATTATTGCTTCGATAATGAAAAAAATCGTGTGTAATGACAATTATTGAAACAACAATGAATATAAAATATCAACGCAAAGAATTATTAACTCAATAAAAAATCTTGTAATAATTAATTCTGTAACCATTATTGAGTAAAGTGCCTTCTTACGTAAGAATCAATAATTGGTGCAATCTGGTGTCTTCTTGTTCAACAACGCCAGATTAGTGTGTTTTAACCACGGGTATTCAACAAGATTACTTGAATAACTACGCCTGTTATTTTAAAAACAACTTATATTTGTCGTTTTCTTCATCCAATCGCTTTTCCGTTATGGGGCCACATACACATGGTCAAGGCGTTGCATCACGAATATTCACAAGCGATGCGAATATTCCACGACCAAACGAATATTCAAGCGATAATGAATATTTTATAACCAACTTGCTTATTTTGAAATATTTGCGTATTTAACCCTTAACTATCCACATTAATCAAATCAACCCTTACTATTTCAAAATAATAAATAAAGGAAATTCCTTTTTATTTAAAAATTTGAGGGTCTTTACATGTCGTCGATAAAGCTCTTTGTGACATGAGAGCTAAAAAAACTTTTAGAACCATGGTGGGACGAAAAAAGGAAGATAGAAGAGGAACTCATTGTGTTTGACAAGCATCCATGCCATAATTTGATCACAAACACAATGGAGAAAGCACCTAGTGGTTTGCCGTACTTAATGGGGATCATATCTAAAAAGATCATGCTAGGTGAATTAAATCCAATAGCCATTTCAAATGGGAACCTCCCAAAAGAGACATTATCATATCGATGGATGGAGGGTTCCTCAATTTTTGTAGGGAATTGGATGAGAATTGAAGAAGTCAAATGAGGCTATAAAACAAGCGCTTATTGGGAGGCAATCCAAGTTTAATTTTTATTTTTAGTTTTTATTAGGTTTTATATTAGTAGTTTTGAATTTGCATTTATTTAGAATTTATTAAAATTGTTTCTATAATGGTTTATAGGTTATTCAAGTCAAATTCAAGTATGGTGCCCAATTTGTTCCATGTGCCTAGCCTATTCTCCAAACTTAGCGGACAAGGAGGAAGATTGCTATATTTTCAGGGAAGTCCTCTGCTTTAATTTTTTCTATTTTAGTCATTAAGGACAATGTCTAGTTTAAGTTTAGGGGCATTTTAGTGTCGTATTGCATATAGTTAGTTATCTTCATGGTAGTTCATTTTTTTTATGTGTTAGCGTTGTGTTTTTTTAGGTTGCATATAATACATGGTAGTTATTTACATATTCATATATGTGTTGCATTAGTATGTGTTCATGTAGTATAATTGCATTTTTTTTTGCATGAATTTGTGTGATCGGTTGGTGTGGTCTTAGCTCGGTCTATGATAAGATTGGTTTTGCATGTTAACTTGAACAGTGTTGATAATTGATGATGAGTTCTAATTTTAATCATGATGATAATCTAAGTTTATCTTAAACTTATGTAACCGGTTAGCACTTAAAGTTTAACTATTTTAATCCACTTGGTTCAAGGGTTTCATAATTTGTTTCTAAGGGAAAATCTTAGTTAAAATTTAAGGAAATTAGTGAATTGGTGGTAAAGGTTGGAATGACGTAAAAGCTTGAGTTTGGGGGAATCTATGGGGTATATATATACAAAATGAAAATGAAAAAAAAAAGAAAATGAAAAAAGAAATGATGAAAAGAAAAAAAATAGAAAATTCAGAAAAAGAAAAAAAATGAATAAACACAGTGGCATGCTTGTCTAGTTTTGTGGCCTTTGCTACTTGAGTAAGTAAGCCCGATGAGATTGTCTTTACACCTAGCGCCCTAAGGTCTTAATGGCTTAGGAGTCGTTGGTCGAAAGCTCGTTAAGGTAGCACTGATGAAAAGCCTAAGGGAATAAGACATTGAACAGCCATGAGAAAAATAAAAAAAATGAATAAAACATGAGAAAGAGCAAAAATGTCATCGTGGTTGAATAAAAGTAAAAATAAATCATGTATTTACCCTTAAACTTGGTAATTGTTTAGTTTTAACCGGAGTTGTCATGTTCACAAAAGTAATTGAATTGGAACTAAAATTTTTCTTCTAAGAAGTTTGTTATGTGATTATCTTGAAATGTGGTTGGTTAGAATAGTTAACAAGCACACACGCACAACATGGGTGATGACAGGTTTGGATTAACTAACTGGTTAGAGTTATGATCTTTGACTTGATTGGATATATTGTGTGACGCCCCCAAAATAGGTATACATCACCCATTCCGAGTTGTCAATACATGGTACAGAAACAACTACAACTTTATTATTACAACAGTAAAACTGTGAGTTTGAATACAAATATTATCTTCTAGACAATATCTATACTCAAATAAATCCTCATCACATTTATTGATACATTATTTTACAAAAATGGTGAGGACTACTAAACAACTCTCTCTAGAACCTTCATTCCATACCCCGATTCGTACTCGCTATATTCTCACCTCCTGAGAAGAAAAATGGAACAAAAAGGAAAAGGGTGAGCTCAACTAGCCCATTAAAGAATATTATGACTAAGATAATATACAACAAATTACCGTTAGTCTTCAACAGGGAAAAATCTAATAGAATGCAATAGACAACAAATTTTAAATCAATATTCGCATTGAAATAATAATTCATTAGAAGAGTTAAGTAGAGAATGCAAACTACTATCTTCTATGTATGAATTTAAAAGTTCATCGCTCATCTTTTATCCTTGTAACATCAATCAATATATATCCGGAATCAAATATTCATCTTTGCACTATGGGCCAAAGATATTCAACAATTGGTCATGTTCATCTAAACACTGCTCATCTTTTGCACTACGGGCCAAAGATATTCTTGAAAATCATTCATCTTTGCACTACTGAGCCAAAGATATTCAATAATATCATCATTTAAGACTCGAGGATGATGAAAATATTTTTAAAAAGCGAATCCGGTGAAACAAAATGACAAGGATTAAAGATTAAGGATTCAGTACTTTGTTTTTTATCGTAAGACCGAAATTTTTTAAATAAAAGGAATTTCCTTTATTTATTATTTTGAAATAGTAAGGGTTGATTTGATTAATGTGGATAGTTAGGGGTAAAATACGCAAATATTTCAAAATAAGCAAGTGGTTATAAAATATTCATTGTTGTTCGGGGAATATTCGTTTGGTCGTGGAATATTCTGACTTGTCGGGGAATATTAAATGCGACGGTAGCGACCATGTGGGCCCCATAACGGAAAGCGATTGGATGAGGAAAGCGACAAATATAAGTTGTTTAAAAATAACTTGGCGTAATGTTACCAAGAATTATCTTTTGTTGGAATACCCGGTGGTTAAAACACACTAATCGCGTTGTTGAGCAGTAGACACGCGGTATTGCATCAATTATTGATCCTTACGTAAGAAGGCTTTACTCAATAATTATTCTGATGATAATTAATATTCAAATATTTTATTTTATTGATTCAATAATTCTTTGCGTTGGTATTTTATATTATTCTTTGTTTCAATAATTGTCAACGCACGATATTTCCCATTATCGGATCAATAATTCATATTATTTGAATAATATTATTAGATAACATTATTGGCAATGTCTAGAAAGTTACATCTAAGGAGAGGTTTGGTCACCTAATTCGGCGCGAGAAGTGAGAGATCCTTATTGGAAAGCCCCTCTTTCTCAGAAGCTGCTGGTCATCATAATTGTGATTACGTAATATTATTTGGGAATAATTAATTATTGATTTATATGATAAGAAAATATTTATTTGATATGGATATAAATGATGGATTTATTTATTATATGTGGTTATAATTGAAGGATTTAATGTTGAGGTGTTTTATCGATATTTTTTGTCGGAATGGAGGTATTAAAATCAAATCAATTATTTTTACGATATATTCGTGAGTTATAATTTTTTTAATCGACCGTTGGATCGTTGCGATTTTTGGATATGTTATACATATATAAGTTGAGTATATGTCTACAAATTTTGAACCGTTAAAAATGAGCGAATGATTTGTTATAAATTTTAAGAGGTGTTTGATTAGGGAAAGTAGGGTTATAATTGATTTTGGTGGAAAATTCTAGAATTGAGTGGGCCCCACTTGTGGTTGGTGAAAAAATGTGCTGAATTTTATTTCAAATGTGGTGGGTGGCAATAGTAGGAGGTAAAGCCATCGGTGGCAGAAAGTCAAGTCCGCTTGGTGGGCTAACATTTTCTATAAATAGAGGACTAAGTTAGAATTGAAAATCACACCGAAACAAAGTTTTCTCTTCTCTCTCTATATTATTGAGCGTATTTTGTGAGTATTTAGATACTTTGAGAGTTCTTTATTCAAGACAAGTTTCATTCAAAGCATCACTTAGATCTTTTCTTAGAAATCTTGATTCTTTGAGGTAAGGGATGTTATTTTCTTCTCAAATGATATTATTTCTTGATATCATTATCTTTGAAATATTGGTTGGAACTTTTTATCAAATTTGGAACTTTTTCATGTATGGGGTTACTATTCATGAGTTCTTATTCAGGAGTTACTTATTCATGAGTTCTTATTCACGAGTTACTTATTCACGAGTACTATTAATGAAGCGTGAAAATGTTTTTTTTGTGGAATTTCTATCTTTTGGTGTCTGAGATTCTTATTCACGATACTCTTGACTATTCACGTATCTGACACTATTCATCGAAAAATAAAATTTCTTCTTTTTGTCCAAAATATCTATTACGGATACTAGCTTTGATTGTATCCATGTTTTGATCATTCTTGAATTTTACACCACTATGATTATTTTAAGGTATTTTTGAACATGGATAAAACAAAGTACGAATCCTTAATCCTTAATCCTTGTCATTTTGTTTCTTTGGATTCGTTTCTTTAAAAATATTTTCATCATCCTCGGTCTTAAATGATGATATTATTGAATATCTTTGGCTTTTGTAGTCAAAGATGAATGATTTCTGAAGAATATCTTTGGCTTTGTAGTGCAAAGATGAACAAGTGTTGAGATGAACATGGTAGAATGATTAATATCTTTGGCCGTAAGTGCAACGATGAGCAGTGTTTAAATGAACATGACTAAGTGATGAATATCTTTGGCTGTAGTGCAAAGATGAATATTTGATTCGGATGTTTATGGATTGTTGTTGCGGGGATAAAAGATGAGCGATTAACTTTTAAATTCATACATAGAAGATAGTAGTTTGCATTCTCTACTTAACTCTTCTAATGAATTATTATTTCCATTGCGAATATTGATTTAAAATTTGTTGTCTATTGTATTCTATTAAATTTTTCCCTGTTGAAGACTAACGATAATTTGTTGTATATTATCTTAGTCATAATATTCTTTCTTGAGCTAGTTGAGCTCACCCTTTTCCTTTTGTTCCATTCTTCTCGGGAGGCGAGAATATAGCGAGATGCAAGTGGGGTATGGAATGAAGGTTTTAGAAAGGATTGTTTAGTAGTCCTCACCATTTTTGTAAAATAATGTATCAATAAATGTGATGAGGATTTATTTGAGTATAGATATTATCAGAAGATAATATTTGTATTTAAACTCACGCTTTTTTCTTGTTGTAATAATAAAGTTGTAGTTGTTTACATACCATGTATTGACAACTCGAGAATAGGTGATGTATACCTATTTTGGGGCGTCACAGTTAGTATCGAGCTTAGGGATATGATCTCTGGCGGAGATCGGGAATAAAACTAGGAGGGAGAGGCGAGTAAATCCTTCGCTAGTGTGTCCTACCTAAGCTTATTTGTTAGTTGGTCAATATATAGGGATATTATGTGATATATTGATTTCCTTAATTAACCCTTGTTTTATGACGTGATTTGAGAATGTCATTGAGAATATTAACAATGGAAATGAGACCAGTGGAGACGCCTTTGTACTCACCAACGAGGGAGAACGTGCAACAGTTGGCAATGTTCCTCCCGTGTGGAACAACACCATTAAGCGAGATGATGAGCGAGGGGATGTTTAGAAGTTTTTTGCAGTTCATGCAAAATCGACGAGGAGACTCGTGTTCAAAATACTGAGGAGAAAATGATAGCAATTCACGGGTTATTCTGACCAAGCGAGTTCAAAGAGTTGGGACCACGAATTTAAGGAAAACCAGATCCGATCATGGCGGAAACATGGGTCAAGCAAATTACCAAGATATTCGATGTCTTGGGATGCACGGAGGAACGAAGGTTCCATTCGCCACCTTTATGTTCCGTGGCGCAGCAGACTCATTGGTGGGAGTGCGTAAGCGTACCCATCCGTACCACACTCGGCATGTCTTGGGAGACGTTTTCAGAGACTATTTAATGACAAATGCTTTCACGAAAGTGTTCGTCATATGAAGGAAGTGGAGTTCATGATTAGAGCAAAACAACATGGCGGTGTCTCAAAGACGAGGCAAAGTTTGCAGAGTTATCCGAGTTTGCACCTCATTTGGTGGAGAATGAGGAGCGTATGACGCGGATGTTTCTTAGAGGTTTGAAACCCGGCGATACGCCAAGATCTCATTCTCATAAACTTCTCTTTATTAGGATGTTTATGCAGTGGCTCAATTATTAGGCGAGATAACGAGTACGGTCAATTGAGGACCACAACGAGGATCGCACTCGGAGATAGCGATCAATGTAATAATGATAACCAAAGTGGAGAAAAGCAGACGGACAAAATGGTTACCACTCTGGTGGTAATCATGGTCATGAAAAATGAAGAAGCGAGTCGGGGAGGAGATTTTAAAAAGAGGAGATTTAATAACGACTATGTGAAGACGGCAGTCTTGCGGCAAAGAATCGGTTCTAAGGGAGGAGAACGACCACCGGTCATATCTTATAAATGCGAAAAAGAGGGACATATCGGTCCAAAGCGCCCACAACAGTTCAAGGTATGCTATAGTTGTGGAAAGGAAGGACATATCGCTCGAGAGATTATGCAGTTTATGAAACCTAGTTCAAAGGGGACGGTGACTCAAAAGTTCTGTCCCAGAAAAGTCAAAGTCAACGATTCCGGAAGAAGCGTTTGTTGTGTTGATCATAATAATGCGAGAACCCAAACGAGGTGATCACGGTAAGCTATTTATAAATTCTTGCGAAGTTTATACCTTACTTGATCTGGGGTGCTACCCATTCATTTTATCTCTCTGCATGTGCTCAACGTTTAAACTTGACTCGGAGAAATTAGACTTTGACCTATCTCTGTGGAAACTCCGTTAGGAGAAACTTTCATCACATCCAAAGATTTATAAATCTTGTTTGATTCAAGTTGGCACCATCACCTTACTGTTGACCTTATCTCTTTAAAGATACTTGCTTTTGATGTGATTTTAGGAATTGATTGGTTAACTACTCATCATGCCAAAATTGATTGTTTTCGTAAGGTTGTTAGTTTTCATATTCCTAACCAACTTTGTTATACGTAATTCAAGCAACTAAACCATTAAAATCAATCACTATCATATTTAATCATAAAGCTATTCGTTTATTGAAAAACGGATGTCAAGCTTTCTTAGCCCATGTTATGGATTTGAATAAAGACACGTCAAATTTGAATAATATTCCTGTTGTTATTGACTTTCTTGACGTATTTCCAGAAGAACTTCGGTCTACCCCGAGCGTGAAGTTGAATTCTTTATTGATCTTGAACACGGTACAAAGCCCATTTCTAAAAACCCCATATCGAATGGCTCTATTGAACTTCAGGAGTTAAAGGTCCAACTACGAGAATTGTTGGACATCGGTTTCATTCGTCTTAGTACATCTCCTTGGGGTGCTCCCTGTTTTATTTGTAAAGAAGAAGAAGCGGGAGTATGCGACTTTGTATTGACTATCGGGAATTGAACCATGTCACCATCAAGAATAGGTATCCTCCACCTCGTATTGATGACTTGTTTGACCGATTCTGAGGGGCACAATTCTTTTCAAAATCGATCTTCGATTCGGATATCATCATTTGAAGATTAAAAGCGAGGATATTCAAAGAGCGCCTTCGAACTCGGTATGGGCATTATGAATTCTTAGTCATGTCTTTCGGACTAACTAATGCTCCCGCGGCTTTCATGGATATGATGAACCGAGTATTCAAGGAATATTTGGATCGGTTTGTTGTTGTCTTTATTGATGACATCCTTATATATTCCAAAAGTCGTGAAGATCATGAGCGAAGATTTGTAAATTTGGTACTCCAAAGGCTTCGTGAAAACAAACTATATGCTAAATTGAAGAAATGCGAGTTACGGCGAAGTAGCATTCCTTGGGCACGTGGTGTCGAAACATGGAGTATCCGTGGACCCGTGAAGATTGAATCAATACAAAGTTGGGAGCAAGCAAGTCGGTGGCCAAGTGCGTAGCTTTTGGGCTTAATTTGGTTATTATCGGAGATTCGTGGAAGGGTTTTCTCAAATCGCTACTCCATTAACTCATTAACTTCGGAAGGATACAAAATTCGTTTGGAGCGAAGAATGCGAGAAAAGTTTCCAAGAGCTTAAGAGGAGACTTATTTTAAGACTGTTTCTAACAATACCATCCGGTTCGGATGGATTTGTTATCTCTGACGATGCTTCGTGCAAAGGGTTAGGATGTGTTCTCATGCAACGTGGGAAAGTCATAGCCTATGCCTCATGACAACTTAAAGAGTATGAGAGGAATTATCCTACTCATGATCTAGAGTTAGCGGCCCAATCGTTTCAGCGCTAAAAATATGGAGGTACTATCTATATGGGGAGAAAGTGGAGATATATTCGGACCATAAAAGCCTTAAATATTTCTTCTTCAAAAAGAACTCAACATGAGGCAAATGACGTTGGCTCGAGCTATTGAAAGACTACGATTACACTATTGATACCATCCTGGTAAAGCGAACGTGGTAGCTCACGCATTGAGTAGAAGATCATATGCGGGAACGAGTGTGATGATGTCAAGTATACGCATAGAGCCAACTTTAATAGAAAAAGTTAAGGTTGCTCGAAGCCAGGCGAGGAGGTGATGCGTATGAAGAAGAAAGTACAAGAAGGAGCTATTATTAGGCTTAGAATTGATGAAAAAGGAATACTTCGAGTCCACTCTAGACTTTGTGTTCCTAACGACTCTGATTTGAAGAACAAGATTATGATGAAGGCACACAATACACCATTTGCAATCCATCCTAGAAGTACTAAAATGTATTGTGATCTTCGACATACATTTTGGTGGAACAATATGAAGAGAGAGATTGCAAAGTTTATCTCAATGTGTTTAACATGTCAACGTGTAAAGGCGGAGCATATAGTACCTAAGGGTCCGTTGCAACCACTTGAGATTCCGAAATGGAAGTGGGAACACATTACCATGGATTTCGTTACGGGTCTTCCTACGGTTTCTCAAGGCATCAATGCTATTTGGGTTATTGTTGATAGATTAACCAAGTCCGCTTCATTTCTTGCCGTCACGGAGACTTATTCACTTGAACGTCTTGCTAGTATATGACGTGAATGAGATTGTGAAGTTGCATGACATGCCTGTATCCATAGTTTCGGATCGTGACCCAAGATTCACTTCAAGATTTTGGGTTAGCTTGCAAAAAGCTATGAGCGCGGATTTGCGATTTAGTTGGCATACCATCCCCAAACCAGACGACAATCGAGAGGACTATTCAAACTCTTGAAGATTTATTAAGACTCGTGTCCTAGACTTCAGGCGATTGGGATAAGTATTTACCATTGGTGGAATTTCTCCTACAACAACAGAGTTATCAGCAAGTATAGGTGTGGCTCCATTGAAGCATTATATGGACGAAAATGTCGTTCTCAATATGTTGGGATGAGGTGGGTGAAGCAACATTGTTGGGACCCGAAAGTTAAGACGTATGACTCACCGAAAAGATCCAAATGATTCTCCAACGTATACAAAGCGGCACAAGATCGACAAAAGAGTTATGCGGATCTTCATCGAAAGGACGTGGAATTTAGTGTAGGGGATCATGTATTATTGCGAGTTACTCCATGGAAGGAGTTACAAGATTTGGGAAGAGAGGAAAGCTCAATCCACGATTTATCGGTCCATTTCAAATTCTTGACCGAAAGTAGAAATGAAATGTAGCCTATAGACTTGCGTTACCTCCAAGTATGTCTCGTGTTCATAATGTGTTTCACATATCATACTTCAGTAAATATGTGAAAGACCCGAACCACGTTATAGAGTTAGAACCGGACGAGATAGCCGAAGACTTAACGTATGAGGAGGTACCTGTCAAGATTTTGGATAGGAAGGAGCATGTCCTACGCGCAAAGGTCATACCACAAGTTAAAGTTTTGTGGAGGAATCATGCTATAGAGGAAATGACCTGGGAATTGGAAACGGAAATGAAAGCGAGGTATCCTCACCTTTTCGAAACACCAGGTACGTACGTCAATTTCGAGGACGAAATTTCATAAGGAGGGGAGGTTGTAAGACCCCGAAATTTTTTAAATAAAAAGGAATTTCCTTTATTTATTATTTTGAAATAGTAAGGGTTGATTTGATTAATGTGGATAGTTAGGGGTAAAATACGCAAATATTTCAAAATAAGCAAGTGGTTATAAAATATTCATTGTTGTCGGGGAATATTCGTTTGGTCGTGGAATATTAAATCTGCTTAGGGAATATTAAATACGACGGCCTTGAATGTATGTGTGGGCCCCATAACGGAAAGCGATTGGATGAGGAAAACGACAAATATAAGTTGTTTAAAAATAACGGCGTAATTATTACAATTATCATTGTTGGAATAATTGGTTAAAACACACTAATACGCGTTGTTGAACAAGAAGACACGGTATTGCATCAATTATTGAACCTTACGTGAAGGCACTACTCAATAATTATTACGATAATTCTATTATTCGAGTATTTTATTTTATTGATTCAATAATTGTTGCGTTGGTATTTTATATTATTCTTTGTTTCAATAATTGTCACTTTTTAAGTATTTCCCATTATCGGATCAATAATTCATATTATTTGAATAATATTATTAGATAACATTATTGGCAATGTCTAGAAAGTTACATCTAAGGAGAGGTTTGGTTACCTAATTTAGCGCCCGATGAGGAGAGATCCTTATTGGAAAGCCCCTCTCTCCAGGAGCGCACTGGTTGTCATAATTGTGATTCTGTAATATTATTTGGGAATAATTAATTATTGATTTATATGATAAGAAAATATTTATTTGATATGGATATAAATGATGGATTTATTTATTATATGTGGTTATAATTGAAGGATTTAATGTTGAGGTGTTTTATCAGTATTTTTGTCGGAATGGAGGTATTAAAAATCAAATCAGTATTTTTACGATATATTGCGTGAGTTATAATTTTTAATCTGACCGTTGGATCGTTGCGATTTTTGGATATGTTATACATATATAAGTTGAGTATATGTCTACAAATTTTGAACCGTTAAAAATGAACGAATGATTTGTTATAAATTTTAAGAGGTGTTTGATTAGGGAAAGTAGGGTTATAATTGATTTTGGTGGAAAATTCTAGAATTGAGTGGGCCCCACTTGTGGTTGGTGAAAAAAATATGCTGAATTTTATTTCAAATGTGGTGGGTGGCAATAGTAGCGAGTAAAGCCATCGGTGTAAGTCAAGTCAAGTCTTGGCTTTACGGCTAACATTTTCCTATAAATAGAGGACTAAGTTAGAATTGAAAATCACACCGTAAACAAAGTTTTTCTCTTTTCTCTCTCTATATTATTGAGCGTATTTTGTGAGTATTTAGATACTTTGAGAGTCTTTCAAGATAAGTTTCATTCAAAGATCACTTAGATCTTTCCTTCCCAATCTTGATTCTTTGAGGTAAGAGATGTTATTTTCTTCTCAAATGATATTATTTCTTCAATATCATTATCTTTGAAATGTTGATCTGAAGTTTTTATCAAATTTGGAACTTTTTCATGCTCGGGTTACTATTCATGAGTTACTATTCATGAGTTACTATTCATGAGTTACTATTCACGAGTTCTTATTCACGAGTACTATTCATGAAGCGTGAAAATGTTTTTTGTGGAATTTCTATCTTTTGGTGTCGGAGTTACTATTCACGTATCATGACTTATTCACGATATCTGACTATTCACGATATCTGCACTATTCATCGAAAAATAAAATTTCTTCTTTTTGTCCAAAATATCTATTCGGATACTAGCTTTGATTGTATCCATGTTTTGATCATTCTTGAATTTTACACCACTATGATTATTTTAAGGTATTTTGAACATGGATAAAATAAAATACTAATCCTTAATCCTTAATCCTTGTCATTTTGTTTCATTGGATTCGTTTCTTTAAAAATATTTTTCATCATCCTCGGTCTTAAATGATGATATTATTGAATATCTTTGGCCGTAGTGCAAAGATGAATGATTTTGAAGAATATCTTTGGCTGTAGTGCAAAGATGAACATGGCCAGAATGATTAATATCTTTGCCCGTAGTGCAAAAAGATGAGCAGTGTTTAAATGAACATGACTAATCGATGAATATCTTTGGCACGTAGTGCAAAGATGAATATTTGATTCCAGATGTTTATGGATTGTTGTTGCAGGGATAAAAGATAGACGATGAACTTTTAAATTCATACATAGAAGATAGTAGTTTGCATTCTCTACTTAACTCTTCTAATGAATTATTATTTTCGCTGCGAATATTGATTTAAAATTTGTTGTTTATTGTATTCTATTAAATTTTTTCCTGTTGAAGACTAACGATAATTTGTTGTATATTATCTTAGTCATAATATTCTTTACTGAGCTAGTTGAGCTCACCCTTTTCCTTTTTGTTCCATTCTTCTCAGGAGGCGAGAATATAGCGAGTACGAGTTGGGGTATGGAATAAAGGTTTTAGAAAGGATTGTTTAGTAGTCCTCACTATTTTTGTAAAATAATGTATCAATAAATGTGATGAGGATTTATTTGAGTATAGATATTGTCTAGAAGATAATATTTGTATTTAAACTCACACTTTTACTGTTGTAATAATAAAGTTGTAGTTGTTTCTGTACCATGTATTGACAACTCAGAATGGGTGATGTATACCTATTTTGGGGGCGTCACATTATCCATGTCCAAAAATACCTCAAAAATAATTATAGTGGTGTAAAATTCAAGAATGATCAAAACATGGATACAATCAAAGCTAGTATCCACAATAGATATTTTAGACGAAAAGGAAAATTTTTATTTTTCGATGAATAGTGTCGATTCGTGAATAGATCAGATATCGTGAATAAAGGCCGTATCGTGAATAGTAACTCAGACACCAAAAGTTCCAAATTTGATAAAACTTCATATCAATATTTCAAAGATAATGATATTGAAGAAATAATATCATTTTTGAAAAATAATAATATCCCTTACCTCGAAAGATCAAGACTTTAAATTTAAAACCAGGATATAAAGCTATGACTTGAACTTGCATCAGTATAGCAATACACAAATTATACTCAAAATACTCACAAGAATACTCGATAATATAGAGAGAAAACTTCAGGCCGTGTAATTTTCAATTCTAACCCAAGACCTATTTATAGGAAATTGCTTAGAACATCAAAAGTAAAATTTAATAAAATATTAATATATATATAAAAATTTTCTACGTACTCATACCAGCTGATTTCCAACTCTTAACACATGCCTACAAATAACAAAAACGTTTTTCTAACTAAAAATATTTTAAACTTCCAAAATCAATTATTTTGAGCTTTTGAGCTTCAATAATTCATAATAAATAGCCCTTTTGCCGAGAAAATTTGAATCTCGCGTGTTTTATAGGAAATTCAATTTCTACAACTTTGCGAGAAGAAAGTTTTTCGAATTCCAAATAGAAATTGACCGAAATCCACAAACAGACGATTTTACTGTGCTATAATCAAATTTCAATCAATAAATTTTTTTAAATAAAAGGAATTTCCTTTATTTATTATTTTGAAATAGTAAGGGTTGATGTGGATTAATTGTGATAATGAAAAAATCGTGTAATAAATACGCAAATATTAAAATACTAAAATTTAACCAAGTGGTTATAAAATATTCATTTTTTTTTAAATATTCGCTTTCATCCAAATTCATATCGTTCATTTGAAGGGAATATCTTTTGAAAAGGAATTTCCTTTATTTATTATTTTGAAACCATTTGTGTGGGCTAGGTATAAAAACGAAAAATATTTGGATGAGGTTATAAAAAACGACAAATTTGGTCGGGGAATATTCAGATGTCTTTGTGAATATATAAATAACCACAGAAAAAAGCGATTGATGAGAAAAACGACAAAGTTTGGGTTATAAATAACTGCGAAGTTGTTAAATATATCATTGAATACACTATGGTTAAAACACACTAATACGCTATTGTCAACAAGAAGACACATTACCAGATTGCATCAATTATTGATTCTTACGTAAGAAGGCACTACTCAATAATTGTTACAAAGAATTATCGCTCAATATTTTATTTTATCGATTCAATAATTGTCATATTGGTATTTTATATTATTATCATTTTCAATAATTGTCATCGCACAAGATTTCCCATTATCGCATCAATAATTCATATTATTTGAATAATATTATTAGATAACATTATTGGCAATGTCTAGAAAGTTCTGGCTTCTAAGGAGAGGTTTGGTCACCTAATTGCGCCGCCAAGAAGGAGAGATCCTTATCGAAAGCCCTCTTTCCGGGAAATTTCGTCATTATAAATGTGATTCTCGTAATATTATTTGTGAATAATTAATTATCGATTCATATGATAAGGAAATATTTATTTTATATGAATATAAATGATGGATTTATTTATGTGGTTATTAATGAAGGAATTAATGTTTAGATGTTTTATTTGTATTTTTATTTGATCGAGGTATTAAAAGATCAAATTGGTGTTATTATGCCTTTTTATGTGTGAGTTATAATATTTAATCCGACCGTTGGATCGTTGTAATTTTTGGATATGTTATATATATATAAGTTGAGTATATGTCCACAAATTTTGAACCGTTAAAATGAGCGATAATTTATTATGAATTTTAAGAGGTGACCGATTCGTAAATTAGGTTATAAATGATTTTGGTGGAAAATTCTAGAATTGGTGGGCCCCACTTTTGGTTGGTGAGAAATGTGCTCAATTGAATTTTCAAATGTGGTGGGTGAATAATAGTAGAAGTAAAGCCATCAAAGTTGCAGTGTTAAGTCTGCCGCTGGCGGCTGCTAACATTTTCCTATAAATAGAGGGCTAAGTTAGAATTGAAAATCACACCGTAAACAAAGTTTTTCTTTCTCTCTATATTATCGAGCGATTTTGTGAGTATTTAGATACTTTGAGAGTCATTGCTCAAAGATAAGTTTCATTCAAAGATCACTTCCGACCTTTCCTTCCAAGCAATCGATTCTTCGAGGTAAGGGATATTATTTTTTTCAGAATGATATTATTTCTTCAATATCATTATGTTGAAATGTCGATCCGAAGTTTTTATCAAATTTGGAACTTTTTCATGCTCTGGGTTACTTATTCATGAGTTACTATTCACGAAGTTACTATTCATGAGTTACTATTCACGAAGTTACTATTCACGAGTACTATTCATGAAGCGTGAAGATGTTTTTTTGTGGAATTTCTATCTTTTGGTGTCTGAGTTACTATTCACGATACTAAGACTATTCACGATACTAAGACTATTCTATTCACGATACTCTAGACTATTCATCGAAAAATAAAATTTCTTCTTTTCGTCAAAATATCTATTCTCGATACTAGCTTTGATCAGATCCATGTTTTGATTATTCTTGAATTTTACACCACTATGATTATTTTTGAGGTATTGTTGGATACATGGATAAAACAAAGTACGTAATCCTTAATCCTTAATCCTTGTCATTTTGTTTCATCGGATTCGTTCTTTAAAAATATTTTCATCATCCTCGCCTTAAATGATGATATTATTGAATATCTTCGCCTCGTAGTAGCAAAAGATGAATGATTTCAAGAATATCTTTGGCCTTAGAGTAAAAAGATGAAATGTGTTTAAATGAATACGACCGATCGATCGATGAATATCTTTCGCCTTTTAAAAGATGAACAGTGTTGAGATGAATACGATCGATTGATGAATATCTTTGGCCCGTAGAAGCAAAAGATGAATATTTGATTCGAGATGAATATCGATTGATTGATGTTGTGGATAAAATATTGATGATGGATCGTTAAATTCATAGATTATAGTAGATTTCATTCTCTACGTAACTCTTCTATGAATTATTATTTCATCGCGTAATATTGATCCAAACTTGTTGTCTATCAGATTCTATCGATTTTTTCCTGTTGGAGACTAACGATAATTTGTTGTATATTATCTTAGTCATAGTATTCTTTATCGGGCTAGTTGAGCTCACCCTTTTCCTTGTTGTTCCATTTTTCTTCTCGTGAGGAGGCTAGAATGTAGCGAGTACTAGCTCTGGGTATGGAATGAAGGTTCTAGAGAGAGTTGTTTAGTAGTCCTCACCATTTTGTAAAATAATGTATCAATAATTATGATGGGGATTTATTTATGTGTGGATATTGTCTGTAAGACAATATTATATTTAAACTCACAAGATATATTGTCGTATTTCACATTTACATTCAGTATTATGAAGTCAGTAGTTCGCTTTCTTGTATCATGTATTCATGCACTCAGAATGGGTGTTGTGTATACCTATTTTGGGGCGCCACAATTGGTATCGTAGCTTAGGATATGATCTCTCCATGAGATCGGGAATAGAACCAGAGGGGAGAGACGAGTAAATCCTTCGCTAAGTGTGTCCTACCTAAGCTTATTTGTTGGTTGGTCATAATATAGGGGTATTATGTGATTTGTTAATTTATTTAATTAACCCTTGTTTTATGATAGTTTTTAAGAACGGTCACGAGAACGTTAACAATGGAGTGAATGAGATCGTGGAGACACCTCTAATCGCCAACCGTGATAATGTGATGTCAAAGCGAAGAAGGAATTAGAGATATCCATGTGGTGAGTGAAGAATCGATAGTCAGCACCTTAGATAATCGCAGAGGTAACAAATTTGAGAGTGAGGAAGAAGAAGAAGAAGAAGAGGTACCAAGAGAGTTTATTAGAGGTATTTTATGATCAAAATATAGAATTGCAAAATCATATTCATGAGTTAGAAGAGCAGTCAAGAATGCAGAAAATGTGGAGCAAAAGGATGCAACGATTCAAGCTCAGGTTACCCGATACGTGATGCTTGAATGTAAGCACTCTTTCGCAAGTAGTATAAGATGATAAAGTCGAATCGAAATGAAAGAAGAAATAATCGAACGAGTGAGAATGAGTGATGCATGGGTAAAAGCCAGACGACGCGCTGATATTATGGAAAGAGATGTCCAATCTAAAAGAGAGAAGATTTAACGATGACGGAAGATTCGCAGACAGAAAGATCAAAGACCATCAACAAATTCTAGGGGAAGAGAACGATCGCCGCTAGATGCTACAGATGCGGAGAGGAGGACATATAAGGTCAAACTGTTCAAAGCCTTCCAAGGTATGTTTTAATTGTGGAAAAGATGGTCACATCGCTCGAGATTGTCCTATATCGAAACCAAGTCCCAATGGGACGGTGGCACCAAAAGGATGTCCCGTAAAAGTCAAAGTCAACGATTTCGGAAGAGCGCTTTCGTCGTGACTGGTCAAAAAATGCGAGGAACCCGAACGGTTAGTTACGCAAGTTAGTTAATTATAAATTTCGCTAAGTATATACCTTACTAGATATGGTTCTACCCATTCTTTATCTCTCTTACTTGCGCCAACGCTTGAACTCGACTACACGAGAAATTAAACTTTGACCTATTTATGGAGACTCCATTAGAGAAACTTTCATTACATCCGTTGTTTAAAAATCTTGCTTGATTCAAGTGGCACTATCACATTACCGTTAACCTTATTTCTATAGAGATATTTGCTTTTGATGTGATTTTAAGGTTAACTACTCATCATGCCAAATTGATTGCTTTTGTAAGGTCATAGTTTTCATATTCCTAAGCAACTCGTTATTCAATTCAAGCAATCAAACCATCAGAGTCAAACATTTTCATATCAAGCCATGAAGTCATTCGCTTATTACGGATGTCAAGTTTTCTTAGTCCATGTTATGGATTTGAATAAAGACACGCCGATTTGAATAATATTCCGTTGTTATTGATTTTTCCCGACATATTTTCAAGAATTTTTGGTTTACTCCCAAAAACCCGATATTAAATATTGTATCGACTTTGAACCCCAGACAAAACTCATTTCTAAAATCTCATATCGAATGGCTCCTATTGAACTTCGTGAGTTAAAATTCAACTATAGAATTTGGTACCGAGCCTTTATCCGGTGACTTTTCAGGAATTTACCAAGCCGCACTCTATGGGGACGCCATATTCGCGCGATAGTAAATCGATAGGTGTCATTGTGACGTATATCCAAGATTGGGATATGAGTCACGCTTGAGAGCAACCTAAGTCAAGAATCTAAATACGTAGCTTTCAGGCTTAGTTGGTTATTATCTGAGATTCGTTCAAGGATATTCTCTAATCGCTATTCCATTATCGCAAATTGACTCAGAGAGATACAAAATTCGAATGGAGCAAGGAATGGGAAGAGCTTCAAGAACTCAAGAGGAGACTCATTTCAAAGACATGTTCACCATGCCATCCTCGAAAAGTTTAACGTGGTAGCCGACGTGTTGAGTAGAAGATCGTGATATAAGCACGAAAACGATATTGTCAAAGACTAATTTCAGATAATTTACAAATAATAGAGATGGAGATGAAAACTCTAGGTACCCACATGATGATATACGAGTATAATCGACTTTAATCGATAAAGTTAAAGTCGCCAAGCCACCCAATCTTGAAATGATGCGTATGAAGAAGAAAGTACAAGAAGGAGCTATTCCTAAGTTTAGAATTGATGAAGAAGGAATACTTGAGTCCACTCTAGACTTTTTGTGTTCCTAACGACTCGATTTGAAGTACAAGATTATGATGGAGGCACACAATACACCATTTGCAATCCATCCTCGAAGTACTAAATGTATCGTGATCTCTACATACATTTTGGTGGAACAATATGAAGAGAGAGATTGCAAAGTTTATCTCGATGTGTTTAACTTGCCAACGCAGTAAAGGCGAGCATCTAGTACCTAAGGGTCCGCTCAGAACCACTTGAGATTCCGAAATGGAAGTGGGAACATATTACCATGGATTTCATTACGGGTCTTCCTACGCTTTTCAAGGCATCAATGCTATTTGGGTTATTGTTGATAGATTAACCAAGTCTCGCTTCATTTTTGCCGACACGGAGACTTATTCACTTGAACGCCTTGCTAGTATGTACGTGAATGAGATTGTGAGGTTGCATGGCATGCCAGTATCCATAGTTTTGGATCGTGACCCAAGATTCACTTCAAGATTTTGGGTTAGTTTGCAAAAAGCTATGGGCACGGATTTGCGATTTAGTTCTAAGATACCATCCCCAAACGGACGGACAATCGAGAGGACTATTCAAACTCTCAAGATATATTAAGACTCTCGTGTCCTAGACTTCAAGGGTAGTTGGGATAAGTATTTACCATCGTGGAATTCTCCTACAACAACAGCTTATCGTGCAAGTATAGGTGTGGCTCCATTCAAGCATTATATGGATTTAAAATGTCGTTCTCCAATATGTTGGGATGAGGTGGGTGAAGCAACATTGTTGGGACCCGAAGTTAAGACGATGATCACCGAAAAGATCCAAATGATTCGACAACGATATACAAACCAAGACAAGATCGACAAAAGAGTTATGCGGATCTTCATCGAAAGGACGTGGAATTTAGTGTAGGGATCATGATTATTGCGAAGTTGCTCCATGAAAGGAGTTACAAGATTTGGGAAGAGAGGAAAGCTCAATCCACGCATTTATCGTCCATTTCAAATTTTCGACCGAGTAGGAAATGTAGCCTATAGACTTGCGTTACCTCCAAGTATGTCTCGTGTTCATAATGTGTTTCATATATCAGATTTCATAAATATGTGAAAGACCCAACCACGCTATATAAAGTTAGAACCGGACGAGATAGCCAAGACTTAACGTATGAGGAGGTACCACAAGATTTTGGATAGGAAGGAGCATGCCCCACGCCAAGAAAGGTCATACCACAAGTTAAAGTTTTGTGGAGGAATCATGCTTATAGAGGAAATGACCGGGAATTGAAACGGAAATGAAAGCGAGGTATCCTCACCTTTTCAAACACTGTGTACGTGACGCCAATTTCGAGGACTTAAATTTCATAAGGAGGGAGGTCAGAAGACCTCAAATTTTTTTAAATAAAAAGGAATTTCCTTTATTTATTATTTTGAAATAAGTAAGGGTTGATTTGATTAATGTGGATAGTTAGGGTTAAATACGCAAATATTTCAAAATAAGCAAGTGGTTATAAAATATTCATTTTTTTTTGGGAATATTTGTTGGTCGTGGAATATTCAGATCGCTTGGGAATATTCGTATTGACCACAAGCCCATGTGTGGGCCCCATAACGGAAAGTGATTGGATGAGGAAAACGACAAAGTTTAAGGTGGTTATAAATAAACTACAGTAGTTGTTACTCAAGTAAGATCGTTGGAATACCCTATGGTTAAAACACACTAATACGTTGTTGTGAACAAGAAGACATGCAGATTGCATCAATTATTGATTCTTACGTAAGAAGGCACTACTCAATAATTGTTACAAGAATTATCGCTCAATAGTTTATTTTATTGATTCAATAATTGTCATATTGGTATTTTATATTATCATTGTTTCAATAATTGTCAACGCACAAGATTTCCCATTATCGATCAATAATTCATATTATTTGAATAATATTATTAGATAACATTATTGGCAATGTCTAGAAAGTTCTTTCTAAGGAGAGGTTTGGTCACCTAATTGCGCCAAGAAGGAGAGATCCTTATCGAAAGCCCCTCTTTCCGGGAATGTACTCGTCATTATAAATGTGATTCTCGTAATATTATTTGTGAATAATTAATTATCGATTCATATGATAAGGAAATATTTATTTTATATGAATATAAATGATGGATTTATTTATGTGGTTATTAATGAAGGAATTAATGTCGAGATGTTTTATTTGTATTTTATTTGATTGGAGGTATTAAAAGATCAAATGGTGTTATTACAACTTTATTGTGTGAGTTATAATATTTAATCCGACCGTTGGATCGTTGTAATTTTTGGATATGTTATACATATATAAGTTGAGTATATGTCCACAAATTTTGAACCGTTAAAAATGAGCGATAATTTATTATGAATTTTAAGAGGTGACTCGATTCGTAAATTAGTTATAAATGATTTTGGTGGAAAATTCTAGAATTGGTGGGCCCCACTTTTGGTTGGTGAGAAATGTGCTCAATTGAATTTTCAAATGTGGTGGGTGGGAATAATAGTAGTGTAAAGCCATCAAAGTCATAAAGTTAAGTCCGCTTCTGGCAAGCTAACATTTTCCTATAAATAGAGGGCTAAGTTAGAATTGAAAATCACACCGTAAACAAAGTTTTCTCTTCTCTCTCTATATTATCGAGCGATTTTGTGAGTATTTAGATACTTTGAGAGTCATTGCTCAAGATAAGTTTCATTCAAAGATCACTTCCGACCTTTCCTTCCAAGTAATCGATTCTTCGAGGTAAGTGGATATTATTTTTTCAGAATGATATTATTTCTTCAATATCATTACGTTTGAAATGTCGATCCAAGTTTTTATCAAATTTGGAACTTTTTCATGCTCTGGGTTACTATTCATGAGTTACTATTCACGAAGTTACTATTCATGAGTTACTATTCACGAAGTTACTATTCACGAGTACTATTCATGAAGCGTGAAGAATATTTTTTTGTGGAATTTCTATCTTTTGGTGTTGAGTTTAAGACTATTCACGATATACAAGACTATTCACGATACCAAGACTATTCAATCTAAAAATAAAATTTCTTCTTTTCATTCAAAATATCTATTCGGATACTAGCTTTGATCAGATCCATGTTTTGATTATTCTTGAATTTTACACCACTATGATTATTTTTGAGGTATTGTTGGATATGGATAAAACAAAGTACTAATCCTTAATCCTTAATCCTTGCTCATTTTGTTTCAATCGGATTCGCTTTTTAAAAATATTTTTCATCATCCTCGCCTTAAATGATGATATTATTGAATATCTTTGGCCCAGTAGTGCAAAAGATGAATGATTTCAAGAATATCTTTGGCCCTCAGAAAAGCAAAAGATGAACATGTGTTTAAATGAATACGATCGATCGATGAATATCTTCGCCTTTAGTGCAAAGATGAAAAGTGTTGAGATGAATACGACCGATTGATGAATATCTTTGGCTCAGAAGGCAAAGATGAATATTTGATTCGAGATGAATATTGATTGATGTTACAGGATAAAATATTGATGATGGACGTTAAATTCATAGATTATAGTAGATTTCATTTCACGTAACTCTTCTATGAATTATTATTTCACCGCTAATATTGATCCGAAACTTGTTGCCTATCAGATTCTATCGATTTTTTCCTCGTTGGAGACTAACGATAATTTGTTGTATATTATCTTAGTCATAGTATTCTTTATCGGGCTAGTTGAGCTCACCCTTTTCCTTGTTGTTCCATTTTTCTTCTCGTGAGGCGCAGAAGAATGTAGTAGTACTAGCTGGGTATGGAATGAAGGTTCTAGAGAGTTGTTTAGTAGTCCTCACCATTTTGTAAAATAATGTATCAATAATTATGATGGGATTTATTTTTTGGATATGTGGATATTGTCTAGAAGACAATATTATATTTAAACTCATAAGATATATTGAAGATTTCACACGACATATTTGGCGACCTCTTCTTTTGAACATCTTGAATCATCAAAATCGGAGTTCAGGCGAAGAAGTTATGACTATTTTCCCAAAGGACGTCGGAGCGTAAAATGTTCCAAAGACCGGCGCCCAAATCAAGCTTATGCTTTCAGCTCCCGGCGCTAGGAGCAAGTGTTCAGTTGTTATGCCCAGCCAATGGCTACTGGGAAGTGATCAAGCGAGGCTTGGACGCCGCGTTTTAGTAATTTTGACACCTTTTTTATTCAAAATTGAATTGGATTGGATTTGTTCCTAAGCTAAAAATTGGACTTGTAACCTATAAATACATGATGTAAGGCATAAAATAAAGGGGCATGATAACATGTGACTTAGTTGTTTGCATGGTGAATAATTAGGATTATGAATTGAATAGAAATATATGTTCACCGCATGTAACACATAAGGAATTGGAATTGAAGGAGTTTAATTCAATTGTTTTGCATAGGAATATAGCAAGATTAATTTGGATTAAATAGAAGTCAATTGATCACTTGGAAAAGGACTTTTGGCATTTGAGAATTCATGTTAACAATTCAGTAGGTATAATAATTGGGATAATTGGATAATTGATTTATAGTTCATAATTGGAGATATCAAGTCTTAATCTTTATTTATACGAATTGGTCATAAAGCAATTCGGTTTAATTAGTTAATTTAGTTTTCTTAATTAGAAAAATCACGATTTGAGATTGTTTAAATAAAATTAGTTTGGTTAAGAATTAGTACTTGGTGATTTTTATTAAATAATTCCTCGTGTGAACGATACTCTACTTTCACTTTATTACTTGTTGGTAGTGTATACTTTGCACGTATTCATTGATTGTAAATCGACCAACAAGTTTTTGGGCGCGCCATTGCCGATGAACTAATTTAATAATTATTTACCAATATTAATCTCAATCAAATTAGTCTTAATTTAAACATTTTTATTTTATTTTAATTATCTTCCTTTATTTTCTCTTTTTAGGTACCATGGATGACTTTGCATATCAATGGTCATATACGAACATGACTCAACCAAGGAAACATGGATTGATGGACTTAATACATTTTTCAGAGAGCCAATACAAATTGAGGCAAATTCAAGACGTTGGAGGTTATCGCAATTTCAACAGAGTCGAAGGATGGCAAAACGACTCGATCAAGGGAGTGGAGATCGACGGACTCGCGACACTTTCTTCGCATTGTCAACCTGATTGAGACACTTTCGAGGAGGTTAGCTTTTGAAGCTCAACGTCGTCAAAGTGTGGCAGTTACTTGTGATTATTGTGCTAAAAATCATCCGAGTCATCAATGCACCACCAGTTTCGAGTCGGTACAGTATGGTGGTGATTACCCCAACAATTATGTCTATCCGAACAACTATTATCAGGATTGGGGGTATCACCCGAATTTTTCATGGAGCCATACTCATCAAGATCAATTTTATGCTCCAAGACCAACATACCCACCGGATTTCTCGTGTCTACCTCCACTACAACAGGAAGAACATTCAAATTTGGAGAAAATTTTGTCCAAGTACATAGCTTCATGTGAGGAGAAGAGGATTAATCAAGAGATATTGAGTCAAAATTTGACAAACCAAATGGAACAACTAATCAATGCCTCGAACATTTGTCCTCAATACACTTAGCCTTATGACATGGATTCTAAGACTAATGGTGAGCCCGAACAAATTCTGCAACCGGATGTGCCAAATGATATAGATGGTGAAAGAGAGGAGACACTTGGGGACCAAGAAAAGGAGATCGGCAAAAATCTAACTTTGAGTACCAATGAAGATGACCCAATTTTGATAGTGACCCACGTACCTTCTCCACAAAAGTTCAAGAATCTGGGCAGTTTTGCAAAACCATGCCCAATTGGCATTCATGTCGTCGGTAAAGCTCTTTGTGACATGAGAGCTAGCAAAACTTTAGAACCATGGTGGGACGAAAAAGGGAAGATAGAAGAGGAACCTGTTGTGTTTGACAAGCATCCATGCCATAATTTGATTACAAACACAATGGAGAAAGCACCTAGTGGTTTGCCGTACTTAATGGGGATCCTATCTAAAAAGATCATGCTAGGTGAATTAAATCCAATAGCCATTTCAAATGGGAACCTCCCAAAAGAGACATTGTTACTGATGGATGGAGGGTTCCTCAATTTTCGTAGGGGAATTGGATAGAGAATTGAAGAAGTCAGGCTGAGATGATTGGATAATTGGATGATTGGATAATTGATTTATAATTCATAATTGAGGATATTGAAGTCTTAATCTTTATTTATCTGAATTCAGTCATAAAGCAATTCAGTTTAATTAGTTAATTTAGTTTTCTTAATTAGAAAAATCACAATTTGAGATTGTTTAAATAAAATTAGTTTGGTTAAGAATTAGTACTTGGTGATTTTTATTAAATAAATCCTCGTGGGAACGATACTCTACTTTCACTTTATTACTTGTTGACCGTGTATACTTGCACGTATTCATTGATTGCGAAATCGACCAACAAGTTTTGTTATACGTATCCAAATCACACCCAAAACACTTATTATGAAAAAATTCAAGTTCCATAATTTTTATTTATTTATTTATTTTTAGTTGTTTAAAAAAATAAAAAATAAAGGTCTGAATTTTGGTCCGGTCCGGAAGTCCGATGTGAGACCCCGAATTTTATGAAATAAAAGTATTCAATTTTTCCATTTTGGTAAATAGTTAAAATTATAAAAGTTTAAAGTTAAGGGTAATATGTGAAAATTTTTTTTACAAAATAAGCAAGTTGATATAAAATATTCTTTTTGTCGGGGAATGTCCGTACGACGGTACAATCATTGGTGGACCCCGCAACGTAATTATTGTCGGGTGAAGAAAACGATAAAAATATTTTTATGAGAATAACGGCGGAAGTTTTACCATTAACTATTGAAACACCCGGTGTTAAAAGTACAGTAGTACGCGTGGTTGCATAGTAGCACACAATATTGATTATTAATGCTTACGTGATAAGTCACTCAGTTTTATGTTATTTGTGACGCCCCCAAAATAGGTATACATCACCCATTCTGAGTTGTCAATACATGGTACAGAAACAACTACAACTTTATTATTACAACAGTAAAACTGTGAGTTAGAATACAAATATTATCTTCTGCATAACAATATCTATACTCAAATAAATCCTCATCACATTTATTGATACATTATTTTACAAAAATGGTGAGGACTACTAAACAACTCTCTCTAGAACCTTCATTCCATACCCAGACTCGTGCATTTTGCTATATTCTCGCCTCCCGAGAAGAAAAATGGAACAAAAGAAAAAGGGTGAGCTCAACTAGCCCGAAAGAAGAATATTATGACTAAGATAATATACAACAAATTATCATTAGTCTTCAACATTGTGAAAAAAAACTAATAGAATACAATAGACAACAAGTTTTTAAACCAATATTCGCAATGGAAATAATAATTCATTAGAAGAGTTAAGTAGAGAATGCAAAAAGACCTCAAAAATAATCATTTTATAAATAAAGATGAATTTTCTATATAAATATTATTTTTGAATATTATGGAATAATTTGATATAATGTTATAGTATAAGTGAATAGTAACCTCCTTAATTAAAAGTTCCAAATATTTATAAATACTTTTGATAAAGTATGCTTTTATAAATAAAGATGAATTTTCTATAAATATTATTTTTGAATATTATGGAATAATTTGATATAATGTTATAGTTTGGGTAATATTTATAAATTTTGCAAAGTATATTGGTTATATTATATTCGATTGGTCTGGGAATATTCTATTTATAGGAATATTCGCATAACTACTCAATCATTGTGGACCCCACAATGTAATTATCATTTGATCGAGAAAAAGACAAAATATTTTATTAAAATAACTACATGAAGTTTTACTGCTGATATCATTGAACTACTCTAGTAGTAAAAGTACAAGAATACGTGTGGTCGCATAAGAAGCACACCAGATTGATTATCGATGCTTATGTGAGAAGTCACCCGCTTTGATTCCATTATCATCATTAATTAATTATTATAATGATAATGACTTTTTGTTTTATTCAGATTATTAACGTAATAAAATGTAAACATCTTTTATATAAAATGTAATACTTTATTAAAGTTATTTTATAAATAAAATATATTATATTTTATTATGCATAGTGTTGTATAGTGTTTTTCAGATGTAAGTTTTTGATAAGGTGTTTACATAGTAAAATGTTTTTATATAAATAGAATATATTATATTTTATTTAAAAGATTTTGCTTTAAATATGGACCGCCGATTAAAGTAAATCAATCTGGACCGCTCATGGATTAGTTATTACGCATTCCATTTTCCTATAAATAAGCTCATTCCTTCATTATTTTTATTTAATTCATCAAACTAGTAGAGAAATTATAGAGAGAAGTTTATAGAGAGAAAGTTATAAAAGAAGAAGATTATTCTCGCTACTTCACCACTTCTATATATATTTATTTTTACTAGAATGGGTGTTATTATTCTTCTTCGAAGAGAACTTCGTTATTCCATTCACTATTATTCTCATTGAATAACTCGTAAAAGTGGCATACCCTATACATAACCTCAGATACGCCAGATACCCTATACTTGGTGAAATCCTTATGTTATTCCATCGCTTATTATTTCATTGAATAACTCAGATACGCTGGCTTTACCCTATACTTGGTGACATTCTTCTATTATTCTATTGAACATCCCGCTCTGTGTGTTTTACACCGACCGGTTAAAATTTTTATTATTATTCTCGCTGAACATCCGTCTGTGGTGTTTTACACCCGACCGGTTCCGCTTTTTATCATTCTCGCTGAATATCCTATCGTGTTTTACACCGGATCCGGGTTCCATCTTTATTATTCTCGTTGAACATCCCGCTTCGTGTGAATTTCACCGACCGTTCCGTTATTATTATTATTCGCTGAATAACTCGCTGGTGCAAAGTACCGCACGCACGGTGATTTCTTTTGTTATTCCATTCTTTATTATACCCAAATAAGTTAAAACTTGACTTCTATACTCCATGAAATTAGTGGAATATCCTCGACATTTCAAGGCTTCATCCAAAGATCCTTTCATGGAAATATTCTTCTCGATCATTCTTGAATTTTACTCTACAAAGCAAAGATTCATGTCGATAATTTGACGTTAATAATTTCTCGGATAAAATAATTTTTGAACTTGTTTTTATCAATTCTTATATCATTGTCATCATCCTCATGTTTATATTTTTTTAAAGTCATCTCGTGGGTCTGTAGAGAGTATGGATGGACTTGGTATGATTATACACAGGATTATTCTATTGTAATCACTTAACCGTAATGTTACAAATGATGTGGTAAAAATCCTCAAAGGGTCAGAAGTGCATCGATGGATGCTTGTTGGTATGATCATTTGATTATTAATGAATACACAACTATTCTCGCCCGTAAAGGTGAATAATTGTGGTCGTGATACTAAAGAATATCCTCGCCAGAAATAGGTGGGTGATTCGATGATGTGGATTATTTATTAAAGTCGAGTCTCAAACTATAACAAATGATGAAAACCTTTAAATCATAAAAATAGTAGATTTTATTTTCTACTGACTTTTTTAATGGATCAGATATTCCACCGCAGCTTAAACCGGTTGTCTATTGTATTTTATCGCTTTAATATTGTTCAAGACTATTGATAATTTATTCTCGCATTATCTTAGTCATAATATTTCATCGGGCTAGTTGAGCTCACCCTTTTTCTTTCACCGTTTCTCTTCGTGAAATGAGAATATACCGGGACTAGCTGGGAAAACGAGTGATGGTCCCAAGATAAGATTAGTAGTCCTCACTATTCGTGAAATAAGGTGATAATAATTGTAATGAGGACTTTTTGTTCGAGTTCAGATAATATCTAGTAGATTTATATTTGTATTTAAACTCACGCTTATGTCAGACATACAAGATGCTTATGTTAATAAGTCAGATTTAAATTTGCACTACGTAAGTTGGCACCCAAGATGGGTGATGTATACCTAATTTTGGGGCGCCACAACAGTATCGAGCTAAGTGGATACGATCCTCGCTAAGATGTGAGAAAAGTACTAGAGGGAGAGACGGGAATACCTTCGCTAAGTATGACCTACCTAAGTTTACGTGCTATTTTATTGGTTTGGCCGTAATATAAAGATAATTGTTACATGTCAATTAATCTTTTGTTTTGTGGCAAGATTCAAAATGACATCCGAGAATGTTGAGAATAAGAATGGAGCACAAAAAGTATCGCTGATTCACCACATATCAATAATCGTGATAATGTGCATCGTGAAGGCGATAATCCTCTCACGCAAACAACAACACCGACCAAATGATGAACGATCAAATGTTCGAGGCTTTTATGAATTTATGCAACAAAGAAAAGAGAGCGAATTCCTCGCCCAAAACGTAGGTGGAAACACTGAAACTCTCTCAAGGTCACCGCTAAACAATTCAAGGAGCCGGGACCACCGAGTTTAAGGGAGAGCCAAAACCACTTCGCGTGAAGCATGGATAAAGCAGATTACCAAGATATTTGATGTCTGGGATGCTCCGAGGAGCAAAAGGTTCCTTTCACGCTTTTATGTCAATGCGAGAGAGGCAGACATCGTGGTGGAATTCCAGAAACGACTCAACCCGTCAGATCAAGATATCTTGGGAGAAGTTCCAGAGTCGTTTCAACGACAAATACTTCCCCGAAAGTATTCGCCATACGTAAGGAGGTAGAGTTTATCAAGTCGAACAAAACAATACGACCGTGTCGCAATACGAGGCAAAATTTATGAGTTATCACGGTCAGGCCCCACACTGGTGGATAATGAAGAGAGAATGGCGCTAATGTTTTTAAGAGGTTTCAAGTCGAGATACGCCAACATCTTATTTCTCATAAACCGTGGTTTGTATTCAGATGTTGTAAATAGGCTCGCTTAGTGGAGGCGCGATAACGAGTCAACGCAACTAAAAAGAGAGAGAAAAATGCAAGAAAGTTATAATACCAATGAGAGAGTAGTCATCAAGCGATGACAACAAGCGTGGAGGGAATCAACAAAGCCGATATGGTAACCACTTTTGGTGGTAATCGTACAAAACAATAAGAATGGACATTTCAAGAAACGGAGATTCAACAATGATGGAAAGACGCCAAGACCAAAGACCCGTTGTTAAGGAAGGAGAAAGACCACCCATCATATGCTTCAAATGCGAGAAGAGGGACACATCATCCGAATCTGCGGCACGCCGCCCAAAATGTTATAATTGTGGAAGAGAAGGTCACTTAGCTCGATTTTGTTGCCATCAAGACAAATTCAACTAGGATGGAGGCACCAAAGGTCGCCCCGTAAAAGTCAAAACCTAGAGTGCAAGGGAGAGCGTTTGTTGTGACCTCCCAGAGAGCAAGGAACCCGAATGAGGTCATCACGTAAGTTTTATCATAAACTCTAATGAAGTCTACACTTTATTTGATACCCGGGTTCTACCCATTCTTTTATTTCTCCTACTTGCGCCATCGATTAAATTTGACCGAGAAATTAGACTTTGACTTATCTGTGGAAACTCCGCTGGGAGAAACCTTCATTACATCCAATCGCTTATAAGTCTTGTTTGGTTCAAATTTGCACCTCACATTACCCGTCGATCTTATTTCATTAAAAATACTTCAGATTTGACGTGATTCTAGTGGATTGATCGTTAACTACTTATCATGCAAAAATCGATTGTTTTCGTAAGGTCATAGCTTTCATATTCCTAATCAACCTATTATGCTAATTCAAACGACCAAACCATTAAAATTAATCACTACCATCTCAAGCCATAAAGCTATTCGCTTATTGAAAAATGGATGTCAAGCTTTCTTAGCTCATGTCACGATTTAAACAAAAATACGCCGCTTTTGAGCGATATTTCTATCATAATAAATTTCCGACGATTCTCAAGAACTTCCCCGCCTACCCCCCAGAGCGTGAAATTGAATTTTGTATCGACTTTGAACCCGTACAAAACCTATTTCCAAAGCCCCATATCGAATGGCTCCTATCAACTTCGTGAGTTAAAGACCCAACCGCAGGAATTGTTAGACATTGGCTTTATTCGCCCCTAAGATCTCCTCGGGGTGCCCCTGCTCTATTCGTGAAGAAGAAAGATGGGAGTATGCGACTTTCAGTATTGATTATCTGGAGTCAATCATGTCACCATCAAAAAATAGGTATCCATTGCCACGTATTGATGACCTGTTTCGACCAACCAGTAAGGAGCCAAATTCTTTTCAAAGATCGATCTTCGCTCCGGATATCACCAATCAAGATTGTGAATCACCGACATTCCAAAGACGGCCGTAACTCCCAGACGGCATTATGAATTCCTAGTCATGTCCTTTCGATCGACTAATGCCCCGCCGCTTTCATGGATATGATGAACCGAGTATTCAAGGAATATTTAGATCACTTTGTGGTCGCCTTTATTGATGACATCCTTATTTATTCCAAAAGCCGTGAAGATCATGAGCAACACTTGAGGTCGACACTCCAAAAGCTTCGTGAATATAAGCTTTATGCCAAGTCAAGAAATGCGAAGTTCGCTTCAAGAAGTAGCATTCCTGGGCACGTGGTATCAAGTCATGGAATATCCGCTGACCCAAAGAAAGATAAAGCTATTCAAAGTCGGGAACAACCTAAATCAAATGATCAAGACGTAGCTTTTTGCTTAATGGGTTATTATCGGAGATTCGTGGAAGGATTTTCTAATCGCTACTCCATCGACTCACCGACCAAAAGATACAAAGTTCATATGGAGCGAAGAATGTGAGAAGAGTTTTCAAGAACTCAAGAAGAGACTTATTTCAAAGACTGCTCGACAATACCATCCGCCTTGAGGGATTTGTCATCTAAAGTGATGCTTCGAGCAAAGGGTGGGATGTGTTCTTATGCAACATGGAAAAGTTATAGTTTATGCCTCGCGACAACTCAAAGAATATGAGAGGAATTATCCTACCATGATCCGAGTCGGGCAAACCGTTGTTTTCAGACTTAAAATTTGGAGGCATTACTCAGATGGGGAGAAAGTGGAGATCTTTACTTGATCATAAAAGCCTCAAATATTTCTTCACTCAAAAGGAACTCAACACGCGACAACGACGCTGGCTTGAACTATTGAAAGATTATGATCATACCATCCAATACCATCCTCGAAAAGTTTAACGTGGTAGCCGACGCGATCGAAAGTAAGATCGTATGCAAGCACGAAAAGCGTTATTGTCAACACAAAGGCCCATTTTGTGTGACTTGCAAAGGATGGAGATAGAGTTAAAGACCTGTGGACGATGTGATGATAAATAATATACGAGTAGAACCGACTTTAATCGATAAAGTTAAAGTCGCCAAGCTACTGCACTCGGAGCCGATGCGTGATGAGGAAGAAAGTGCAAGAGGGTGCTACGCCAAGCAAGAATCGATGAAGAAGGAATACTTCGAGTCAACTCTGCACTTTCAGGTTCCTAACGACTCGATTTGAAAGTATAATATCACGATGGAGGCGCACAACACACCATTTGGTAATCCATCTCGGGAGTACCAAAATGTATCATGATATTCGCCATACATTTTGGTGGAGCAATACGAGAGAGAGATAGCGTTGTTTATCTCAAGGTGTCTAACTTGTCAACGAAGTTAAAGCGAGCATCAAGTACCAAAAGGTCCATCAGAACCACTTGAAATTCCGTGAATGGAAGGAGCACATTACCATGGATTTCAAGCATTGGCCTTCCTAAGGTTTCTCAAGGCATCGATGCGATTTGGGTCATTGTTGATAGATCGACCAAGTCCGCTTCATTTTTACCGATACGAGAAACTTATACACTTGAACGCCTCGTCAGATGCATACATAAACGAGATTGTAAGATCGCATGGTATGCCAAAGATCCATAGTTTCGATCGAGACCCAAGATTCACTTCACGATTTGGGGTTAGTTTGCAAAAAGCTATGGGCACAGCATTTCACGATTTAGCTTTCTAAGATATCATCCTCGCACGACGGACAATGGAGAGGACTATTCAAACTCTCAAGATCTATTAAGACTCGTGGTTCTTGATTTCAAGGGAGTTGGGACAAGTTCTTACCATCGTGGAGTTTTCCTACAACAACAGCTTATCAAGCAAGTATCGCATGGCTCCATTCAAGCGCCAGATGGAAGAAAGTGTCGCTTCCAAAGATGCCGGGATGAGGTGGGTGAAGCAACGTTGTTGGGACCCGAGTTGGTACGTACGATGACTACTTTAAAAGATTCAAACGATCCGACAACGATAAAAACCTCACAAAATCGATAAAAGAGTTATGCCGATCTTCATCGAAAGGACGACGGAATTCGATATAGAGATCATGTGTTGTTAAGAGTCGCTTCCATGGAAAGGAGTTACAAGATTTGGAAAGAGAGGAAAACTTAATCCTCGATTCATCTGGCCCATTTTAATCCTCGATCGAGTAGGAATCGCGGGCCTATAGACTCGCTTTTACCGCCAAATATGTCTCGTGTTCATAACGCTTTTCACATATCCATGTTACGTAAATATGTGAAAGACCCAACCATATTATCGAAGTTAGAACCGGATTTAAATATGGAAGATTTGACGTATTAAGAGGTTCCTGCTCAAATTTTGATAAGAAGGAACATATTCTACGCCCAAGGTTATACCTCAAGTCAAAGTTTTCATGGAGGAACCACGATGTCGAGGAAATGACTGGGAGTTAGAATCAAATGAAATCAAGGTATCCTTACCTCTTCAACATACCAGTGTATCGCATTCTAATTTCGAGGGCTAAATTTCATAAGAAGGGAGGTCAGAAGACCCCAAACTTTTATAAATAAAGATGAATTTTCTATAAATATTATTTTGAATATTATGGAATAATTTGATATAATGTTATAGTCAGGTAATATTTATAAATTTTGCAAAGTATGCAAGTGGTTATATTATATTCGATTGGTCTGGGGGAATATTCGCTTTTAGCAGGAATATTCGCATAACTACCAATCATTGGTGGACCCCACAATGTAATTATCATTTGATCGAGAAAACGACAAAATATTTTATTAAAATAACTATGAAGTTTTACCGCTGACATCGCTGAACTACTTCCTTAGAGTAAAAGTACAAAGAATACATGTGGTCGCATAAGAACACTACCAGATCGATTATCGATGCTTATGTGAGAAGTCACTCATTGATTCCATTATCATTATTAATTATTATAATTATTATAATGATAACGATTTTTTTGTTTTATTCAGATTATTAACGTAATAAAATGTAAACATCTTTTTTATATAAAATGTAATACTTTATTAAAGTTATTTTATAAATAAAATATATTATATTTTTTATTATAATATAGTTATAAGGTTTTATAATAGCAAGTTTTTTGATAGTGTTTACATAGTAAAATGTTTTTATATAAATAGAATATATTATATTTTATTTAAAAGATTTTGCTTTTAAATATGGACCGCCGATTAAAGTAAATCAATCTGGACCGCTCATGGATTAGTTATTACGCATTCCATTTTCCTATAAATAAGCTCATTCCTTCATTATTTTCTTATTTAATTCATCAAACTCTGTAGAGAGAAATTATGTAGAAGGCTATAGAGAAAGTTATAGAAAGAAGAAGATTATTCGCTACTTCACTACTTCTATATTCAGCCTCTTTTTACTAAGAGTGGGTGTTATTCTTTCTTCTTCGAAGAGAACTTCGTTATTCCATTCACTATTATTCTCGTTGAATAACTCGTAAAAGTGGCATACCCTATACATAACTCAGATACGCCAGATACCCTATACTTGGTGAAATCCTTATGTTATTCCATCGCTTATTATTTCATTGAATAACTCAGAGATACGCTATTTACCCTATACTTGGTGACATTCTTCTATTATTCTCATTTGAACATCCCGTTCAAGTGTTTTACACGGACCGGTTCCGCTTTTATTATTATTATTCGTTGAACATCCCGTCGTGGTGTTTTACAACCGACCGGTTCCGCCTTTTTATCATTCTCGTTGAATATCCTATCTCTCGTGTTTTACACCGGATCCGGGTTCCATCTTTATTATTCTCGTTGAACATCCCGCTTGTGAATTTCACCGACCGTTCCGTTATTATTATTCTCGTTGAATAACTCGCCTATGCAAAGTACCGCATTTACGGTGATTTCTTTTGTTATTCCATTCTTTATTATACCCAATAAGTTAAAACTTTGACTTCTATACTCCATGAAATTAGTAGGAATATCCTCGACATTCGCGCTTCATCCAAAGATCTTTCATGGAAATATTCTTTCGATCATTCTTGAATTTTACTCTACAAAGCAAAGATCATGTCGATAATTTGACGTTAATAATTCCTCGGATAAAATAATTTTTTAACTTGTTTTATTGAATTTTATATCATTGTCATCATCCTCATGTTTATATTTTTTTAAAGTCATCGTGGCCCTCAGAGAGTATGGATGGACTTGGTATGATTATGACTGTGGATTATTTGTAATCACGACCGTAATGTTACAAATGATGTGGTAAAAATCCTCAAGGGTCAGAAGTGCATCGATGGACGCTTGTTGGTATGATCATGACTATTAATGAATACACAACTATTCTCGCCCGTAAAGGTGAATAATTGTGGTCGTGATACTAAAGAATATCCTCGTCAGAAAAGTGTGGGTGATTCGATGATGTGGATTATTTATTAAAGTCGAGTCTCAAATTTATAACAGTTGATGAAAAACCTTTAAATCATAAAAATAGTAGATTTTATTTTCTACTGATTTTTAATGGATCAGATATTCACCGCAGCTTAAACCGGTTGTTTATTGTATTTTATCGCTTAATATTGTCAAGACTATTGATAATTTATTCTCGCATATCTTAGTCATAATATTTTTATCGGGCTAGTTGAGCTCACCCTTTCTTTCACCGTTTTCTTCGTGAAATGAGAATATAGCCGGGACGTAGCCTGGGAAACGAGTGATGGTCCCAAGATAAGATTAGTAGTCCTCACTATTCGTGAAATAGTGTGATAATAATTGTAATGAGGACTTTTTGTTCGAGTTTGTATAATATCTAGTAGATTTATATTTGTATTTAAACTCACGCTTTATGTCAGACAGACAAGATGCTTATGTTAATAAGTTGTATTTAAATTGCACTACGTAAGTGGCGCACCCAAGATGGGTGATGTATACCTAATTTTGGGGCGCCACAATAATAATATAGAGAGAAAACTTCAGTTTCGGTGTGATTTTCAATTCTAACCTAAGATTCTATTTATAGGAAAATGCTAGAATACCACCAAAGCAAAAAATTTAATATAATAATAATATATATAATCAAATTTCCCACGCACACAAATCTGGTCCAAACTTCAGCCACACATGTGCCAAAAACAATAAAAACGTTTTTCTTAATAAAATAATTAAAACTTCCAAAAATCAATTATTTTGAGCTTTCTAACTTCAATAATTCATAATAAATATCCCTTTATCAAAAAATTCGAATCTCATGACCTTTTATAGGAAATTCAATTTCTACAACTTTGCGTAAGAAAGTTTTCCCAAATTCCAAACAAAAATTAACCAAATCCACAAACCAAGCGATTTTATTGTGTTATAATCAAATTTCAACCAATAAATGGGGTCGCCAGACATGTTTAACATGTTTTAAACATTTATTGCAACAAAAATACTTTTCCTCCTCAGATACTCATATATCCCACATTCGTTGTAAAAATATCACCATTATTATATTATTAAAATATAATAATATATTTAAATGAATTATTTTATCGTAAAAATATAAAATTTCAATTTTCAACAATTGTCACATTAAAATTTTCTCCATCTATATCCACATAAAATCAATATTTTTCTTATCATATGAATCAATAATTAATTATTCACAAATAATATTACAGAATCACAATATCGACAACCGTGCGGTTCCTGGAAAGAGGGGCTTTCAATAAAGATTTCTCTCTTTACAAGCAATTAGGTGACCAAACATCTCCTTAGATGTAACTTTCTAGACATTGCCAATAATGTTATCCAATAATATTATTCAGATAATATGAATTATTGTTCGATAATGAAAAATAATGTGTAATGACAATTTATCAAACAACAAGAATATAAAATATCAATACAAAGAATTATTGAATCAATAAAATATCGAATAAAGAATTATCGTAACCATTATTAAGTAGTGCCTTCTTACGTAAGAATCAATAATTGGTGCAATAATGGTGCGCTATCGTGTTTTTAACCATTTAGTATTTTAACAAGATAATCTGTAATAACTACTACCGTTATTTTTAAACAACTTATATTTGTCGCTTTCTTCATCCAATCGCTTTCCATTATGGGGCCCACACATGGTCAAGGTCATGGTTATATTTAATATTCCCGACGCTGATGCATTTAATATTCCACGACCAAACTAATATTCCCCGACAACAATGAATATTTTATAACCACTCGCTTATTTTGAAATATTTACGTATTTTATCCCTAACTATCCACATTAATCAAATCAACCTTTACTATTTCAAAATAATAAAATAGAAAATTAAATTTCATTAATAATAAGTTGGGGTCTTACATTATTGGTATTATTAATGTAATAAAAAATGTAATACTTTTATAAAGTTATTCTATAAATGTAATATATTATATTCTATTACGCATAGTATTGCATAAGTGTCTCGCATAGTATTTTGCATAGTAAAATCTTTTATATAAAATGTAATACTTTTATAAAGTTATTTTATAAATAGAATATATTATATTTTATTATGCGATAGTGTTGCAGATAAATGATCGTGCATAGTGTTTTCAGATAAGAAAATCTTTTTATATAAAACCTAATACTTTTATAAAGTTATCTATTTTATTAGACAATAATTAGATTAGATTATATTTTATTATGCATAGTGTTTGTATAGTAAAATCTTTTATAAAGTTATTCATTTTATTAGATTATAAATAGAATATATTATATTTTATTTAAAAGATTTTACTTTAAATATTGACTATCAGATTAAAGTAAATCAATCTGGACCGTTCATGAGTTATGTAAGACCCTGAATTTTTTTGAAATAAAAGTATTCAATTTTTTTCTATTTAGTAAATAGTTAAATTGATAAAAGTTTAAAGTTATGGGTGAAATGTGCAAATTTTACAAAATAAGCAAGTGGTTATAAAATATTCATTTTTATCGGGGAATATTAGTTTGGTCGTGGAATATTCTTATTGTCGGGGAATATTCGTACGACGGCGCAGCCATTTGTGGGCCCCATAACAAAATAATTGTCGAATGAAGAAAATGACAAGTTTGAGTTTTTATAAATAACTACAGTAGTTATTACCGTTAATTAACACCGTTGAATACTCCGTGGTTAAAATACGAGAATACGCGTAGTTGATAAGAAGACACTCAGACAAGACAAGATTTTTTCAATTATTGATTCTTACGTGAGAAGGCACTACTCAATAATTGTTAAAGTAATTATCGCTCAATATTTTATTTTATCGATTCAATAATTTCTGCGTTGATATTTTATATTATTGTTGTTCAATAATTGTCACCGCACAAGATTCCATTATCGGATCAATAATTCATATTATTTGAATAATATTATTAGATAGCATTATTGGCAATGTCTAGAAATTTATGTCAAGGAGATGTTTGGTTACCTAATTGCGGCGCCAAGAAGAGAGAAATTCTTATCTAAATCCCCTCTTCCTCGAAGGCGCTCGGTTGTCATAATTGTGATTCGTAATATTATTTGTGAATAATTAATTATTGATTTATATGATAAGAAAATATTTATTTGATGTGGATATAAATGATGGATTTATTTATGTGGTTATAAATGAAGGAATTAACATTGAGGTATTTTATCAAGATTTTATCTGATTGGAGGTATTAAAAGATCAAATCCAATTGTTCTTACATGACTTTATTGTGTGAGTTATAATATTTAATCCGACCGTTGGATCGTTGTGATTTTTGGATATGTTATACATATATAAGTTGAGTATATGTCCACAAATTTTGAACCGTTAAAATGAACGTATGATTTGTTATGAATTTTAAGAGGTGGTGATTCTAAATTAGGTTTATAAATAATTTTGGTGGAAAATTCTAGAATTGAGTGGGCCCCACTTGTGGTTGGTGAAGAAATGTGCTGAATTTTATTTCAAATGTGGTGGGTGGCAATAGCAAAATTAGGTATACATCACCCATCTTGGGTCGCCGATACATGGTACAAAATTCAAATACAACTTACTTAATAATACAACTGCCGTCAGTATAATACGACAAAAACATAACCGTGAGTTTGAATACAATATATGTCTACTAGAGATTATACAAACTCAAAAGGAGTCCTCATTACAATTATTATCACACTATTTCACGTAATAGTGAGGACTACTAATGCTATCCTCTCGACCATCACCCGCTCCCCGACTAGTCCCTCGCTATATTCTCATTTCCTCAAGAGAATAAAAGAAAGAAAGGGTGAGCTCAACTAGCCCAAGAAGAAATATTATGACTAAGATAATGCGTAATAAATTATCATTAGTCTCCAACAATGTTAAACCGATAAAATATAATAGTACATCAAGTTTAATCCGCAATGAACAAGCAATCCATTAAAAGAGTCAAGTAGAAAATAAAATCTACTATCTTTTATGATTTAAAAGGTTTTTCATCACTTTTATCACGAGACTCAAATTTTAATAAATAATCCACATCATCGAATCACCCCCGCACTACTACGCCAAGGATATTCTTTTAGTATCACGACCACAATTATCCATGCACTACGGCCAAGAATATTTCAGGTATTCATTAATGGTCATGATCATGCCAACAATCGCCCATCAATGCACTACGGCCAATGAGAACTTTTACCACATCATTTGTAACATTACTACCATGATTACAATCAATAATCCTCGGTCATAATCATACCAAGTCCATCTATGCACCATGTGCCATGTGATGACTTTCAACAAAATATAAACATGAGGATGATGACAATGATATAAGAATTCAATAAAACAAGTTCAAGAATTATTTTATCCAGAATTATTAACGTCCAAATTGTCAACATGATATCGTTTTGTAGAGTAAAATTCAAGAATGATCGTAAGAATATTTCCATGAAAAGATATCGACGAAGCTTAAATATCAAGGATATTCTACTAATTTCATGGAGTATAGAAGTCAAAACTTTAACCAACCTAAGTATAATAAAGAATGGAATAACAAAAAGAAATCACCACGCATGCAGATTCAGATGTAAAAGTTATTCCAATGTAATAATAATAACGGAACCAGTCGTGCAAAATTTGCACCGATGTGATGTTCCAAAATAATAAATAAAGATTTTAAACCAGTGTGTGTGTAAAAACATGCAGATAAGATGTTCCAATGTAATAATAATAAGACGGAAACCAGTCCCGTGTAAAACACATGTATGTGATGTTCCAATGTAATAATAATAAAGAAGCAAAACCAGTCCCAATGTGTAAAAACACATGCATGTGATGTTCCAATAATAATAGAAGAATGTCACCAAGTATAGGTAGACCACAGATACAAAAGTTATTCCAATGTAATAATAAGAAATGGAATAACAACAGTTCTCTTCATGAATAAGAAAAAGAATAACACCCTTACCGTAAAAAATAATAATATAAAAAGTAGTTAAGTATCGATATATTTTTCTTCTATCTCTTCTTCTTTTCTCTCTATAGTTTTCTCTCTAGAGTTTCAAAGTGAATTCGTAAGAAAATAATGAAGGAATGAGCTTCTATTTATAGAAAATGGAATGCATAGTAACTAATCCATGAACTATCCAGATTGATTTACTTTTTAACTGACGATTTCATCCATATTTAAAGCAAAATCTTTTAAATAAAATATAATATATTCTATTTATAATCTAATAAAATGAATAACTTTATAAAAGATTTTACTATGCAAACACTATGCAAAGCACTATGCAAACACTACGCATAATAAAATATAATATATTCTAATTATTGTATAATAAAATGATAGCTTTATAAAAGTATTCTATTTTATATAAAAAAGATTTTACTATGCAAAAATACTATGCATATATATATGCAACACTATGCATAATTGAATATAATATATTCTATTTATGTAATAACTTTATAAAAGTATTTTTATTTTATATAAAAGATTTTTCAGATTATTACATTAATAATACCAACAAAACCGAAAGTGACTTATCACGTAAGCATCAATAATCAATACCGTGCAGCTACTACGCAACCACGCCAGACATCGCATTTCTTTTAACACCGGGTGTTTCAACAGCTTAACTGTAAAACTTCCGCCGTTATTTTCATAAAGTATTTTTGTCGCTTTCTCAATCCGACAATAATTTCGCTATGGGTCCACCAATGATTGTGCCATTGTACTAATATTCCCCGTTAAAACTAATAATATTCCCTAACCAATCGAATATTATATAACAACTCATGTATTTTTTGCAAAATTTATAAATATTACCCACCACAACTATTATATCAATTTCACTCCATAATATTCAAAAATAATATTTATAGAAAATTCATCTTTATTCAAAAAGTTGGGGTTTTACAATCTCCCTTCTTATGAAATTTTGCCCTCAAATTAGGGTACGACTCGGTATGTCAAGAGGTAAGGATACCTTGATTTCATTTCAGATTCTAACTCCCAAGTCATTTCTCAACATCGTGGTTTCTCCACAAAACTTCGACTCGAGGTATAACTCGTGCGTAGAATATGTTCCTTCTTATCCAAGATTTGAACAGAACCTCTTCATACGCCAAATCTTCCGCTATTTCGTCCTGCTCCAACTCAATAATGTGGTTCGTCTTCCACATATTTACGTAATATGGATATGTGAAAAACGTTATGAACATTTAGACATACTCAAGCAGAAAGTTTAGTCTATAGCCACGCTCCTACTCGATCAAGGATTAAAATGGGCCGATGAATCGAGGATCGAGCTTTCTCTCTTTCCAAATCTCGTAACTCCTTTCCATGGAGCAACACGTAACAACAACACACGATCTCCTATATCGAATTCCACGCCCTTTCGATGAAGATCAAGATAACTCTTTTGTCGATCTTGTGAGGTTTTTATACGTCACCGATCGTTTGAATTTTTCCGTAGTCATACGCATCAACTCCGGTCCCAACAACGCGTTGTTTCACCCACCTCATCCCAAAGATATCGAGAACGACATTTTCTTCCATACAACGCTCGAAATGGAGCCATGCCAATACTTGTTTGATAATCGTTGTTGTAGGAAAACTCCACCAATGGTAAGAACTTGTCCCAACTTCCTTGAAATCAAGGACACGTAGTCTTAATAGATCTTCAAGAGTTTGAATAGTCCCTCCGATCGTCTCCGTCCGTCTCGAGGATGATATGCCGAAGCTAAATCGTAAATCTGCGCTCATAGCTTTTTGCAAACTAACCCAAAATCGCTGAAGTGAATCTTTGGGTCTCGATCGTAAACTATGGATACCGCATACCATGCAATCTTACAACCTCATTTATGTACATACGAGCAAGACGTTTCAAGTGTATAAGTTTCTCAGACGCAGAAGAAATGAGCAGACTTGGTCAATCTATCAACAATGACCCAAATCGCATCTACGCCTTGAGAAACTTTGGGAAGACCAAGAACTAAATCCATGGTAATGTGCTCCCACTTCCATTCTCGAATTTCAAGTGGTTGCAATGGACCTTTTGGTACTTGATGTCTCCACCGCCGACTCGCTGACACGTTAGACACCTTCGAGATAAACAACGCTATCTCTCTCTCTTCATATCGCCCCACCAAAATGTATGTCAAGATCACGATACATTTTGGTACTCCTGTGATGGATTGCAAATGGTGTGTCAGGCGCCCATCATGATTTTATACTTTAAATCGTGGTCGTTAGAACACAAAGTCCGGAGTCGACTCAAGTATTCCTTCTTCATCGATTCTTGCTTCCTAAGATCGCACCTTCTTCAGACTTTCTTCCTCATACGACATCACCCGGATTCAGAATTTGAGCAAATTTTAATTTTATCAATTAAAGCTCTGGTTCTACTCAGATATTTGCCATCATCACACGGGTCCCCGGAGTCTTTATCTCTATCTCCATCCTTTGCAAGTCATACAAAATGGGCCTCAGATTGACAATATTGCACTGCAGATTCAAGATATGATCTTCTACTCAACGCGCCGCCTACCACGCTCGCTTTTCCAGATGGTATCGATGGTATGATCATAATCTTTTCAACAGTTCAAGCCAACGCCGTTGTCGCATGTCGAGTTCCTTTTGAGTGAAGAAATATTTGAGGCTTTTTACGATCCAGAAGATCTCCACTTTCTCCCCATACAAGTAATGCCTCCAAATCTTTTAGTGCGAAGACAACAACCGCTAACTCTAGATCATGAGTAGGATAATTCCTCTCATATTCTTTGAGTTGTCGTGAGGCATAGGCTATGACTTTCCCATGTTGCATGAGAACACATCCTAAACCTTTTGCTCAAGCATCATCAGAGATGACAAATCCTCCAACCCAGATGGTATTGTCGTAACAAAATAAATGAGTCTCCTCTCGAAGTTCTTGAAAACTCTTCTCACATTCCTCGCTCCAACCGAACTTCAGATCTTTCCGAGTCACCGAAGTTAGTGGAGTAGCGATTCGAGAAAACCTTCTATTTAATCTCCGATAATAACCACCTAAGCCGAGAAAGCTACGATTTCATTCATCGATTTAGGTTGCTTCCCAACTTTGAATAGCTTCAATCTTTGCCGGGTCAACAGATATTCCATGACTTGATACCACGTGCCCAAGGAATGCTACTTCTCGCCGTAACTCGTGATTTCTTCAACTTCGCATAAAGCTTATATTCACGAAGCTTTTGAGTATCGCCTCAAGTGTTGCTCATGATCTTCACTACTTTTGAATATATGAGGATGTCATCAATAAAGACGACCACAAAGTGATCCAAATATTCCTGAATACTGGCTCATCATATCCATGAAGGCAAAGAGAGCATTAGTCAATCCAAAGGACATGACTAGAATTCATAATGCCCGCATCGAAGTTTTCAAAGCCGCCTTTTGAATGTCATCTGCTCTAATCTTCAATTGGTGATATCCTAACGAAGATCAAATTTGAAAAGAATTTCGCTCCTTGAATCGGGTCAAACAGTCATCAATACGCGGGCAATGGGTACCTATTTTTGATGGTGACATGATTCAACTCCCGATAATCAATACAAAGTCGATACTCCCATCTTTCTTCTTCACTTATATGTAACAGAGCACCCCAAGGAGAAGTACTAGACTAATAAAGCCAATGTCTAACAATTCCTCGCATTGAAGTTTTTAACTCCTCAAGTTCAATAGAGCCATTCGACATGGGATTTAGAAATGGGTTTTGTATCGGTTCAAGGTCGATACAAAATTCAATTTCACGCCGGGGTAGGCCAGAAGTTCTTCGTGGAATACGTCAGAAATTCATTAACAATAGAAATATTATTCAAAATCGACGATTTTTGTTTAGATCGTGATATGAGCTAAGAAAGCTTGACATCCATTTTTCAATAAACGAATAATTTTTTATGGCTCGAGATGACAAAGTTGATTGATTTTAATGGTTTGGTTGCTTGAATTCGCATAATAGGTCGATTAGGAATATGAAAGCTAACAACCTTATTTAAAATAATCAATTTTTTGCATGATGAGTAGTTAACCAATCAATCCCTAGAATTACATCAAATGCAAGTATTTTTAATGCAATAAGATCGACAGTAAATGTGGGTACCAACTTGAACCAAACAAGACTTATAAACCGTGGATGTAATGAAGGTTTCTCCCAACTGAGTTTCCACAGATAAGTCAAAGTCTAATTTCTCCTGAGTCAAATTTAATCGCTGAGCGCAAGTAGAGAAATAAAAGAATGGGTAGAACCCAGATCAAATAAAGTGTAGATTTCGCTAGAGTTTATGATAAGCTTACCCGTGATGACCTCATTCGTTCCTTGCTTTCGGGAGGTCACAACAAACGCCTCCTCAGACTACCGGCTTTGATTTTTTCGGGGGATGCCTTTGGTGCTCCATCCTAGCCTGAATTTGTCTTCTATGAACGACAAAATCCAAGCTAAGTGACCTTCTTCCACAATTATAACACGCTTTTGACGGCATCATCGCTAATTTGACCGATGTGTCCCTCCCTCCATTTGAAGCATACGATAGGTGGTCTTTCTCCTTCCTTAACAACGCGTGTCGGTGCCGACGCCTTTCCATCATCATGAATCTCCTCTTCGAAATGTCCATTCTTATTGTTTTGGCCTCGATTACCACCAAGTGGTTACCATTTTCGCCCGTTGATTCCTCCACGCTTGTTGTCACCGCTTCGACGATCGCTTCTCACCGGTATTATCATTTTTACCCGCTTTTTTTGTCAAGGTTGACTCGTTATCGCGCGCTTCCACCAATCGAGCCCTATTTACAACATCTCAATACAAACATAGCTTTTTTTACGAGAAATAAGATGTCGACGATCTCCCGGCTTCAAACCTCTTAAAACATTCGCGCCATTCTCTCTTCATTATCCACCAAGTGGGACGCAAAACCAGATAACTCCGCAAATTTTGCCTCAGATCGCGACACTGGCCATATTGTTTTGCTCCAATTTGATAAACTCCACCTCCTTCATGTGATTTAATACTTTGGGAAAGTATTTTTCGTTGAACAACTCTTCGAACTTCTCCCAAGACATCTTCAAGACGCAAGGCAGTCGAGTACGCTTTTACCGATTCCCACCAAGAATCGCTTCTCCCGCAACATAAAGGCGGCAAAGGGAACCTTTTGCTCCTTCTGAGCATCCCAAGACATCAAATATCTTGGTGATCTCGCTTTATCCATGCTTCCGCCATAAGTGGTTTTGGCTCTCCCTTAAACTCCGGTGGTCCCAGCCTTGAACTGCTTAATGGTGACCGCCCGAGAGTTTCCAAGTGTTTCCACCTACATTTTGGACAGAGCCGCTCTCATCGTCATTGTTGCATGAATTGATAAAGCCTCCGAACAATCCATCATTCATCATTTGGTCAAGGTTGTTGTTGTTTGCATGAGGATTGTCGCTTCCTCGATGCACATTCTCCCGATTATCGATATGTGGAGACTCAACGGCCTCTTGTGCTCCATTGCTATTCTCAACATTTTTTGATGTCATTTTCAGACATCGCCACAAAACAAAGGTTAATCGACATGTAACATAATATCTCTAAACTCGACCAACCAATTTAAATACAAAATAAATTTAAGTAGGTCATACTAATGGAAGGAATTTCTGCTCTCCCTCCTAGTTCTAGTCTCACATCTTAGCCAAGGATCATATCCCTAAGCTTTGATACCAACCGTGACGCCCCAAAATTAGGTATACATCACCCATCTTGGGTCGCCAGATACATGGTACAGAATTCAAATACAACTTACTAATACAACTGTCGTAGTATAATACGACAAAACATAAACTGTGAGTTTGAATACAAATATTATCTACTAGAGATTATACAAACTCAAAAGGAGTCCTCATTACAATTATTATTAACACACTATTTCACATAATAGTGAGGACTACTAATGCTATCCTCTCGACCATCACTCCGCTCCCCGACTAGTCCCTCGCTATATTCTCATTTCCTCAAGAGAACAAAGGAAAGAAAGGGTGAGCTCAACTAGCCCAAGAAGAAATATTATGACTAAGATAATGCGTAATAAATTATCATTAGTCTCCAACAATGTTAAACCGATAAAATATAATAGACATCAAGTTTAATCAGCAATGAACAAGCAATCCATTAAAAGAGTCAAGTAGAAAATAAAATCTACTATCTTTTATGATTAAAAAGGTTTTTCATCATTTTATCATTGGGACTCAATTTTAATAAATAATCCACATCATCGAATCACCCTCGCACTACGGCCAAGGATATTCTTTAATATCACGCACCACAATTATCCATGCACTACGGGCCAAGAATATTTATGTATTCATTAATGGTCATGATCATGCCAACAACTATCCATCAATGCACTACGGGCCAATGAGAACTTTTACCACATCATTTGTAACATTACTACCATGATTACACCGAATAATCCCTCGGTCATAATCATACCAAGTCCATCTATGCACTACAAAAGCCATGTAGATGACTTTCAACAAAATATAAACATGAGGATGATGACAATGATATAAGAATTCAATAAAACAAGTTCAAGAATTATTTTATCCAGAATTATTAACGCCCAAATTGTCAACATGATACATCGCTTTTGTAGAGTAAAATTCAAGAATGATCGTAAGAATATTTCATGAAAAGATATCGATGAAGCGCAAATATCAAGGATATTCTACTAATTTCATGGAGTATAGAAGTCAAAACTTTAACCAACCGAGTATAATAAAGAATGGAATAACAAAAGAAATCACCACGCACGCATGCAGATTGCAGATGTATGTGTTATTCCAATGTAATAATAATAACTTAACCAGTCGTGCAAAATTGCACACCGACAAGATGTTCCAATGTAATAATAAAGATTTAACCAGTCCAATGTAAAAAACACATGCATGATGTTCAATGTAATAATAATAAGATGGAACTGTGTCATGTGATAAAAAACACAATAATAAAGATGAACATGATGTTCCAAATTAATAATAATAAAGATTTTAACCAGTCCTGTAAAACACATGCATGTGATGTTCCAAATGTAATAATAGAAGAATGTCACCAAGCATAGGTAGTATATCACAGATACAAAAGTTATTCCAATGTAATAATAAGAAATGGAATAACAACAGTTCTCTTCATGAATAAGAAAGAATAATAACCCTTACCGTAAAAAGAAACCGAATATAAAAGTAGTTAAGTAAGATATATACTTTTCTTCTTTCTCTCTATCTTTATTCTCTCTATAGTTTTCTCTCTCAGAGTTCAAAGTGAATTCGTAAGAAAATAATGAAGGAATGAGCTTCTATTTATAGAAAATGGAATGCATAAGAAACTAAATCCATGAACTATCCAGATTGATTTACTTTAATCTGACTCATCCATATTTAAAGCAAAATCTTTTAAATAAAATATAATATATTCTATTTATAATCTAATAAAACTAATAACTTTATAAAAGATTTTACTACGCAAACACTATGCAGTGCACTATGCAAACAATATGCATAATAAAATATAATATATTCTAATTATTGTCTAATAAAAAATGTATAACTTTATAAAAGTATTCTTTTTTATATAAAAAGTTTTTACTATACAAAACACTATGCAGTACACTACGCAACACTATGCATAATAGAATATAATATATTCTATTTATGTAATAACTTTATAAAAGTATTTTGTTTTATATAAAAGATTTTTCAGATTATTACATTAATAATACCAACAAAACCGAAAGTGACTTATCACGTAAGCATCAATAATCAATACCGTGTGCTACTACGCAACCACGCCAGACATCGCATTTTTTTAACAATCGGTGTTTCAACAGCTTAACGGTAGAAAACTTCCGCCGTTATTTTTCATAAAGTATTTTTGTCATTTTCTCAATCCGGATAATAATTCGCTCAGGGTCCACCAATGATTGTGCCGTTGTACTAATATTCCTCGTTAAAATGAATATTCCCCACCAATCGAATAATATTATATAACAACTTGCGATTTTGCAAAATTTATAAATATTACCCACAACTATTATATCAATTTCACTTCATAATATTCAAAATTAATATTTATAGAAAATTCATCTTTATTCAAATATAATTGAATATCTTTAGCTTAAGTGCAAAGGTGAAATGATCAATATGGTTATAATTATTGTTTATATAAATTCGAAATGATTATATATTTCTTTGAGATATTAATATATTTGGCTTCAGAAGTGCAAATATGAACTGTTGATGAATATATTTGGCTGTAGTGCAAAGATGAATTGTTGATGAATATATTTGCCTGAAAGGTAAAAAGATGACTGTTGTTGAATATCTTTGGCACGTAGTCAAAAAGATGGTTCGTTGATGAATATCTTTCGCCGTTGTGCAAAGATGAAATTGTTACTATAATTATAAAACAGAGGCGTGATTTGGTATAACCATGATCTTTGATGTTTTAGATAAAGACATGTGATGAAAATTATCTTCGTCCTGGATGCGAAGAGGAATTTAGAATTACAATTATGATTATGAGTTATTCATATAATTGTGGAAAGGAACTGTTGATTAATGTTACAGGAATAAAACATTGTTGGTGGACTTTTAATGTGGAGAAGATAATAGACTTTATGGTTTATTTGACTCTTCTAATGGATTGCTTATTCCGCTGCAACTATGGTTGAAAAGTTTTATCATCTACCATATGTTCTAAATCTCTGATTTATTATTGATGAAGGATATTGATAATTTAATTATCTTTACTCGTGATATTCTTTTCTGAGTTAGTTGTGCTCACCCTTTTGCTTCACAATTCCTTTCAGGTAATAAGAGTGTATTTGGAATCGGCGAGGGGTAATAGGGGAATAGAATCAGTAGTCATCATTTAGTAGTTATATTTGGTGAATCAAATAGGTGAAAGCGAACCCAACGTTGGAAGGGTGTTTTGCCACTATCATACAAGATGTCTAAAGACATACAACCTCGTGTCATCATAAGATGGGGTTCATGCACATCCACTTACTGAGTATATCTACGAGCACTACCTATATGATCTTGGAGTATATTTGAAGTATAATTCTCAAATAGAGACAGTAGAGATAATTATATGTCAAGAGAAGACTCACCTTTGGAAAGTGTTAGAGTTTATGCCCTAGAGGCCAATTATTTGATATAATTGCTTAACGTTTTGATATTATATTTGATTGAATAAATAAATGATTTTATTATGGTTTTATTTACTGCGTAATATAATTGTTAACATAATAAAATTCCTTAGAATAGTGATACAAATTATATAATTTCAAGTATGTGACTTGAACATGAGATTATATAATTACAATTAGTATCATTTTTCTTAAATGTTCCAGTCGAGTATCATTGTTGATGGGACAACAATGATGCATCGAGATCAAGTATGTGGATCGACTAATGACCAAATCTCATTGGTCATAAATATATGAGATATTAAGTCAATGCGTAGTACACGTTAGAAAGCGATGTCTTTGGATGGACCCACCATGAGAATTCTATATGAAGCATTATGCGAAGTGTCATTAGTAATTCTCATAGTGACAATGATGTAATGGTCCTCCGACCTGAAATCGCTATATTACTACACGAGAATTTATGTACTTTGATATCATCAAATGTCACCTTTAATAGGGTGGACTATAAAGGTGATTATTGGGTTCATCATGAATCGTGTGAAAAATATGAGTGATCTAGATGGAATTTAACCATCCTATATATTATGGGTGATATCCATAGGCCTCTTGATTGAGTAGGACTATGAAATGCATGGCCATGCTCAAATAGTGATTTGTTTATATAGTCTACTCATTGATCAAGAAAACTCAGATTAAATTATGAAGAGTATAACACATTCTATGACTCGAGTTTAATCTAGGATATTAAGGTTAAAAGGATTAAATTACATTGAAACATTAGTCATGAAAAAGGTTGCATCGAATCATCGATATTATTATTACTTGGGTAAAGTGATGCATTACTAGATGTCATTTCATTTGTTTATAATTTTATAATATGATTTTAAAATTATTGCCAACGTAATAATAAACCTATAGGGTCACACACATGTAACGTAATTTAAAAGGGAATTAATTTAAATTTTAAGGATTTAAATATATTAATATGATTAATAGTATTTAAATCACGAATTTAAATTAAAAGGATAATTTGTATATATGTATATTAATTAAGTAAGACTTAATTAAGATATATATATATATATATATATATATTCGGATTTATAAAATTAGGTTTTGATTAATACCTTTTAACTACTATATATATGATATATAGCAGCCACTTAGGAACACAATCAAAAACAAAAACCCTAACCGCTCTTAGAGAGAGACTAGAGAAAACAGTTTCAAAAATCCTTATCCTTGGTGGCTAGTACCGCGATTCCTTTTTCTGCAGATCGTAAAACGATTCGTGTGGAGCTTTCGTGTGGATACCGTAGAGACGCAGTCCGTTTGAATTGCGTTGGAGATTCGACCGCATCGATTCTAGCTTTAACAATCGGTATAATTTCTAACCTCTGAATTAATTGAATTTTTCGCATGGATCCTGTTTTAGGGTTTCAGAAATTGCTTTAAATTTTTTATTTCTGTTGTGCGTTTCTGTGCCGAAACCCCAACAGGAAAGAATATGATAGTAATCTTCTCATTTTTCTTTGGGGTCTATTGGGTCAACCAAGGATAATTTCGTGGCATATATGATATATATTATAACCTGACGCATGGCCTCCCATATACGAAAGGTTTCTTGAGCACTTCCCAAAGATTCTAATTTCTAAAACAGGTTTTTGACTATACCTTTATGTAAGGTGCCATTGTGACGTGCTATCCAAGGTTGGGATGAGAGTCACAGTTGGTATATATTTGTATCAAAACTCACAGCATATGTGTTGTTATATTTTGCACGACAATTATTGTAATAAAGTTGTAGTTGTTTTCTGTACCATGTATTTGGCGACTCAGAATGGGTGAAATGGACCTATTTTGGGGTTGTGACAAGTTAGTTACTATGCAGTCCATTTTTCTATAAATAGAAGCTCATTCATTCATTATTTCTTACGAATTCACTAAAACTCTAGAGAGAGAAACTATAGAGAGAAAAAAGAAAAGTGTTCTACTACTTCACTACTTTTATATCCAGTACTCTTCTTTTTAAGGTAGGGGATATAATTATCGTACTCGTAAAGGATATTATTATTATTTATTATTCTGTTGGAATAACCTATATACGCGGACTACCCTATACTTGGTGAAATTCTTCTGTTATTCCATTCTTTAGTATTATGTTGGAATAACTTGTTTATGCGAAATACCGCATACATGGTGAAATTATTCTAATATTCCGTTCTTTATTATTCGTTTGAATATCCCGTACGTATGCGTTCGCATGCACTGGTTCCATTATTTATTATTCCGAGGAATATCATGTTTTGTGCGTTCTGTGGGACTGGTTCCATTATTTATTATTCTGTTGGGAATAACCTGTCGGTACAGTCTATCACACGTATGGTGAATCCTTCTGTTATTCCATTCTTTATTATTCTATTGGAATAACCTGTCTATGTGGATTACCACATGCATGGTGAATGATCCTTCGTATTCATATGAATAGTATTTTCATTAAAAAGGGGTTTCTGCTAGGGGCATATTCATAATTTTTCTGACCCTAAAAAATTCTGGAAAAATTTGAAATGATAATTGGATGAGTTTTCTAAATTGTGTCCAAAAATGGCGATTTTTGGATGTATATATTAAGAGTTATAGATTTTATGGAAAAAAGACTATTTTAAAAGTAAACCCTTATAACTCCTTGTGGTTAACTCCAAAATTGGTGAAATTTTTATTGGGAGTACATGTATATAACAGGAGTATACCCTGTAAATTTCGTAATTTTTGGACAAAAGTACAATTTATGATAAATGTCTAAATATTCGACAGTTTTAGCCATATGAAAAATAGTAAATGAATTTTAAAAATTTTGAGAAAAATATATGTTCAAGATGGGACTATATTCTGCTAAATCCCAGAAAAGAAATATTTTTGGGACTGATTTGGTATTTTTCATGAAAATAAACTAGTTATGAGTAAATGAATTAAATATGTTATGTGAAGTAACAAAATTGGAAAATAGGATTTTATGGTTTGGAAATCCTATATAAGGTATATGCAGATTTTTGATGAGTAATTTGATTATTGGTGATGAAATCTTATGAGTATGACATTTTTGAATGATTAAATGCATTATTTGGAAAAATGTAAACAATTAAATGTAATTATTTATAAGTTTAAGAAGTGATTAAAATATTGTTATAGTATTAATGAAGATTAGATTATAATTTTATTAAGTGATTGATAATGTCCGGATAAATTTAAAGTCTTTAATATTTATCCTTGATTTAGTTTGATTAATGCTTATAATATTGTCATCATCCTCATATTTATATTATGTTGAAAGTCATTTGTGGCCTATAGTGCATAGATGAACTTGGTATGATTATGACCAGGGATTATTCGGTATAATCATGACCGTAATGTTGTAAATGATGTGGAAAAAGTCCTCATTGGCCCGTAGTGCATTGATGGACAATTTTTGGTATGATTATGGCTATGGATTCTCTTCGGCCAAGGGTGGAAAGATGAATTATTTTATAGCATGATCAGGACCGTTGATAAAAACACGATTATCTTTGGCCCGTAGTGCATGGATAATTTGTGGTTGTGATACTTGTAAGACCCCAACTTTTTGAATAAAGATTAAATTTTTTCGAAATATATTTTTGAATATTATGGTGTGGATTTGATATAATGTTATAGTTATGGGTAATATTTATAAATTTTACAAAGTACGCAAGTTGTTATATAATATTCGATTGGTCGGGGAATATTCGTTTTAACAGAGAATATTCGTACAACAGCACAATCATTGGTGGACCCCCCACAACGGAATTATTGTCGGATTGAGAAAATGACAAAAATACTTTATGAAAATAACGGCGGAAGTTTTACCGTTAACTGTTGACCTACTCGGTAGTAAAAGTATAGTAATACGCGTGGTTGCATAGTAGCACACGGTATTGATTATTGATACTTACGTGAGAAGTCACTCAGTTATACTCAATTATTACTACGAATTCACGATCATATCTATCATATTATTGATTCAATTATTGTCTCAAAGATCATCCGCATAAAATGTTTTTTATTAAATCAATACTTGAGATTTACAAAGTTATTCATATTATAAATCGCAATATTTACAATGTCTAAGTTTACATCGAGAGAGGTTTGGTCACCTAATTGTGCGCCAATAGGGAGAAATCCTTATTGGAAAGCCCATTCTTTCCTGGGAACGACCTGGTTGATAAATATTGTGAGTTATAATATTAATGATTAATGTTGTTCGAAGTTAAATTTGGAGACGCGGACGTGATATTTGAGTCCGGAACGACAAAATTAGTAAAAATAGTCTATAAACATAATTTTTCGGGATTCACTATTTGGTCAAAAAGTCAACAGTTGACTTTTTTGGGAAAAGTCAAACTTCAAAATTTCAAAATTTATATTTTTGATAAAAATAGTTTCATTATGTTGGAATTGTTTGTGTTAGTGAAAATCGACATTTATTCCGATGATAATTAATGTCTAGGAGTTATATTGATAAATCGGGTAATTTATCGGATAAATGAGAAATTAATTGCTACTAATTCACATGCTTATATAACTATTTGTTCACATATGTGTACTATTGAATCACATTATTTACTATTAGGTGAGTTGGTGCAAGATTGATAATACTTGCATGACTAAGTTAAAAATGGAGGTATAGATGGAGGTACTATACTGTAATTCGTATTTTTCACATGATTATACTATTGATTTGCATAATTGAACTATTGATTGACATTATTTACTATTAGGGGAGTTGGTGCAAGATTGATGATACTTGCAGGACTAAATTAAAAATGAAAAAAAAAGTTAGAGGTATTGTACTGAAATTTTTCGAGCCCCAAAACGTGCAATTATCGAAACTATATTTTTCTATAAATAGAAGCTCATTCTTCCTTCATTTCTCACCAATTCACAAAAGCTTTAGAGCGATTATTATAGAGAGAAATTATAGAGAGAAAGAAGAAGAGAAGTCTGCTACCTCACTATTCCAGTATCCAATTTTTCTAAAGGTAGGGAGTATTATTTCTTTCTTATCCATGAAGTGAACTTCTGTTATTCCATTCTTTATTATTCTGTTGGAATAACTTTGTATATCGCTGCTACCCTATACTTGGTGAAATTCTTACGTTATTCCATTCTTTATTATTCTATTGGAATATATCACATCACATGCGCTTTTACGTGGGACTCGATTCCGTCTTTATTATTACTCCGTTGGAATATCTTGTGCATGCTTTTCTGTGGGACCGATTAAAATCTTTATTATTCTATTGGAATATCCATGCATGCGTTTTGGCGGACCGATTAAAATCTTTATTATTACGTTAGAATATCTCGATCATGCGTTTTTACGTACGGACCGATCCGTCTTTATTATTATTCGTTGGAATATCCCATCATGCGTTTCTGCTGGGACTGATTCCGTTATTTATTATTTTGTTGGAATAACTTTTGCATGCGGTCTATCGCATGCTTGGTGATTTCTTTTTTATTCCATTCTTTATTATACTCGGTTGGTTAAAGTTTTGATTTCTATAATCCATAAAATTAGTTGAATATCCTCGATATTTCAAGGCTTCATCCAAAGATCTTTTCATGTAAATATTCTTGAGCATTCTTGAATTTTACTCTACAAAGCAAAGATCATGTTGATAATTTGGACGTTATTAGTTCTCGGATAAAATAATTCTTGAACTTGTTTTATTGAATTCTTATATCATTGTCATCATCCTCATGTTTATATTTTGTTGAAAGTCATCTACATGGCCTATAGTGCGTAGATGGACTTGGTATGATTATGACCGAGGATTATTTGGTGTAATCACTTAATAGTAATGTTACAAATAATGTGGTAAAAGTCCTCATTGGCCCGTAGTGCATTGATGGACGATTGTTGGTATGATCATGACCATTATTGAATACACAAATATTCTTCGCCCGTGAGTGCATGGATAATTGTGGTCGTGATACTAAAGAATATCCTTGGGCCGTAGTGCGAGGGTGATTCGATGATGTGAATTATTTATTTGTGAATCCAATGATAAAAGTGATGAAAAACCTTTTAAATCATAAAAGATAGTAGATTTTATTTTCTACTTGACTCTTTTAATGGATTGCTTGTTCACCGCAGATTAAACTTGATGGTTGTTATATTGTATCGGTTTAACACTTTGTTGAAGGGTAACGATAATATATTCTCGCATTATCTTAGTCATAATATTTCCTACTAGGCTAGTTGAGCTCACCCTTTACTTTTATTGTTCTCTTCAGAAATGAGAACGTAGCGAGGACTAATTGGGGAAGCGGAGCGGACGGATGATAGTATTAGTAGTCCTCACTATTCGGTGAAATAGTGGAAAATAAATGTAATAATATTGAATTTGAGTTTGAATATTATCAGGCGACAATATTTGTATTAAAACTCACAACTTATGTTTTGTCGTATTTTACACGGCGGTTGTATAATTAAGTTGTATTTGTATTCTGCGTACCATGTATTAGGCGACTTCGTAATAGGTGATGTATACCTATTTTGGGGTGTCACAATACTAATGAAAAAGTCCCTCATTGGCGTAGTGCATTGATGAGCAGTTTTTGGTATGATTATGGCTATGGATTCTCTTGACCAAGGTGCAAAAGATGAATTATTTTATGGCATGGTCGGGGACGGTTGATGAAAACACGATTATCTTTGGCTCAGAGTGCATAGATAATTCGTAGTCGTGATACTAAAGAATATCCTTGGCCTGTAGTGCAGGGATGATTCGATGATGTGGATTATTTATTGAGCTGAGTCTCAGCAATGAAATATTAATTCATGGATGTAATAATAATGAATATCTTTGGCCGTAGTGCAAAGATGATTTAAGGATTACGAGCCTGAATTGTGATTTGGTATAACCATGATTTTTGATGTTTCAGGTGAAGATATGTGATGAAAATTATCTTCGTCTTGGGTGCGAAAAGGAATTCAGAATCACAATTATGATTATGAGTTATTCATATGATTGTGGACAGGAATGGTTGATTGATGTTACAGGGATAAAACATTATTGGTGGACTTTTAACATGGAAAAGATAATAGACCTTATGGTCTATTTGACTCTTCTAATGGATTGCTTCGTTCATTGCTGACTATGGTTGAAAAGTTTTATCATCTACCATATGTTCTAAATCTCGATTTATTATTGATGAAAAGCTATTGATAATTTAATTATCTTTAGTCATGATATTCTTCATTTGGGCTAGTTGTGTGACCCTTTCTCGCTTCACAATTCCTTTCGGGTAATAAGAGTGTTCTTAGTAAGAATGTCACGGGTCGAATTGCCGGGGATAACAAGGAATTGAGCAGTGGTCTCTAGGCTGTGGAGGTTCTCCTAAGCAGTATAAAAAAGTATGTTATATTCTATACAACATTTAGTAGTTATATTTGGTGAATCAAATAGGGTGAGGTGAACCCAACTTTGGAAGGTGTTTTGCCCTTTATCATACAAGATGTCTAATGACATACAACCTCATGTTATCATATAAGACAAGGTCATGCGCATCCACTTCTTTGAGTATATCTATATGTACTACCTATATGATCTTGGAGTTTATTTAAAATATAATATTCACTTGGAAACAAGTGGAGATAGTTATATGTCAAGAGAAGACTCACCATTTGAAAGAAGATGATAGTAATCTTCTCGTTTTTTGTGGTCTATTAGGTCAACCAAGGATAATTCGTGGCTATATGATATCTATTATAACCTGAGACAGCATTGGCCTCCCATGTATGAAGGTTTCTTGAGCACTTCCCAAAGATTTTAATTTCTAAAACAAGATTTGACTATACTTTTATGAAGTACCATTGTAAGAGTTGTGATCGATCGAAGCACCATGAGAGTTACATACATTTGTATTAAAACTCACGATTAAGCGTAATTCGTATTCTATCTGACGAACTTAATGATTGTATAAATGAAGTTGTATTTGAAATTTGTCTTTATGTATCTGGCGATTCTAGAATGGGTGATGTATCCTAATTTTGAGAGTGTCACATTCGAACTTGATCAAAGCCTATATATATATATATATATATATATATATATATATATATATAGTAAAAGGTAGGTATTTTTTTTAGGTTCTTTCAAGGACGGTTGAGTCGGCTAGGAGAACTAAATTTTTTTTTTTTGGGAATTTCAAATTTTATGATTAAGAAGGTAGAATATTTTTTCTTCCAAAAACAGCATTTTCCAATCAACAAAATAGGAAAGTAAAAAAAAACTTTTTGGGCTACCAAATTATTAAAGTTGGATTACTAAGTTAACTCGGAACCAACCAAAACGACTCGGTACTTGTCTTGTTATATTTTGGTATTTGAGATCATATATATATAAATATATATTTTGAATTTTTAAGATTAATTTATGAAATTTAAATTTTCAAATAATTACAAACTTATATAATTTTAATATAAACTATTAATTATAATATTTTTGTACTTGCAAAACTTAAACAAAATTATATAAATTTTGAAGTTATAATATCACAAATTAATTTGTAAAAATCAAAATTTATATTTAATTTTGATACATTTAGAACTTTCATGACTGAAGTATTTAGTTTTTGCAAGTGTCATGCTTCAAGTATTTAATATATTAATATGCTGCAATTATCATGATTAAAGTAGTTTATCCAATATTCTAGATGAAATGTAGGTCCAAATTCAATGCACGTGCATCGTGCAAACACTTTGATTAATCTTATTTGTTAACACACATATACTATATATATATATATATATATATATATATATATATATATATATATGTCTTCATCTACACCAACCGATTGTTGGAAAGAACCTACTTTTAGTAAATAGCTACAACCTTGTAGCGAATTATATAAAAAAAAACTAAGTAATATTGTGGTAATTTGGTAAAAAGGGTTCTTTCCCAACAACCTATTGTTCATGGATGGAATCTATATATATATATATATATATATATATATATATAAATTGGCCTCTTCAAAGAATTGGAGGAATGATCAAATTTATAATGACGGTTTTTTTTTTCGTCATTATAACATAAAAACTTGATTTCTATGCTTTAATGATTTAAACCACGTCGCTATATAGTCGATTCGTTCTTAATTCGCTTCATTTCGATTATTTATGAAAGCGGACTATATATATGTGTGTGTATTTACAAGAAGTATGTTTTTAGTTTGGGCTTCTAAGGTTGTTATGAGTTGAGACTTATTAAAGCCGGATTATGTGTTTGGTGTTGGAGGTTGATGGAAACAAGCTTGGTCGGATTTTCATTACAAACATCCACATCAAAACTATATCAAGCATGAAGCTAATCAAAACTTTGAAACTTTTTGTTCTCTACTACTTTATTTAGATATAGTTTGTATAGAATTTTAACCAAGGCTGTTTCCTTCTTGGCTTGCCTTTAGGGAACCACTAGTTGTTTATTAATGACCTCTTATAATATTTAATCTTAGATTTTGGAGACATTGAGGGCCAATTATGAGGGACCACTTCTCCATTTGAAAAGCTTTATGTCATGATTTAAATTAAGTAGTATTACTCTTTAATTAATTAATTATTTTTTACCCCCACCCCCCACCCCCAATAATGATTGAGCACAGATCCCACGTACTGCTTTGTTTGGGGTTCCTTTCTACATTTTGGTCGGAGGAAATTCATTTTAGTATTCTTTCCTTATTCTTTCTAGGGACATTTTTTTGTTGACATTCTAGCGACATTATTTTTATTTTATTTTTAGTTTTTTAGTTTTTTTTTTGCAGTACCTCTCAAAAAATGTATAATATTTATTCCAACTGAAATTTTTGTAAAAAATAGTATTTTAGGTGTAATCTGTACAAACTCTGTTTCTTGTATGTATCCAAATTACACCTAAAACACTATTTTTTTATAAAAATTTCAGTTGAAATAAATATTATACATTTTTTTAGAAGTACTACAAAAAAAACTAAAAAAAAAATTAATAATGCCGCTAAAATGTCAGCAAAAAAATACCCCCCTAAAATTATTGTTCATTTTACTAGTTCTTAAGAAAGGTTAGAATGTGGAAACATATCCATTCTTATCACATAGTGCTTAAACTTGTATTTACTTTTTGAAGTCATTTAATAAAAAATTTATCTTTAAAATTCAAAAGTGATGTTAATCCATTTGATTTTAATTAATATATATATAATTATAAATATTGTAAATTATCTAAAAAATTATTTTATTTGTTCAAAATTAGAGATACATTTCTACTTTAGAACTATAAAGTGATATGATATTTCTTACTCCCTCCGTCCCAGGATAAAAGTCCTTATTACTATTTTGGGTTGTCTCATATTAAATGTCTACTTTCTTTTAATAACTAAACTTTAACACATTTTTTTCTATTATGCCCGTAGCATTAAATATCTCATATTTGTTATTCTAATTCTCTCTCCATAATTAATGACATTATTATGAATAATTTTGTCATTTTATTCCTCTTCTTAATATGCGTGAAAAGTCCACCAGAATTTTTATCCTGGGACGGAGGGAGTATTTATATTACTTTTTTACTATCGTTTTCAATATCAAACGATCACATTTAAATTTCTAGTTAGACATGGCAAAAAATCATTCAAGCTCATGGTAGGTCGGTCCGGTCAGGCTACGGCCATAAAACGTTGGTTTTGTGTTTCATTTTTTCAGTCTATGAAAATCGGGGCCGTTTTGGCCAGGCCCGGCGATGGCCCGACCCGTTTGGGCCAGACCCATAAATATGTCAAAATTTGGTCATAAATCAGTCGAAGTCCGCAGGTCGTCCAGGCCCGACAAAACACGAGTTTTGGGCTTCACTTTTTCAGTCCACCAAAACTTGGCCCGCCAATGGGCCGGCCCGGCCCATTTGCCAGGTCTATTTCTAGCTAATATTAAGGGGTATTTGATAAAAACTGAATCAATCTGAATCTGAATGGAAAAAAATGTTTGATAATTGACATGTCTGAAACATCTGAATAACAATTTTTTTAATTATTTTACCCTCTAAAAAAATTCAAAAAAATATTATAAATTTATTTAATATTACTTAATATAATAGTTAATATTGTAAAAAAAATTATTCAGCCGCTCATTCAGCCAAAAAAATGGGACTAAATCATTCAAATTAAATCTTCTCGAATAGACCGAGGTTAAGCCATTCGCATAATTTTTTCAAAAAAACAATTTGATTGATTGGTGAATCACCATTCAAATAGAAAATAAACAACCCCTACGGCTATATTTTAGAACATAAAATTATCTTTAAAAGTCGTTCATTTATAAATGTATCTTTAATTTTAAAACGGAGAAGAAGTAGATATATTAGTCATTTGTGCAACATGTAACATCCGAAATTAGTCAAAGGAATTATTTGGATGGGTGGGTATTAAAAAGTTGCACAATTACAATGGACATCAGAATATATTATCTCCTTTTTTGTGTGTGCATATTTGTTAGGCAGTGATGCACTTTTTTTTTGTTTTGGTTGCCATAATTAACTTATTTTTCTCTCATCAAATCTCAAATCAACTTTCAAATTACATAGAAGACCTTAAAAACATGATGTTAAATTGTTAATATTGGAATGGTGGATGTAATTTAATTGGTTGGTATTGTACTAGTATTTCTTCCCCAGTTCCCAGTTCCCAGTTCCCACCATACCTGTATAGCTAGCTCGGTTTTAAGGTTCGAGTTTTTTCATGAAAAGGGAAGTACATGCAATTGTTTGCATATGTAGTACTAACCACCCTATTTAATACTATGTAGTACAACATTAATTATCCCAAACTTAGGGGTGTATTCAATTAAAATTTTTAAAGACTTTTAAAGATTTTAAAAGTTTAGTTGTATTTAATCAAGACATTTAAAGAGTTTATAAAAATTTAGTGGTATTCAATTACAACTTTTTTAATGTCTTTAAAAGTTAAGTGGTATTGAATTAAGATTTTTTTAAAGTCTATAAAAGTATTTTGGTATTCAAAAAGTCATAGATTTTAAAGATTTCTATCAAATGGTAGACTTTGACAGACTTTAGAAGAAAATTATAACTATCAACCCATATCCAAAGTCTTACCTCATCTCTAAAGATTTCTAAAGACTTCCAAATAAACACAAAGGTGGATAAAACTAGTTATTAATTGGACTTTTTCTTTTATTGGGTCAAATTAGTTATTTATTTTATATGGGCTAATAAATATTAATATGTGATGGATAAATAATTTGATAAAATTTGGGCCATAAAAATAATTGGATTTATTATAATAAGAGAATTAACAAGATATATTAATAAGTAAACAAATAACTAGACCTAATCTGAATTGGTAAGGGAAAAAGCAGCCGTTCGAAAGTTTCCAATAGAAAGAGGGAAGAGATTTGTTCAACAAAAATGAGATAAAATCATGAAACTCTCATATCAGTTGTAAAGATTATGTATATATAATATATGAAAATAGAAAATATATGATGTGTATATTTTTTTATTTAGTTTTCTGCCATTTTAAACGAAGGAAATTACTGTTAATTTTCGAGACATCTTCCATATTCGTCTTTAAGTGTCTTTGGTGTATCATAGTGAAATAATGTAACATGTGGTTCTATTCCTGCATGACAAATATATATGTATTTCATTGTCATATTATTTTGTGAAAAGCAGAGTTTGATATTCCTACTAAAAAAGACGATATGTCATAAAATATATATATTTCAATGAAAAAGTGAGCTTAATTTTTGTATTGTGTATGTAGTTTCTAAAATTTTATTGGTATCCGAGTATTCAAATGTATCATGAAATGAGTAGAATAATGTGAACGCTTTCAACATATATAAATTATCATGCCACAATAATATAATGAGATTTACTCTTGTTCATGAAAAAAGAGGGAGATGTTGTACACATGAGCTAATTAACAATTAATATAAATTACAAGATATATTAGAAGTATACAAAAGTCTATCACATTCTTGATAAAAAATTTATAAAAGTTTGTTACTTATTTTATGGAGTCTATAAAAGTCATTTTAAAAAAGTCTTTAAAGTCTGTGACAGTCATTAAAATCCCATAAATTCTACAAAAATCTATCACTTAAAAAAAAAATTAAAAATCATAATTGAATATACCTCTTAGATTTACTCCATAGACTAGGACAAATTTGGTTGGTTTAGTTGGTACTCGATCCTCAAACTTAGTTGGTCTTTTCCATAAATTATTAAAAACTCTTTAACTAATTTTGACTTATCTAGCTCATCTTCAAACTTGGCTGGTCGGTCATTAAAAGTTCTACACATTTTATATTGTCTTATTAATTATTATTATCAACTACTCCTATTTATAAAATCAACTACTACTATATAATTTCGGAAACAAACTTGGAAATTTTGTTCACTCTTTTTCTTATTAAATTAGTTTTCTAACTAAATTAAATTACAAAACAGTTTACGATCGTAGAGTTAAGTTGAAACAACTCGGGTCAAATCCCGATAATAAAGGTCTTAAACTACTGGCCTAATAGTATCTTCTTGGGCCATCTTAGCCCACCACAGGCTCCCAAAAGGTCATGACTTGAAAGTACTATTAGTAGTTACTTAATTCCTTATATACAGACAAATTTTTCCGTATCTTTCGATGTGGGACTGGAGTGTTACATAAATCACCATACGATTTGAAAATTCACTCTACGTTTTTACTGTAGTAGAGTGACTACTCTACGATTGTAGGATGACTTAACTCTACGATAGTAGACTGTGTACATTTAGAATTTGCACAGCTGTGTAATTCCATTTTTTTCATATATACAACTTACTTACCTAAATAAAAATATAATAATTATTTCATCAGATTTATAATTGAATAAATCTACATTAAATTTAATTATTTACCTTAATACTTGATTTAAGAAACCTACACTAATATATAATTCAATTAAGAAACATATAAAGATCTAATTTTTGTATAATTATATTATCAAAATCCTAACCGAATACATCCAATATATTCAATTCGTTACCTTAATACTTCTGTTATTTTAAATGGAAAATTAATTAGTGTAAATTAATTGATTTCAACATGGATAACGGAGGCCTTAATGCCGTATTACCATATCCTTGAGGTTTGCTTTTATCACCAGATTCACCACCAAAAGTTTAATTCTCACTGTTGTATCATGATATTTTCTCTCATTGGGCCGGGTGTATTGAATTTATTCTTTTAATTATTCTATTGGGCCTTTATTATTGAACTATGAAAGTTATTAAGCCCTACCATCATATCATTTGCATTTCAACCTATAAAGAATAAGATTGGTCAAGAGATCAATCCTTTGGACATTTTAATATCTACATCTTTGACTTGTAATGATGAAAAAGCATAGTGGTTGACTAAGGAACCCGCCATGCATTAATGTGGATGGGATCATAACCTATCGGCCGGTAGTAATAACAAATGACCAAAGGTGTGGATAAACTACATGCAATGGCGGGACCCATGAGATAAAGGGGGTGTGTCGAGGTAGTAGTGGTGGCGCAATAATTCGTGCAAAAGAGAGTATAACTTAGCAAGGAAGTCTTCACTAAGAGGTACGTTCTCATACACTTCTTCATTCAGAATCACATACACACAGAGATTTATTATTATTATCTCTTTATCTCAATACAATAGGCGATATAGCCTCCGTTTTCGATAAACCTTGTGAATTCATATACTGACTTTCACGCCTGAGCTATCCCCCGACGGAACCGCCGTCAAGCTTGTGGTGTTTATTGTGTTTACGTTGCAGGATCAGGACGTTTTACGTGATTGGGACGTGACAAAAGATATTGGCGTTAACATTGGCGCTAGAAGGAGGGGCCTTTTTCCAATCACAATTGTTTAAATTTGCTTCGGAAGATGATGAGGAGTAGAGATGGTACACCAGAAGGACAGGCGATGGCTGTTAGTTCATCACTGCCTCGTATTTCAGTAAAGGACCGCCTGGGTCCTTCTAAAAGTGCTCATGAAAGCACGGCTTCTAAGCACAATTCAGAAGAACTTCGTCCGAAGATCCATGGTGGAGCCAGACGGAAGTTGGTTTTCAACGCTGATAAGGGGCGTGATCTTGATCAGGAACGGGTAGAAGGTTCAATTTGACCGGGACTCATCGCCAAGTGGTCAAGAAGACAGAGCTACCAAGTTGGCGAGGATGGCGGACGAAGCAGATATAAGGCTTTGGAGGTTCTGTTAAAACAAAGGGAAGATATAGCCGAACAGATGCTTCGGGTGAATGAGTTGAGGACGAAGCATCTAGCCATATTCATTCCGAAAGACGGAGTAGGCATAAGGAGGTACCCCGTCGTAAGGGTAAGGAGCCGGAACATTCTATGCATGTGTCCAGGGATCATTCTCGCAGCAGGAGGAGATCGAGGAGCAGAACGCCTTTGGCCTCGAAGAAGGCACTGACAGTCGTGGGGTCAATTCATCGCGACGATGAAAGGCGAAGAAGCAAGTCGAGAGAAATTGTGCCAGAAACCCGAAGGGGAGAGTACCGTCACAACCGTTCTCATCATGAGGATGAGATTGTACGCCCTAGTAAATCGAGAAGTCCCGCAAGGGCAGTGGGATCGGCAGGGAAAGATCGATCCATTCCAAGGCCTAACGTCACCCAGGAGAAGGAGATCTCATCACAACCCGAAGGTGTTGATTTTCTGGTAAGGGAATTGAAAGAACTCCGAAAACAATTGGCTGAGGTCCAACAGGTGAAGGACACTTCTGGAAAGAAGGCGTCCCCTTTTTCCTCCGATATTCTCAAGGAGAAGGCAGATATTACCAAAAAGTTGCCTCGTATGGAAAGCTATGATGGGTCCGGAGATCCTTATGACCATAGTCAGGCGTTTGACCGGCTAATGGATTACTATGACTTCACTGATGCTGCTAAGTGTCACACTTTTGTTACGACTTTGAGAAAAGACGCAAGACAGTGGATGGGAACTTTACCATCGGATTCAATTTTCTCGTGGACCGAACTTTGTGATAAGTTCCACGACGTTTGGTAGAAGAACCGAAGAAAGGGAAAGCTTCTGAGCTCTTTAAGCACAGTCCCGCAGTTCACCAATGAATCTTTAGGCCAATATGTAAAGAGGTTTAGAGAAGCGGTTCGGTCGTATCCGATCTTAATGATCTCAAGTTGTTGGTTTGTTCCAGAATGGGCTAGATCTGGTTAAATCAGAGAAATTGGTAAAGAAGTTAATGTTTCACCATCCGAAAAGCCTAGCAGAAGCCTTTGACAAGGCAGAGGGCTATATTGTTGTAGAAGAGGCTATGAATAGTCTGAAGAATCCTTCTTTGAGCCAGTCAAAGGAGGTGGAGGTTCCCAAGACTGATGTTGATCAGAGAAGAGTGGGAGGGTACAACCAAGGGGCAGAAGGTAGTTCGAAAGAGGTACAGTAACTCGTGGCGACAAGGCCGCAGTCGTACACCTATTTCTACCTCGAAGGTTAATAAGGTTTACACCCAATTGAATACGGAAAGGTCGATAATTTTAGATCGGATCGAAACCAAATTTTCTTCGAGCCACCTCGTGATAATTACAAAATGGGACACGGCAATCCTCGCAAATACTGTGGTTATCATCAAGCTGCTGGTCATGACACTAATGAGTGTTGTAATTTAAAGGATTTTGTGGAGAGCAAGATTAAAAGCGGCTTGCTAATTCAATATGTGGCTGAAAAGGACCGTCAGGGTCATCAGGTTGTCAATCGTACCGTTCAAACGGTTCAAGTACCACCCACTCAAAATGCTCCCATACCACCGCCAAGGCAAGTCGTTGATGTAATAACTGGTGGGTCTGTTGGGAAGTTAGTAGGGAAGAGGAGGATGTCTTATCTTGATTCGGTCATGTCAGTGACAGATGCTACTTTGAAGATTAACAGGCCTTTTCCAGGAACCGTTATATCATTTACGGATGCAGATTATCCTTCCGGAGCCCATCGAACCGCATGAAGGGGCATTGGTGATCACATGTAAGTAAGTAGTTCGATGGACGAAACGCGATGATGATAGATAATGGATCTTCGGTGGACATTCTTTATGCCCATGCTTTTCAGAGGATGCATCTCGATGAGCACAAAATGGAGGTTGGACAGGAGGCTCCTCTATATGGTTTCGGCAACGACCCAGTCAAAGTGGCAGGCACTATTGAACTCCCTCATATCTTCTTAAGACACGCAAAGTAGTAGAGATAACTCAGTAAATTTTATGTTGTGCATGTGGATTCTACTTACAACGCCATTTTGGGAAGATTCTACGTTGTGATTTCTTCAAGTGTGACTTCCATCCCACATTTCAAAATCAAATTCCCAACAGCATGGAGTAGAGAGGTGATGGGTGATTTAGACGCCCGCGATGTTATCGAACGTTTGTTATTTCATCCGGAATGGGGGTTAGTAAACAGAAGAAGATAATGGCAATTGAAATCGAACCCTTCACCGAGAGCAGCTCAGAACCCTTGGTAATCCCCGCTGGAGGGACGGAAGAGATTGAGTTGGTCATCGGAAAGCCGGACAAGACAGTGAGGATTGGTTCAGGTCTACCAGAACCCCTTCGGACGAATCTTATGGAACTCTTACGATGTTATGTTGATATTTTTGCATGGGAGCCACAAGACATGCCTGGAGTTAGCCGAAAGGTTGCTGAGCATAAACTGGAGATAGATCCTTCGAAGAATCCAGTTCGTCAGAAGAGGCGGATATTTGCTCCAGAGCGTCAGAAGATCATCGATGAAGAGGTTGCGAAATTACTGGCTGCTGACTTCATATACGAGATTGATTACCCCGAATGGATAGCAAATGTAGTGTTGGTGCAGAAGCATAATGAAAAGTGGCGGGTTTGCATCGACTACACCGACCTCAACAAAGCTTCGTCAGAAGGACTTTATCCTCTACCCATATCGATCAACTAATCGATGCCACTTTGGGTATGCATTACTAAGTTTTATGGATGCTTTTTGTGTTATCATCAAATATCCATGTGCAAAGAAGACATTCCAAAGACAATTGTTCATTACACACCGCTTCGGTGTATGATACAAAAATGACTTTTGGCCTCATTAATCTTTGGAGCTACCTACCAAAGGATGATGAACTTCATCTTCGAAAGGCGGTGGGAGGAACATGGAGGTTTATGTAGATGACATGATCGTAAAGAGTATGCAAATTGAAGCATTTGGACGACACGGAAGAGTGTTTTCAAACTATTCGCAGATCGTTAATCGAGACTTAACCCTACTAAATGTACTTTCGGCCTTGGTGCTTTGGAAAGTTTCGGGTTATCCGTCACCAAAGGGCATCGAGGCCAATCCGGAGAAGATCCAGCCATCTCGACATGAAGAAGACTCTCACCATTCAAGGACGTTCTCGTCTCGACCGGTGGTAGGATTGCGGCTTTAAGGAGGTTCGTTGCAACTGCAGAGAGATGTCTTCCTTTCTTTGACACATCAAGGGACCGAAGAATGCGAAGACGTTCCAAGTGGACTTCCGAGTGTGAAGACGCTTTCAAGGTATAAAGACGTATCTGTCTTCGGCTCCTTTATTGGTAAAGCCTGTCCCAGCAGAGACTTTATATTTGTACCTTGCGGCAAGTTCCTTAGCATTGGAGCGCTTTTGGTTCGGAGATCGATGGGAAGCAAAGATCCGGTCTATTACGTCAGCCACGTCCTACGAGATGCTGAAACCAGGTATCCAAACATTGAGAAATTTGCCTTTGCTTTAATAATTGCCATTAGAAAGTTTTCAAGAAGATTTTCAAGGTCGACTCTGGTCATCTACACGGATCACCATCAAGAAGGTGATGGGCAAGCCAGAGGTCTCAGGCAGACTAAAGAAGCATGGACTATGGAGTTATCCCAATTTTTATCGAGTATCATCCCCGAATCGCCATCAAAGGCCAAGCCACGGCCGATTTTATGGTAGAATGCTCGCTCACCGCAGACGCTTGAGTTAGGAAGTTGAATCTTCGATCGAAAGAAAGCGGGCCGTTCTTCAACAGGTCGGAAGGCATGGACGTCAGATGCAGATGGATCTCTACGATGACTATTAGTGGAGCAGGAATTATTTTAATAAGTCCAGAAGGATTCAAAGTCCAATGAGCCATCGATTCGGTTTTTAAAGCAACGAACAATGAAGCCGAACGACGGTGTTAGCAAGCGGTGTCCGGTTGGCAAAGAGTCTCAAGTCCAACAGTTGATTATCTATAGTGATTCTCGATTAGTCGTTAAACAATTGTGGAGATTACGAAGCTCGTGGAACCCGAATGATCAAATATCCGCGTAATTAAGAGACCAACTTCAATTTTTCGCTTCAGACGAAGTTTCAGTAGTAGATAGCTTGAATGACAATTCTACTGGCCGATGCATTGTCAAAACCGCCACTACGGATGCGAGATATCTTTCACGGACGGTGTATTTGGAAATTTTACAAATGAGCCAAGTGTTCAAAGACGAAGCGTTGATGTGTATCGAATCGAACTAACTCATTGGATGACCCCCTACATTGAGTATTTGGCAGATGGCGTCCTTCCTTCGGATCAAATGCTGGCAAAGAAGATTAAATACAAGAGTACTAATTTTAGTCTTATTGACGGGATCTCTATCGATTGGCATTTTCCTCACCATTGTTGAAATGTTTGGTTCGTCCAAGCCGAGTATGCTCTTCGGGAGGTTCATGAAGGGATTTGCGGTGATCATATGGCTGCCAAGTCTTTGGCTCATAAAATACTTCGACAAGGATACTATTGGCCTACAATTTTCAAAGAAGCTACAGAGTATGTCAAGAAATGCGAAAAATGTCAGCTCAATAGTACGGTCCCACATCAGCCACCGGAAGAGTTATACTCGATTTTATCTCCTATACCCTTCGCTGTCTGGGGGGTGGATATATTGGGACCGTTACCTAAAGCTAAAGGTCAGGTTAGCTTCGTCATAGTTGCTATTGATTATATGACTAAGTGGGTAGAGGCAAAACCACTTCGGTCGATAACAGAACAGGAGTGCTTAAAGTTTATAAAGGAGTCTGTGGTGTTTCGCTTCGGGATCCCTAAGGTATTGATATCGGACAATGGACGCCAGTTCGTGGGTTCAAAATTTGAAGAATTTTTGAACGATTTGGGGATTCAGCACAAGAAGACTTCTGTGGCTCATCCACAGTCGAATGGGCAAGTCGAGGTGACCAACAGGACGCTGCTGAACGGAATCAAGCGTAGATTGGATGAAGCTAAGGGGAGATGGCCAGAAGAATTGCTGAGCGTGCTGTGGGCATACCGAACTACACCAAGGACTACTACGGGATTCGCCTTCCGATTGGCCTATGGTACTGATGCCTTAGTCCCAGTCGAAATCGGATCTCCAAGTCTTCGGGTGAGTCAATTCAAAGAAATCTACAACGATGAAGGACTGAAAGTTAACCTGGACCTGCTAGATGAAGTCAGAGAGGAAGCTTTGATCAAATTGGCTGCTTATCAAAGAAGGGTGGCCAAACATTACAACAAATGAGTCAAACTTCGTAGATTCAAAGTGGGAGACTTACGTTCTAGAGAAGTCAAGCTTCTACGCCTCAAAACACGGAAAGCTATCGCCGAATGGGAAGGGCTATATGAAGTGATCAAGTACCAAAGCCGTGTACTTATCGATTAAAGGCACTCGATGGTTCCGAGATCAAGAATACTTGGCGTCTTTGGCAAGAGCTTCGGAAATATTTTCAATAAATATTAAGTCGGGTTTATCTAAGTCTGCATACATGATTATTTGATATTAATAAAAGGTCACTTTTCCATAATTAATCACCGGGTACTATTGGTCCAAGAAGGTCACTATGGTGTAAGGAGGTATGGTAGGACTCGGCCGGGCCATTCGATGGTAGCCCTGTGTCCTTTTGATCCTATATTGATCTTATCAGGTGGTAAGTCAATGGTCACTATTGGTCCAGAAGGTCACTATGGTGTAAGGAGGTATGGTAGGACTCATTGGCCATTCGATGGTAGCCCAGTGTCCTTTTGATCCTATATTGATCTTATCGTGGTGGTAAGTCAATGGTCACTATTGGTCGAAGGTCACTATGGTGTAAGGAGGTATGGTAGGACTCATTGGCCATTCGATGGTAGCCCCAGTCCTTTTGATCCTATATTGATCTTATCAGGTGGTAAGTCAATGGTCACTCATCGATCCTTATATCTTAGTCCTTATATATTTGTCATCACCAAATTTACCTCACACACGATGATCTCACTCTTGATGCATCATGACGAGTGTACATTACTTCATTTTGTTTAAGTGTTGAGTTCGGTTTATTCAATTTGTTAAGTTGAATCTCGTCAGTAAAATTCAATTCACTTCATTGCATAAGTTAATCGTTATCGTCATATCTAATTCATTAGTCCAAATTTCATTAATACTAAATTATTAACAAGAAGTCGATCGTAATGTAAGTCATAATCAAGACAGTTAAAGATTTATCAATAACATAAAATGCTCATTCATTTAAGTCAATCATAAATTAATTACATGAACATGAAAAGCTTAAAGTAGTTAAATATTTACATAGAACAAAAAACATGATAGATATTCAGGCACCGCCTTCATCATCGGAGTTGAGCAATGCCGGGTCCAGCTGAGCAGCCGATAGCTTTTCTTTTCCTCGCCTCTCGGCAATCCTCATACCCTCCGAGTATACCTTCATGATCTCAACATTGAGTTCGTCCCGAAGTCCACGTAGTCCGCTTTGAATCGCTTAGGAGATCTTCGGGCCGTATCAGGACCTCGTCCCTCAAGATCCTTTATCTTGTGTATGAGCTTTATGACGCTTTGGCCTTATGCCTTGAGGTTTCGTCTTGAATCTTTGTCTCACCTCACCAAGTCAGAGGACTCGACTTGATTGGGTCAAGAAAACTCCTCATTTTTTGCCTTCGTAAGTAAGTTTTCTTCAACCAAACCAAAGATTCGAGTTAGTCGAGTTTGTTGGTCGGCGGACGCTTGACCAACCCGTCCCTCGTGGGTTCTTAATTCATCATCGATGATCTTCAAATCCATCTTAGCCCGATCTAATTCTATCTCAAGACCGTTGATGGTATGAAAAGCATCTTCACGATCGGCTCTTTCTATCCAAGGTCGATTTCAAAGATATTTATCTCTTGTCGCATGAAATCTTCCTCGGCTTTCTCCATTTATGTGTCTCTTGACGCGATCGTTCAAGACAAAGATTAGCTCGCATATTTTTAAAATATTCAAGTCAAATGTCCAAATATTCAAAGGAAACAGAGATATAGAGGAAGAAGAGATCGTTATTTACCTTGGCTAAATAACTCATCCCTCGTTAAGAAGATTTCCGTCTCAGATGATCATCGAATCGGTGGTCGTCAAGGTGTCTTGAAACGAAAGTCTCAAGAGGTCAAAGGGGAAGTTGGCGTTGAACACGGGCCCATTGGGTTGGGGATCCCTGACCTCAAAGATGGTAACTCGACTGATGGACCGGGTCGTTCAGGAGAGGGTCTCGGTCTTTCAGGGGAGGGAATAGGCTGTTCGGGAGGTGTAGGGTCTGCATGTATAGTTTCAATTATGGGAGATTTATTGGGAGTGGGTCCTTTCGGTGATGAAGCAGAGGCGGAACTCGGATGGCTATCAGGAGTACGTTTCCTCTTCCTAGATAGCGCGGAATCCTTCGTCCCCGGTCACCGCCCTCTTCAATCAGATTTTCTAGGGGCACGAAGGGTGGAATGACCAAGACTTAGGAACCCCGAGCTCTTCTTGGTTAGAGGGGTTATTTTTGTTTTTAATTTTTTAATCCTAAGTATATTTCTTCGATCAGGACGATCAAGTAAACCGCCTGGTCGAGGAATGGTTTTAGGGGTTGGTTCTGTTTCTGGTATGGGTTCGGGAGGAGTTACAAGAGAGGCTGACCTGGGTTTTCTGGTAGCTCTCCTCTTTTGTCTAGGATGAAGGGTCTCTTCCGTATGAGAACCTCTTCTACCTCTGCTTTTCTTCTGTTTGAAATTCATCCGTATGAATTTTCGGTGTTGATCTACTTTGGGTAGCTTCCGGTTGGTGTAGCCTCAATTGCCTCTCAAGACTTCCCTGCATAAAAAATCTTGAACTCCTTTATTTCTAAGGAGCTCTCATTCGATCAAAGATATCGCACAAATCAAACAATTCTATGTTAAAATTATATATCATAGAATATTTTCAAAAATATACATATATGAAATAAGTCGGTACTTACGCTTGTGGTCATATAACCATGCTTGCTTCGAGAGGAGTCCAGTATTTCACTCTTCTTTTCGGAAGTTGTCAAATAGCTCCATCATTTCCACTTCCCGTTCTTCGTAAACGCTCCAAAGTCGTGCAGATATTTTTTCGTCGGTTGCCCATTCGGTAAAGAAGAAATCTCGTGGCCTTTGACGAAAAACCATTTCTCGTGCCATCCCCTATTGCTCAAGGGTGTTCACCAAACAACGCTCATCGAATTTTTCTCCGGACTTTGGAGAATGCTTCACGAGGGCCTTGAACCCCTTCTCCTCGGATTGTATTTATCTTGTAGACAGTGAAGAAGAAGTCCGGGGAGGGCTCGACGCCCAATTCATGGCGAAGGCAACGAAGGCGAATGTGAATGTAGGAGTTTGGCACGGTTGTGAAAATCCCACACCCAAGAACCCCCAAGAGGGTCACTATAAAGACGTGAAGGGGGAAACGAACCCCTTCTCCAGTAAGGTCACCGGGACGGCCGTCCATCCTTCAGGCCGTTGATACATCTTTTCACCGGCATCGGGTACCCTAACCGCATGGGTATCCGGAATGTGGAACCGAGTTCGAACCTCTTTAGTTCAAATTTCGTTATGATAGAAGGAGTGTTGGCACGCGAGAATCGCTCCGCACTCTGTAGTATTCGGAGGGGGTTTTTGGGTTTTTTCGTTTGGGATTCGTACTTGAAGTCCCCTCGTGAGGATTAGGGTTTGATGGAACCACTGTGATGGGTGTTACAAGTATGGGGGAACTCTGTTCAGGGTTGTGGGAAGCCATTTGTGACGATTTGCAGAGAGAGATTAGAAAGTTTAGAAAGGCGCTCAATTTCAAATGAAGCAGTAAAATCACAAATTTGGTAAAGTTATCCTTTATATCTTTTGATTTACAGTGTGTTCAAGGCAGGTGCATTAAATGATAGTAATAATTTGGAATTTGAATGGGAAGCGTCGGGTTTGGTCAGGGCATTTAATGGATAGGCCTTTTCGAGTTGGACCTTTAAATTCCTTTCATCTCATTTCGTGAGCGATAAATGGGTACGCTTTTTAATTACATCTTGTTATTATTGATTCTCAGTAAAATATCATGGACTATTTATAGTTTTCTATTAAACATTCTGTTCAACAAAAAACTAGGGGGCAATGTTGCATCATGATATTTTCTCTCATTGGGCCGGGTGTATTGGGCTTATTCTTTTAATTATTCTATTGGGCCTTTATTATTGAACTATGAAAGTTATTAAGCCCAGTCATCATATCATTTGCATTTCAACCTATAAAGACCGGGTCGGGTCAGTAGATCAATCCTTTGGACATTTTAATATCTACATCTTTGACTTGTAATGATGAAAAAGCATAACGGTTGACTAAGGAACCTGCCATGCATTAATGTGGATGGGATCATAACCTTATTTCGCCAGAAGTAATAAATGATGACTAAAGGCAGTGGATAAACTACATGCAGTCGGCAGGACCCATGAGATAAAGGGGGGTGTGTCAGGTAGTAGTGGGTGGCATAGTAATTCAGGCAAAGAGAGTATAACTTAGCAAGGAAGTCTTCACTAAGAGGTACGTTCTCATACACTTCTTCATTCAGAATCACATACACACAGAGATTTATTATTATTATCTCTTTATCTCAATACAATAGGCGATATAGCCTCCGTTTTCGATAAACCTTGTGAATTCATATACTGACTCTCACGCCTGAGCTATCCCCCGACGGAACCACCGTCAAGCTTGTGGTGTTTATTGTGTTTACGTTGCAGGATCAGGACGTTTTACGTGATTGGGACGTGACAAAAGATCTTGGCGTTAACACTCACTAACCTAATAAATTATTGCAGATTACATATTTGATCTAACCGGATAAATTATACTCTCTCTGTCCCATAATAAATGAAAATGGTTGAAAAACATTAAATATAATATCAATTGTCTATAATACCCTTAAATTCTCATTTATTATCATACTTACTCCCATCCGTCCCATAATATATGACGTTTTAGAGTTGTGCACAAGAATCAAAGAAATGATTAGAAAACATTAAATATAATATTAATTGTTTATAATACCCTTAAAATCTCATTTATTACCATATTTATCTCAACTCTTTCATCTCCTCCATAACATTTTCCCATGAGGCCTAATTTTGGAAATATTATAATTAATTCTCTTAGATTTTTTAAAACATCAAATAATTTGAGATAATTAAAATCACCTAAAATGTCATATATTAATTATGGGACGGAGGAAGTATCTTATACTCTCTCATCTGTAATATTTTCTCATGAAGGATAAATTTAAAATATTATAATTAATTCTCCTAAATTTTTTAAAACGTCAAATAATTTAAAACAAATAAAATTACCTAAAACGTGATATATTATATGGGTTAAATACATTTTTCTCATTCTACTAGGGGTCAGTTTACAAATGCATCATCGAACTGAGTTTTTTTACAGTCAACTCATTGAACTATATATTATTTACAAAAGTGATTTTCTTGATACATATCATTAACTTTTAATGTAAAAAAGACGTGGAATACTTGGCAGGAGAGAGAAGTCGAGTTGGATAACTAATTAAATTACATTATACTCAATTCTATAACAAATAGTTAAACAACATATAAATTAAATTAATATACATAACAAATAGTTAAATTAAATTAATTAATTAATAATAAAATAAATTAATGAATAATTTTTACAAATGTATTTATATAAATTAATAAAATATAAATCAAATTAATATACAACAAATTATTAAATTAATTTAATTAATTAATAATGAAATTAATGAATATTTTTTATAAATACAAATTAATTAATTCATATTTTTTTAAAAATTTAAATATTTTAATTTCACTTTAAAAATATAAAATTATCTAATATTTTGAAATTGAGGAATTATTATTATTATTAGTCTTCTTCTTCTTCTTCTTATTATTATTATTATTATTATTATTCACCAAACCCAGACTTCTCCTTCTTCACCAGTCACCACCAAACCCGAACTTCTCCTTCTTCACCCGTCACCACCAAACCTAGACTTCTCTCCCACTACTACTACCACCACCATCCATCTCTCTAAACAAAGAACCAACAAAGTCTGTTATTCACTACTAGGACAGTGAAATCGCTGTACTACGGATAACCAAAGAGAACCTCCGTGATGTTGATGGCTCCGGCGGTGGAGACGGCGATGAGAGAGAAAGCGAAGATGATGAGGGAAGAAGGAGGGGGTTGGAGTGAAAAGGTGGGGAAGGATATTAAACGAGGAAGGAAGATATCAAGACAATTATATATATATATATATATATATATATATATATATATATATATATATATATACACACACACACAAATTTTCTTCCTTCGATACAACACTGTATATATTCATTGCTAAAAATTAATTATTGCTAAAAAAATCTCCATCTCAGATCTATATATCCACAAATAGATATAGAATCAAATGGGGTTTTGAAATTGGAGAGAGAAATGAAATGGGGGTTTTGATTTTGGAGAGTTGAAATGGAGTTTTGACATTGGAGAGAGAAACAAAATGGGGTTTGAATTTGGAGAGAGAAATTTAGGTATTGATTTTTTATTAACTTTTCTTTTCATTTTAATTTGTTATATACTAAAAATAGTTAAATCTATTTAATTTCTAATGTGGCAATAACTAGAATGATAATCCAGACTTTACCTACGTGGATATTCATTTAAAAGCTGAGCTGGATATTCTGTTAAAAGACAATTCATTTAACGGAATTTGTAACGATTTGATAAATATTTGAAGTCCAATGAGTCGATTGTAAAAAAAATCAGTTCAGTGATGAATTTGTAAACCGACCCTTAGTAGAATGGGTAAAAATGTATTTAACCCTATATTAGTATTATAGTAAGGAGGAAGTTTCAGAAGAGAGATCTTTAAGATGAGGTGGTAAGGTGCAATCCGATTAGCATGAAGTTTATTTTTGGGTAAGTTGGTCAATTGACCAATAGAATGCTGACACACATAGAGTCTTGCCTGCGTGTCAGCACTCTATTAGCCAATTGACTAACTTACCCAAAAATAAACTTCATGCTAACCACTTCCGCATTTAATGTATTCTTATCACTCCTTGTTTCTATCCAATCTTACCACTAGAGTTTATTATCCAAGTTACTTTCTATAATCTTACCACTTTTTGAAAATTAAAAATAATATTATATACATATATATGAAAGAATTGGAGTAAATGTTGTGATGTGAAAATATCGATTACATTAATTAATTGAGCTAAATGTATTCATGACATGAGATCCTCCTCTATATATACAAGAGGGCCAGAAGCCATTAAGGCACAGGCAAGAGTCTTGGTACTTATGTTAACAAGCACAATGCCAATATTAGTAATAGCTCTTTTGCCGGTTCCATTGACAGTCTTGTTAGTAATAGCTTCAGTTTTTCTTTCATACTTTATTTCTAAGAAAAAGGAAGAGCCCACAGGGCTGCCTCATGGGAGCATGGGATTGCCATTTTTAGGCGAGACATTAGGCTTCCTCAAGCCACACAAATCAAACTCCATGGGAACCTTCTTGCAACAACATTTCTCTAGGTAATCTTAATCAATTTCAATTGAAAATAATTTCTTTCTTCAATCATAGTAGCCTTTTTTTTTTCTTTTTCACTTGCATGAATGTAAGTTGCATTAATTAATGGTTGAGTGATGAGTACGTACGTACGTATATTAATATTTAATGAATTGCAGATACGGCAGAGTTTTCAAATCCCATCTTTTTGGCATTCCAACAATAGTTTCGGGTGATCTTGAGCTGAATAACTTCATTCTCCAAAATGAAGATAAGCTATTTCAAAGCAGCTACCCAAAGTCTGTTAAAGATATTCTTGGAAAACTTTCTATGATGCTTGTGTCCGGAGATCATCACAAGAAGCTAAGAACGGTTGCGGTGAGTTTCATTGGTACGTCTAAATCGAAGCCTACCTTTCTTCATTACATAGAGAATTTTACAATCTCGGTGATGGACTCGTGGAAAGAATGTCGAGAGATTGCTTTTGCCAGCGAAGCAAAAAAGGTAAAAGTTTTTTTTTACTGTAATTGACAACTCAATTTCAAAATTTAGTCAAAATTTGGCGTACGGTTTCAATTCTAAAAACTTGAAATTGAGTTGTCAAACTAAATTCCAAGAGATAAATAATTAATTAGTTAATTTAGTGTAGAATTCTAATGAAGTATTTTTTATTTTTATTTTTTTTTGGCCGGGGGTAACTTTGAATACAGTTTACTTTGCACGTCATGTTGAAGAATCTGCTAACTATTGAGCCAGGAGAGCCATTAGCTTTACAAATGCTAGAAGACTATCTTACCTATATGAAAGGGCTTGTGTCTTTTCCACTATGTGTTCCTGGCACCCCTTATTCTAAAGCTCTTAAGGTACTGCCTGCCCCTTCAACAATATATATATATATATATATATATATATATATATATATATATATATATATATACACACACACACACACACACACACAGCCATTAATTAATCCACTTTAAAAACAAGCTAGCTAATTGAAGTTAAAAAACTTTTTAAAGTATGCTAATTATATCTACATTAATTTTATTGGCTTAATTGTACGTACGTATTTCAGGCTAGAACAAGAATTTCATCCACAATCAAAGCGATTATAGAAGAAAGGGAGAAGGAGAAGGAGAAGGAGAAGGAGAAGAAGAAGGGTGATGTGGGGATTGATAGAGGAGGAGATTTTTTGGATGAAATGCTGTTGAAAGGAGATTTAAATAATGAAGAGAAAGTGAGCATTGTGATGGACCTTCTGTTTGCAGGCTATGAAACAACTGCAGGACTTTTGGGCCTACTTCTCTACTATCTTGCCCAGGCACCAAAAGCACTTGAACAACTAAAGGAAGAACATCAAGCTCTGCGGACAAGGAAAAGGGATGGAGAGCCCTTGACTTGGGATGATATTCAGCAGTTGGAGTTCAATTCCCATGTATGTACGTAACAATAAACAAAATCAACTAACCACAATTCATGTTTTAAAACTAAAAAAACGACCCTAATACAATATATATAAACCTTGTTCACGTATATACCGAGTATGATCTTTTAATTTACGACTAATAATTGTTAAAAACTTGTTATATATTTAATTAGGTGATTTACGAAGCTTTGCGATGCGGGAATCTAGTAAAATTTGTGCATAGGAAAGCAATTCAAGATGTAAATTTCAAAGGTTATCACATTCCTGCTGGATGGCAAGTTCTTCCAGTCTTCACAGCAGTTCATTTGGATCCAAATCTTCATCAGAGTCCCTCAGATTTTAATCCTTGGAGATGGAATGTATGTGAACTATCTAAATTCTTATTATTACTCCTCCTATATATGAGATCCTCCACCTCCTCAATTAACTTAAATTTCTTTTTTGGTAATTTACTAATAAAAATTATATATATATATATATATATATATATATATATATATATATATATATGTATATATGTCGACAGGATCACCCCACAAGAAAAAAGGTGAACCCTTTTGGAGGTGGAATGCGGCTTTGTCCGGGGACCGAATTAGCAAAACTGGAGGCTACTATCTTCCTTCATCATCTTGTCCTTAATTATAGGTGCACGCAGTTTAATTTATAGTACCATGCATGCATGCTACTACAATTTTCATCCCCACAAAATTAGATATACATGCATGTTTATTTGCATATTTTTTTTAATCTATTAATTAACTACGTACTTTTCCTTGTTCCTGCAGGTGGAAACTGAAAGAAGATGATTACCCAATTTCTTACCCATATTTGGAATTCAAGAGTGGGTTGAAATTGGAGATAGAACCATCAAATTAAAGGAGAGCTAGTTAGCTAGGATTCTACATGTATATAACATAAGAAAATGATATATTTAGACCTTTTTTTAATCGACTATTTCTCCAATTAGACTCAACAAAATTATAAAATTATGTACTTGAAGTTGAAAAGAATTATAAAACATGTTGAATCTATCTATTTATAAACATGTGCATGACTTTTATATATATAATATAGTATATATATTAATAAGAGTATATTTTAAAGGGACTAGTTAATGTTAGAGCATTCACAAGAAATTCCCCAATAGACTCTCTATTCCCATATTTGAAGAATACATCAATAAATCAGTATCCAACAGTTTCTTTATCCTTATATAATTCTTTATTTTAATCTCTATATATGATTTGACTCCTCAGAGTGAGAGAATCAAAAGAACGTTCCCTATTTATGTAAAATGACATTTCACACTCTATTTATTACGATTTTATGTTGGTTAAAGGATCTTATCTCACTTAATTGCTGATTTGGGTATGTCTATATCAATATCATTTATTTTTATTTTTTAAACAGAGAATTTAGAGAAGAAAGAGAACTATAATTTTTTTTTAAAAAACAGTCAAATTTTGATTTTGATCATTTTTGTAAAAAATATTACTACTAATTATAAATTTTATTATTTTATAATTAAAATAATGTTGTTTTAGTTCTCATAAACACATAATGATCGTTGCACATTTTGATTTCTAGCAATATCTATTTTTAAATTAAAATAATTGCAATTTTTAAATTCAAACAACAATTACTTTTAAATAAAAAATAGTTACAACGTTCAAAATATGATTTGATTGCTGGAACTTTCAAATTTTAATTTTTAAATTTTAAATTTCAAAATTTAATATTTAAGGAATCAATATAAGGAACCTGTTGGGTACATAGTAAAAAAATTGAATCTCTATCCTACATAATGACCCAATAGTACTGCAGAGTAGGAATAGAGATAAAAAAAATTGTTGCGAATGCTTAGGGTCCAAACAAAATTGGGTGATAAATTACGTGTAATAAAACAAAAGTTGTCGAGCAAATAAACGAACATGTAAAATAAATATTCATAAAATAACACAAGATCTAAGGTAGAAAATCGGACAATTAGAAAATCACAAGTCAAATTCTGAATTCATGATTGCCTTACAATAATCTTTCTAAGTTTTATATCCTAAAACTTGAGGTTCCATAATACAGCACACAACTTTTTGCACAAATTAAAAGCTACAAAACTCTACCACAATACAATTTTTTTGTATAGAATATAAAAGTAGCAAAAACCCTCTCTCTCACGCAAACACAAAACTCACTCACACCTGATTGTGTTACATTTTAACAATTAAACATAAGACTCTAATTATAGAGTATTCACAATTTTTCTCTCCCTACTCAAAATAAGACACTTACAAAATAAAACTCTTACCAAAAATAAAATTCATTCTCATAATTAGACTCCAATATATAATAAATATTTTATTAAAAATAAAGTATCTTTCTTTTTATAATAATAATTTTTTTCTAAATAGCATTGGAGGAGTAACCAAAGTCATGTTTAGAAGACCAATTGAATACTTGTTAGGAGGACTTACTTTTGGCCGAGGGATCCAATTTAATACTATTTCTGTCCAAAGAGGAGATCTATTTTTCTCTTCCTTAATTTTTAATTTTCAAACATTAGAATTTATATAAATCACATTTAGACATCATAAACTTTATTGATTATTTTTTGCTAATTTTAATTCAAAGGCTAAAATTTTAACAAAAAAATATCATATGTAATTATATAAATTTATTTTATGCAAATTTCAATATTTACAAAATATAATAATAATTAAGATTCTGGTTTGTATAGAAAGATGGGAGTATTAGGGCCAAAATATAATTTTCTTTTTTCCTTTTTTTCTTTTTTGACATTAGAGTTTATTTTAAACATCTCTAGAAACAATAAATGAGATTAATTTTTTATGTATTCTTTTAAACTATTTACTGAAATTTGATAAACATAATATGTAACTTAATATAAGAAATTAATTTGTGATACTCTTGTTTTCTTATCTCAACGACTCAACCTAAAGGTAGTGCTAAGGCTAATAATTATTTTTTATGAACAATTAAGCACTTGCTTATTTTGAAAATATGAATTGGTCATTTAACTTGGAATAAATTAAAACTCTTTTTATTTAGATATTTTAGAAAGGATGAAGTAAGGAGGGTGTATTCAATAAATATATTTTTAAGTGACATATTTTTGTAGAGTTTGTGAATTTTAATGACATTTAAAAAAAAAATTAAATTACTTTTAAAGACTCCATGAAATAAGTGACATACTTTTATAGACTTTTTTACCAAGACTTTGATAAACTTTTGTATACTTCTAATATATTTTGCAGATTACATTAATTGTTAAAAAGTCAACAAAGATATTATATTTTAGATGAAATGAGTACGATATTAAATAATATTAAAATATATTGACAATGTAACAACCTAATTTGAAATAAAAGCATTGTTGAAGTTAAATTATTAGATCATACATACAGTCTATTACAAGAAAATGTCATATTTCATAATTTTTATATTTCATAAAAAGTCATTTTCTACTAACAATAATATAAAATAATAATTTCTATTTTAAAATTGTTCATTGTCGTTTTCCTATCAAGTCATTATTATTAAACTAACAATTTATAATTTTCAATCGAATAACAAAATTAACAAATTTATTACATTTAAAAATAAACATAAAACAAAATACTTCTTTAATACTTAAAAATATAATAAGTGAGATTTTTGTTATGGGAGAGAAGAAATATAAAATGATATTAAAATATTTATTATATCCATTTATACCATTGATTCTATTTTGAACTATTAACGTTACTCTCTCTTTTTAAACATTCATCCTTTTTCTCTCTCTCGCATGTTATAATAACTCTCTTTACTTTTGGAATTTTTATTTTGAGAGGACCGAGGTAGAGAGAGAAAAAGCGAGAAAGATATATATGTTTTCTTCTCTCTTTTTTTTGTTCTTCTTTTGTTTGATCTCCTCTATTTATTTCTTATTTGTTCATCTTTTTCCTTTCTCAAATATTTAAAAGTCTTTGAAAGTCTTTAGAGATGAGGTGACTTTGGATATGAGTATCTCTTTTTCTAAAGTCTGTCAAACTCTACTATTTGATAGAAATCTAAAAAATCTATGACTTTTTGAATACCAAAATACTTTATAGACTTTGTAAAAGTTACAATTCAATACCGCCTAATTTTTAAAGATATTACAAAAATCGTAATTGAATACCAATAAACTTTTATAAACTAATGTCTTGATTGCTATAATTCAAAGTTTTATTTGAATACAACCACATAAATAAATAAAAGTCTGATTCTAATATTTGCATTTATAGCTTGACAAATTTATTTATTTGTACGTTATCTTGTAAATATATGTAACTTTTAAAATCGATTTATACCCTAAATTTTATATTAAATTAAATAACCTTATATTGTAAGCGAGAATTTAGTCAATAAAGACAGAAAATCAATAAAATTTAATACTCCTATAAGACATTTGTCATCAGACAAAGGAAGCAACAAATATTCAAATAAAGAAAATAATTAAAGTTAAATTTTAATATAAAAGTTAATTTGTTGGTGATAAACTGGAACTTATGATAATTCTTCATGAAAACCTTTTTCAATTTCTTTTTATCATTTCAAAATTACCAGCGATTTTTTTCCTTTTTTAAAAATAAATAAATAATAATTTCGTTGCACCCCTAAACAAACAGTCCTTAAGTTCACTTTTATCACTCCACTTCTAGGGTTTCGCCATCTTCCCCAAATCGCTGCTAGTGATTCTCAGTCAAAATTCCAGCGGGGACTTCCGATCAGGTAATCTGCTCATTTCTATCCCTTCTTTCCTCCTCTACTTGGGAGACCAATAATTGAAATCATATATCGTTCCTTAATCTACAGTTGCGACAATATTGTAATTCAGTGCACTCTGTTTCGAGAATGTTTGAGGAAGAAGAGAGAAAAGAAACCAGTTCCCCAATTGAAGATGATGTCAAATTGAGGTCAGAAAGTCGGAAAAGCAAACGTAAGAAGCAGTTGATGAAGGAAGCTGAGAAGGCTGACAAGCGTGGAGTTTGTTATTTGAGCCACATTCCTCCGAAAATGGATCCTTTGAAGCTCCGCCAACTTCTATCTCAATATGGAGAAATTCAACGAATTTATCTTACCCCTGAAAGTAATTTGTTACCTCTCTTATATTCTAATACGTTTGATTCATAACTTTGTGTCAAACTCCATTTTTTTTATTATAATTCTTACGGATTGTGAAAAAATAATGATTGCAGGAATTTTAGTCTCTGAGCATTATTTAGTGCATTATTATCTTCCAAGCTAGGTTTTATTTAGTTATTAAATTCTTTTATTTAATTTGTTTCTACAGACCCTGATGCTCGACTGCATCGCAAACGGGCTGGTGGATATCGAGGACAAAAGTTCTCAGAAGGGTAAGTGTTCTAGAGTTTATCCCGATGTTTTACTAGTATTCAATAACGTCTACAATGCACCCATCTGAATGTATGCTAGGCACACTTTTGTTTCTGAAGGTACAAGGACTAATGTGAATGTTATTCATTTATTTCTTTCTGTTAGAGTTTATTTCCAATGTATTACATTGGTTTCATCAGCATTGCAGTAAAATAGCCTGTGGGTGAATGCAGGTGGGTTGAATTTACAAAAAAACGCGTTGCAAAGAAGGTTGCTGAAACAATTAACGGTGAACAAATTGGTATGCAGCTTAATTGAGTTTGTCATTTATTGTCCGTCTATAGGTCTAAGGTTTATCTTTATTACCTTCTTCTGATGTTTATGAAAACTGAATTGAGCCTACTCTGAGCTGGAATTAATGATTGGAGTGTTTATATAATTCAGCAATGTGTGACATCAACTGCCAAATGAATCTCTAAATCGATAATCCAATTTGATATAATTTTTGAGAATTATGTATATCTGATGTATGTAAATTTTATTAGATCTTTTATTTTTTGGGCGTGATGTTTTTTTGTCAGAACAAGGTTTACCCTGATTCCATGATTTCCTTTATTGGTTTTATGGTCAACTTTTCCTTGTGGCCCATTGGAATTGTTTTGGCCTTGAATGACGCAAATTGTGTTTTATGTTATTCTCTTGCTTTTTGTATACTACTACATGGCTATGTTTGTGCTAAAATTGATGGGTGGATAGGACTATTTTTGCAAACAAATGCAAGTGTAGTCAATATATGTACTATACATTTCATAGATTGTCTGATGAGTTTCCTTCTATAACTTGTGCAGTCTGGCAAACATCATGTTCAAATAAGTCATTTTCTTCATTTAATAGCTAGTATATTATCTAATTTGCATTCTTTTTTCATCCTCAGGTGGGAGGAAGAGATCAATATTCTATTATGATCGTTGGAACATCAAGTACTTAAGTAAATTTAAATGGGATGATCTCACCGAAGAGATCGGTACATAACACCTATAACTTTTTTGGTGTATATTTTGGTGCTTAACCAGGCCATCAACTAACATAAACTTTTTCTTACTGCACTGCAGCCTACAAGAGTGCCACCCGGGAACAAAAACTAGCATTGGACATGTCAGCTGCTAAGCGTGAGAGGGACTTTTACCTCTCTAAAGTCGACCAGTCGCATGCTTTAAAGCATATAGACGAACGATTGCAGAAGGTAACCATAATAACTTTCATTATTATGTTATAACTGCTTATGTTCCGGATATTAGAATAAATATCGGACGAAATAGAACCCCCTCTATCAAGATGCCCGTTCCCCCCAAGAAAAACGAAAAGAGAAACCCAAGAGCAAGGCTTAATGTAATGTCCTCAACTTGAAACTGGAAATGTACCTACCAAAAAGAAACTTAAAACTAGATGTCACATTATTGAACTTACAAAACCCTTCAACCTTCATCATGAACTTACCACCCCCAGTGTATCCCAATATATTTTCATAATTGGATTCCAAAAGTATAATACCTGCATTAGACTTTAAGTTAATATTGATTGAACCACAATTTTCATGTTGGACTCCAGATTACAAGCAAGGCAGCATTAATATTTAGCAAAAAAAAAAGTCCATTCGTATTGATTAAGGACTATATACTTTTCAAGAATGATAACCTCTTCCCCTTGTCTTTGCTATTCTCTTTCAAGTCAATAATTGTGGATTTGCAGACTGCAACTCTTTGACTTGAGTTTGTTGTAAGCTTCGTTAGTTCCTTGGTTGGTTTAGCTGATTTTAGTTAATGCACTAGAAGAAAAAACTTGGGATTTGTGTTTGAAATATGAATGAAGAGAAACACTGACACAAGCAATACGAATTTGGCCTTTGCGATCTGTTTGCAGATAAATAATGAAGGTTGCTGAAAACCTTAAAGAGCATCTAGGTTATGTCAATTAACTACCTGTTTACTAAACTTCCCTAAATTTTTGTAATGTAACCAAATGATAGAGAGAATGAAATCTCACATAATATCACAAGAATAACAGTTAATATTGAAAAACTTGAATAAATATTTTAGTAGTTGTTGATTTAAGGGATGTTGAGACTTGAGAGCAATGAGGAATAACCAGTGAAATTATTCTGTATTCATGGAGCAACTCATACTGTTCTCCGCAAATCAAAAAAGACTAAAAGAGTAACAAAAAAAGAGGAGGGAGAGGAGACATAGTACTTTGAAGAGTAGAGGATGGACGGTTTGAGTTTTCTTTTTTAAAAATAAAATATTAGGAGTTACTTATCAAAAAATTAAAAGATATAAAATGTTTACACCATTAAATTATGTTAGAGAGTTTTAAAGGATGTTTACCTAGACAGACAAGAGGGAGAATCTCGAAACATGTGAACCATAGAAAAAAAGAGGGAGAGGAGACAGAGAGTGACAGTACTTTGAAGAGGAGAATGATGTAAGGTTTGAGTTTTCTTTTCTTAAAATAAAATATTAGGAGTTACTTGTCAAAAAATTAAAAGATATAAAAAGTTTCCGCCGTTAAATTATGTAAGAGAGCTTAGAGGATGTTTGCCTAGACAGACGACAGGGAGTCACTCGAAACATGTGAACCATAGTTGTAGGTTGTGTACTAGAGAGCTCAGTCACATGCAGTAGAGGTCCACTCCGTCTAGATAGCCTTCCACCTACACGGGGAGAGAAAGTAAGAGATTATGCAGCAGTTCCCATAACCCTAATTTACTCTGAGCTTTTTTATTTTATATATCCCCCTCTCCCCTTTTCTCTCTTTCTTTGCACAAACTGCCAGAAATTCATTGTTCTGAATCTCAAAGAATTTGATTTTTTTTCATATTTTATTTCTCAAATTGTGAAGTTTGGTGTCCGGTTTAATTCTTTCGAGTACGCTGCCCAGTCCTGGAAAAATCTGAACTTTAACATCTGTTTTCTGGCTTGTGCAGAAGCAAAAAGTACTCCAAGAATCAGGAGCAACGTCTCAGCTTTCAGATAACCAGAAGGCACAGAAGGTGATGCGACAATTTACTCAAACACGACCAGTTGCTGATAAAGCTGGAGAAAGGAACCGACCTCTATCCAAGGATATTCTGGCCAGAGTGAGTGTACTTGTGTTTATTGGCATGTTCTCCGCTTGCATATTTCTAGAATATCATTTAGGTTAACTCAAACTTCATTGTATGCACGTTGCAGGTATTTGGTGGTTCCTCATGATAGACTTTTGTGTGTGTGTGGGTGTGGGGGGATGTACTGGTTCTTGTGGTAACTTGAAGCTTGTGATGTTTAAGGAACCTAATGCTGAGTACCTCATCCTTCACTTCATTTTGTAACTTAATAGTGATCAATGAAACTATATATTGGTTGAGTTGCCTGCACATTTAATCGAATGAGCTTTCTATAAAGATGTTTTTCTTTTTCTATTCATCTAGTATTGCCTGGCCATTGATACAAGTAGAACAATTATTAACTTCACCGTGACAGCAGCTCCACATCAGAAACTTGTATTCTGGAGTATCAGTAATGAATGGTCAACCGGAAATAGATAAAGGCCATTAGCTTTTATGATAGGACTACTGGACTAGGCCCTCGTTCCTTTGGATGCCTGTTTTTTGAAGCATTTACAAGGAAATCTTTCCTGCTCTAGTGTTATTTTATTGCTAACAACATCATCATAATTCAGCAGAATACATATATATACATACGGTCAGGATCAAGAGCATTCTCTTTAAATAACATTTTTTTATTAAAATTACGTCGTTTTAAAGAGACGCGATGATATTTTTATAAATACGCGGTGACATTGTATTTACAAAAAGTCTGGATATCTCGTAGTTCTATCGAAAGGAATAATAGTTCATTTAAGTAGGAATAATAGGGATCTCAAATTTTGGTATATTTTTAAAAGTTGAGTAATCATGATAACACATGAGATATAAGATTCCAAAATTTTAATATAATTTTTCTCTGTTTCTCAATATCAATATCCATTGGATGATCAAACAATTGTCCGCCGAAAATAACAAATACACTCTCTTAGTTTTAAAATAGGAGATTATTATTAACTTTTTAAAATTAATTTAAATTATTTTTAAATTTAACGTTGGTTGGTGATGAATATTATAAATTATTTAAAAATATTATTTATTATAAGATTTATAATTTGTGATGAATTTTAAACTTAAAATGTTTGGAAGGGAATGGAGTGAGTATTATTCACAACTCATTTTTGGTCTCCGTTTTAATTAATGAGATGTTGACATAGAAAATGGAGATATTAGACGTTTGTGAATGAAATTGAGTTGTGTCAACATGCTCAATTCCCTGGTTTATACGTGATTGGGATTTGAGCTCCTTAATATGGCGGTTGTAATTTTCAGCCTTGATCCACATGAAATAATAATCTTTATACTAGTGGACTAAATTTCTATACTATAACATTATGCTTTGTTAGATTTCCCAAATTGCTAGCTTAACTGCTTCCAAAAATACAACACAGGGCATTTACATACATATATGTTGGGTGTAAATCAGCCGATTTTCAGCAAACATCAGATTTAACTCGACTCAAAAAAATTGAGTTTGAATTCGACTCAAATTTGGTAAGGGATTTCTAATTATTTGGACCTATTCGCCTCGTAAATATTCGACTCGTTTATTAAACAAGTTACTTATGAGCCTTTAAATCGAGTTTCGCATACCAAATTGATTACTGAACTAATGTTTACATATATAAGTTTTTCACTTTTATTTATGTAAATAAATTACAAATAATGTAATACAAATTGACAATTAATTTATTGATTTATTCAATTTCAAGCTTACACAATTTCATAATACATTTTATAAATTATAAAGATTGATACAAATATCACATATTTAGCTTGCTAGTATGGATCATACCAATATTTAAATATGATCCATCGAGTAAGTGTTTGAGAAAAAATGAAATATTTGAATCCTAATCTGAACGAATGCTCGAATTTGACTCATGTATCATTAAACAAAAATTTATTTATTTTAATATGGATTGGATTCGACTCGGATCAATTTAAAATTCGAGTTTGGATCATATTTTCTATACCTTCTTGACCCCTCAAGAATTTCTTCAAGCTTGGAATCGTAATCTTCACTTTCCTCCTCCTTGGCTCAACTTTCCTATACCTTCTTGACCACCTTCTAATTGCCCTCCCAATTACTCTTCCAGATCTCTCTTCAACATCATCAAAACCTCCTTCATTTCTCAGTCTTTGGTAGGAAATTGTGGCTCCTGAGGCCATTTCAACAGAGATAGAGAGATGGAAATGGGGGGTGGGGGTGGTTTTGTTTTGGAGAGAACCAAGAAAATATATCAAGAGTCTGCCCCCGTCTTTTGTTTCTGAATTTATTGTGGGGTTAGATTTACAAAAGCAGTTGAGCTCATTCAATGCTGGAAAGTGGAAACAGAGTTAACTGGAGTGCTTGCTGGGTGGCCAAGTGTTGTGCCACCTTGGTAGATTATCCATGGCTACACGTGTATGGGTTGTTTCTTCATTTATTTATTTTCCCTTTTTGTAGGCCTTTTTCTTGTGAATACACCAGTTTTTTTAACTGAATATAGAAAAGTACACCAGTTGATCAGAGAAATCTCTACTACTCCCATATGAAATACATACACGGCAAGTACACCCAGAAGGAACGAATTTAAACTTGTTAATTAACAATTACAAATAATTTCAATAAGTAACCAAAAAACTATCCCAAGGCACACGAACAAACAACCTAGTAGAGTTTTATTCTAGTTTGAATTGGACTTCGACAAATGGGGCACAACTGGAGATCTTGTCCACACTCGCGACATGTCTGCCGGAAAGAGAGATTCAAATCTTAAATGTTAATATCGCAACTTACAATAATTACCTCCAAGTCTTGATGAAAATAGAAAAGAAATTACCTGATGCCCACAACCGAAAGCCATGTCCTTTGAGTTGCTCAGGCAAATTGGGCAAACCTGTGCAAATGCATGGAAAATATTAGCACTACTCACGGCCCTCTAGCTCATAAAAATAGGTCCCCAACTTCGACTATATAACATGCAAACACTATTCAGCAAGCGCTATATACAAGTATTAATAATTATAAATTAAAATAGCTTACCAAGTTCTCAAAAGTAGAGCTTGTAACAGGTGGTGCCGAGCCAACAGGACTGCTATAAGCATTATAAGGAGGAGAGCTAGGCTTGAAACTAGTTGAATGTGAAGGTTTAGAGCTGCTAAAAGAAGCTGCACCATATACAGGAGGAGGCAGCGGAACCCTATGAGGAGCATTCCCTTTTCGACTACTGTGCTCCAGCAAAGATAAAACAAAACAATTACAGCTGGTCAACTTTTTGCCCAGAGGTAATATGGCGTGAAAATATAATAAGTAATGATCAATTACCCCAATATATTGAGCTCTATGGTTGCTTTATATTGAGAAGGAATTTCCATCAAAGCTGAGAGAGCAAATTCAGTTTCTTTTCGGGACGTGGAGAGCTTCTTGGCCATGATTTCCGTAAAATTGACAAACTAAAGAGAGAGAGTAATTCATCCAACTCGAGCATTCCCAATGATAATATGTAACATATAAAAGGCACTGGAAATTGAGGTCATATAATGGTATAATTAACGATAACTTACCTGGAAATTATCAAATGCCCGTGCAGGGATGTTATCATCAAATTCCCTCATCATGTCCCAGGGTCCATCTCCCACTCCAACTAATACAATAGAGAGGGGAAGATTGCTGAAAAGAAAAAAAAATTATATACAAAATGAGCTCATAAACAGAAAATTATTCTGTCTATTATTAGAGAAAATAAGTTACTCTTCATATTACCTTGCTTTGACAATTGCTTCAACAGTTTTCTGCTCCTGTGGACTCAATCGACCACGCTCAGTATCGACACTTCTTGTTACCTGCATTGATAAACGAATTGGCCAGTGTAACACAGAAAACAATTTAAAATAAACTAGGATACTACTAGTCACTAGTCAGTGAAATCAAGACATCAATATAGATATCACAAGGATAGAGGATAAGTAGAATAACAGCCACCAATATATCCTCTACTGTGTCTTAATTTTGTTCATATATAATACTTCCTCCATCCCAAAAAAAAAGAGTCCTGCTTTCTTTGTATTTCAAAGAAAAGATAGAACGGTACTCCCTTTCTATCAATAAGGATATGTAGATGCTGAACATACATCTTAAATGCATCAAAGAGATATACCTGTCCATCTGCAATAATTACTAATACATGGTACTGGCCACCACTTTGCTCAACAATTGTCGTGGCCATTTCAACGACGGGAGCAAATGACGTTGGTCCTAAAGAAAAATAATGATAGAAAATCAAATTTTAAGGAAGAATGATTAAACTTAAGGATGTAAAGCAGCAACAAGTCAATGATTGAATAAACTTCAAACCTGCAAGCCGTATATGAGGGACAATTTCTCTGTACCGGCTCAACACTATCTCAAATCCATTACAAAATCTACCGTCTTCTGGATAGAAACTAAAGACATCTTGATCATGTGTTGATGCTGTCACAATTCAAAGAAGACCAAAAGATACTCATTTCCAATATTCAAATACTAAGCATATAGAATCATTATCTAACAGAAATATACCATCGCCGAATCCATAACAGGGAATCAGATTGTCCTCATCAAAAACTGCTAAGGTTTTCCCAATAATAGATATTGCTTGTTCATAGGGATTTAAGCCATCTCCTATGTGATGCAAACTTCGCCTGTTAAATGACTTTGCACCTGTTTTTTCAACAAAGTTAGCATTTTTCACCTAACTCATAATACTAACTTAAGCATTCAGAAAAGGTATACAGAATCAACCCGTCCACTCATTGCTTTTAGTGAAATCAATGCCAACAATGAGATTAGAAGACTCCAGTCCAGCACGTGCAAGCGCCTCAGTTACCTTCAAAACGAAAAAATAACTTGCTTGTTTATTATTTTTATTGTGATACTCAATGAAGCCCACTCAATAAAAATCAAAAGAACAAAAGTTATCACCCAAATGCCAAATGGATCAAGATACACAATATGTGCACGCACACACTTGAAACTTATGAGAACAATGGGCTATAGAACTTCAAGACTGTATAGTTACACAAACATCCTTCTTCTTTTTCGGTAAGTATTACGCAAACATTCTCTTCTCCCAGAATAAGAAGGTACTATACAGTATGCACAAATATATATAGAGAGAGATGGATTCATATTGCAGTGATGAAACAGTGAAGGTCTTAAATAATTTTTTATGTTGTTTTGATAAGTAAATGTCTCAGATATTTGAATGAACATAAATCACTCTCCCCTTTTTATACAATACTACATAAATTTAGTGTTTATAGTTTTCTTTCTTCTTCCCCCCCTCCCCTTCCCTTCCCTTTCCTTTCTTATAGGTATGTCTTAGTGTTTTCAGTGATTATTTATACTTTTAACCTAAAACTAAACTCAAGGGGTTGATCTTATGGCATGTCAAATCTAACTTATGTCAGTTCTTGAGGAGGATTGATCAGATACACTAAATGGTTGGGTAACTTCATATAATAATATCCAGGCACACCAAATATGTATGCAATAGGCTCTCAATGAAAACATTTGAGAAACGTAAAGTAATTAATACTACAGAAAATTCATGTTATCCTTGGGTAAAGTAAATATCAATAGGAAGCAAGAGATAACTTGCTTAAACACACATATAAAGGCCTAAACATGACATCTTGCAAATATCAAGTTTTTTTAAAATTCTTCAGGAGCTATTACATAAAAAAGGTACCTCTTCTAGTGAATTATAGTTATCAGCAATCCTTGAATACCTCCTGTCAAGCTTCCTATGCGGTGCATGGGTCGGACCGCCATAGTTTTGAGGTGGTGGTGCGTTATACGGTTGCTGGTTGTATGCAGGATAAGGATAAGCCTCCTGGGGAGCTAAATTCTGATTATTTTGAGGATACGCAGGATAAGGATAAGCCTCTTGGGGAGTGTAGTTCTGATTATCTTGAGGAAAGGGTGATTGAAAATAATCACATGAAGTCGAAGAAGTAGACCTTATGGATGAAGACTGCCTGTAACTATCCTCTTTCGAACTGCTTCCTCCCATCTATTCTATTCAATTATCTACACAACCCCCAAAAAAACTTAACAAACCGAAAACCAATCTTTTTAACACCACAACACAGCCAATTGCAAAAAACTTGTCAACACAAATCCCCTAAGATACCAAAAATAACTCCTCAAATTAACAACCCAAGAGCCAAAGTTCGAAATAAATACAGATCTAACTTCTAAAATTCTAAATAAGTAGGAATATAAGAATTCAATGGGAAAACCACTTGTCCTTATAAATAAGCCGGCTACAAACGTTTGACCAGTAAAACATAAGCGAGCTAAGTGCCCACCGACCTAAATAGGACCAAAGTAGTTTCTTCTGGAGTTGTACTATGGATATATATTACTAAAGCAATTACTATTTCTTGCAAGACTCCAATATTACGAACAAACATCGGAACAAAGTATACACACACACGGCATAAATATTTATTATTTATAGATGAGATGAGATATCCAAAAGAAAATAAGAAACGTGAACCAAACAAATAAAAGTGAAAAGTTACAGTTCCGGTCAAAGGACTCAAAGCCAAATGTGTTTTCTCCTTGTATGCTTTATGAACTCCTAAATTTCCCTAATTTACCGGTGAATCTTTACCCAACATTACTTAAATTGTTCCGCATTGTTCAAAGATCAAACCTCTTTCTTCTATGAATCCTAAACCCTAGAAATCGATTGTCAAATCCATCAATTTATGGGCTTTCAGAGTTGAAATGATTGACAAAAGTGGGACACACAAACCTGGGTGGGAAAGAAAGATTCTGGGCTGCATCTTTTTCCGGGAATTGATGGATTTACAGTTGTTTAAGGTGCAGAAATTCAATGGCGGATCGAATCGTTTAAAAAAATATACAACCTTTTGAATTATTAGTAACTTAGGTTGGCCCAGAGAAGTTTATCGCTTGGAGAGGAGAGGAGAGGAGATGATTAGTACGATATAAAGGGTTTTTTTTTTTTGACTAAAAGACAAAATGCACCCCAAACTTTACATCACTGTTGATTTTTGCACCTTAAACTGAAAAAGGTGTTTAAGTACACCCCAAATTTCACTTTTACTGAACAAAAAGCATACTTTTATTACTTAACCGGTCATTTTTGACCGGCTAAGGCTGTAAATCTTATTACAGAAGGGTAAGTTTGGTATTTTACATTTATTCTCTTCTTCTTTTATCTCTCTCCTCCATAACCAAGCAAATAATGCCATCTTTACCTGCACTACTATCATCATCACCTGCACCACCGAGCTGACAAAACAAACATTTGTGAGATATTCCAATCGAATTTGAGAATTCTATTCAATGATTCTTGATAAAGAGAACAGTAAAACCTAAAAAATACATCTCCAATGGTATTTGATGAAATATTCGAAAGCAAAAAAAACACTAAGAAAAATTGTATCTATTCCAACATTGACTGATCAAGTCTTGGAGAAGCTGATGAAGAATCCGTCTAATCTGTGTCCCCATTTGTTCTATCACTACTGTTATTGATAAAAAAACTAACCCAAATTTGTCTCCTCTCTCCTCTTCACGTTCTGGGAGAAAATTTTTCTAGTGAAAATCTTGATCTTCATCAACAGGCATCTTGTACCTACAAACAGGGCAAGACCCATGAATCTTTAGCCACTGCTCTACACACCCACCATGAAATTTAAGTTTACAAGGCATTTCCTTGGCCAATTCTCCAACTCCCCCAAATTCCTCCAAACATATCACGCACTCCTCCCCCTCTTTTTGTTTCCACACTCTGCATGGTCTCAATTCAAGCTTTTGAGGTTTGGCGGTGACCGCCTTTACTCAGAGGGTCCCCAGAAGAATCTATAATCTATACCCGACGAAGCCGCGCTTCTATCACCATCATACCCATACTCGTATAAGATGATCCGATCACGATGGTCTACTAGCTTCTCGCGAATCTTCATCGTGGGCTATTTCAGATTGGGGGTTGTCTAAGATGATGGAATTCTATTCAATGATTCTATTACAATTCTATCCAATCGAATCATTTTTGACAAAGAGAGTATGAAATGTAGAAAGTTAAGTATGAAATATGTAAAGACCCCATCTTTTATAAATAAAGATTAATTTTTCTATAAATATTTTTGAATATTATGGAATAAATTTGATATAATGTTATAGTTATGGGTAATATTTATAAATTTTGCAAAGATGCAAGTTGTTATAAAATATTCGTTTGGTGGAGAATATTCTTTTGTTAGGAATATTCTTACAATGGCTCAATCGTTGGTGGACCCCATAATGTAATTATTTTGGATCGAGAAAACGACAAAAATATTTTATAAAAATAATGGCGGAGGTGTTACCGTTAAAACCTGTTGAACTACCCGGTGGTAAAAAAGTACAATGTCAGAGCGTGAGTCAGATAAGAAGACACGATATCGATTATTGATGCTTACGTGAGAAGTCACTCAAACCTATGCTCAATTATTGCTACAAGAATTGTTTGCATCATATCTCTTATATTATTGATTCAATTATTGTCACAAGATCATCTCGTATAATATGTTATAAGATTAAATCAATAATTGAGACGACAAGTTATAAATGATTAATAATTGTTGAAAGATTAAATATGTGTTGATGAAAAAAAAAATGATTTGTGGTAAGTTTGATTATTTTATGGGGGCTCATATGTCATCATCTAAGAGTCTCTTCACAATAGTAATTACCTTCGTCAATAGTAATTACCCTTGTGAATAGTATTTACCTTCGTCAATAAGTAATTACCTTCGCCAATAGTAATTACCCTTGTGAATAGTATTTACCTTCGTCAATAGTAATTATCCTTGTGAATAGTATTTATCTTCGCCAATAGTATTTACCTTCGTTAATAGTAATTACCTTTACCAGACGTCGAACCACTTGTCGTTTCACATTACAGCGCCGAACCACTGGTTGTCGTTTCACATTACGCGCCAAACCAAACCGTCAAGCCACTTGCCTTTTCACACCAAAGTCTTAAGCTAGAAATCTTCTATAAATAGAGGCCTAGGGCTTCATTATTTTTTTTCACTTAATTCATTCAAGCTATAGAGAGAAAATATATAGAGAATAGAGAGAAAGAAGAAGTAGTATTTTGTTACTACAATCGCCGCAAAGATTCAATCTTCTACCAAATGTAAGGGGTGTTATTCTTTCTTATTCACGAAGAGAATCGTTGTTATTCCATCGCTTATTATTCATTGGAATAACTTGTATACGGTTTACCCTATACTTGGTGACATTCTTCTATGATTCTCATTGGAACATCCTCGTCTCAGGTGTTTTACACCGGACTGGTTCCGCTTTTATTATTTCGCTGGAACATCCTCGCTCGTGTGTTTTACAGGACCGGTTAAAATCTTTATTATTCTCATTGGAACATCCTGTCGTGTGTTTTACAGGACTGGTTCCGCTCTTTATTATTCTCGTTGGAATATCCTATCGTGTGTTTTACACCGGATCGGGTTCCATCTTTATTATTCTCGTTGGAACATCCCCGCTTGTGAATTTCACCCGACTTCGGTTCCGTTATTTATTATTCTCGCTGAATAACTCGTCTGCAAGGCCTATCGCACGCATTGTGATTTCTTTTGTTATTCCATTCTTTATTATATCCAGTTGGTTAAAACTTTGACTTCTATACTCCATGAAATTAGTGGAATATCCTCGATATTTGCGTTTCATCCAAAGATCTTTTATGAAAATATTCTTCCGATCATTCTTGAATTTTACTCTACAAAACAAAGATTATATTGATAATTTGGACGTTAATAATTCTCGGATAAAATAATTCTTGAACTTGTTTTATGAATTCTTATATCATTGTCATCATCCTCATGTTTATATTTTTTTAAAGTCATCCGTGGCTCTGTAGTGCATAGATGGACTTGGTATGATTATGACTGAGAGACTATTCGGTGTAATCATGACCGTAATGTTACAAATGATGTGGTAAAAATCCTCATTAGTAGTAGTGCATTGATGGACGATTGTTGGCATGATCATGACCATTAATGAATACACAAATATTCTTGGCCCGTAGTGCATGAATAATTGTGGTCGTGATACTAAAGAATATCCTCGCAGAGTAGTGCGGGGTGATTCGATGATGTGGAATATTTATTAAAGTGAGTCTCATTTATAACAATGATGAAAAACCTTTAAAACCTAAAAGATAGTAGACTTTATTTTCTACTTGACTCTTTTTAATGGATCAGATATTCACCGCAGCTTAAACCGGTTGTTCTATTGTATTTTATCGGTTTAACATTGTTCAAGACTATTGATAATTTATTCGCATTATCTTAGTCATAATATTTCTTCGGGCTAGTTGAGCTCACCCTTTCTTTCACCGTTTCTTCTTGTGAAATGAGAATATAAATGGACGAGTGGAAACGAGTGATGGTCCTGAAGATAGCATTAGTAGTCCTCACTATTCGTGAAATAGTGTGATAATAATTGTAATGAGGACTCCTTTTTGAGTTTGTATAATATCTAGTAGATGATATTTGTATTTAAACTCACGATTTATGTCGTATTGTACACCTACGCTTATGTTAAGTAAGTTGTATTTAAATTACGTACCATGTAAGTGGCGACCCAAGATGGGTGATGTATACCTAATTTTGGGGGCGTCGCGGTTGGTATCGAGCTTAGGATATGATCCCTGCTAAGATGTGAGAATAGTACTAGGAGGGGAGACGGGGAATACCTTCGTTAGTATGACCTACCTAAGTTTATGTCTTTATTTTATTGGTTGGTCGAAGATAGGGATAATTTGTTACACGTCAATTAACCTTTTGTTTTGTGGCAAGATCTCAAAATGACATCCGAGAATGTTGAGAATAAGAATGGAGCGCAGCGATTGTTGATTCACCACATATTAATAATCGAGGATAATGTGCATCAGAAGGCGACAATCCTCATGCAAACAACAACACCGACCAAATGATGAATGATCAAATGTTCGAGGCTTTATGCAATTTATGCAACAAAGATGGCGAGAGAGCGACTCGTCCAAAACGTAGGTGGAAACACGGAAAACTCTCTCAAGGTCACCGCTAAACAATTCAAGGAGGCTGGGACCACCGGAGTTTAAGGAGAAAGCCAAAACCACTTATGGCGGAAGCATGGATAAAGTAGATTACCAAGATATTTGATGTCTTGGGATGCTCCGAGGAGCAAAAGGTTCCCTTTCACGCTTTTATGTCTTGCGGAGAGGCGGAGTTCTTGGTGGGAATTCCAGAAACGACTCAACTCATTCAGATCAAGATATCTTGGGAGAAGTTCCAGAGTTGTTCAACGACAAATACTTTCCGAAAGTATTTGCCACATGAAAGGAGGTGGAATTTATCAAGTTGGAACAAAACAATATGACCGTGTCGTAATACGAGGCAAAATTTGCGGAGTTATCACGGTTTCGTCCCACTTGGTGGATAATGAAGAGAGAATGGCGCGAATGTTTTAAGAGGTTTGAAGTCGAGATACGTCAACATCTTATTTCTCATAAACCGTGTTTGTATTCGGGATGTTGTAAATAGGGCTCGATTAAGTGGAACGCGATAATGAGTCAACACAACTAAAAAGAAAAGCAAAAGCTAAAAATTATAATACCAATGAGAGAGAGTCATCGAAGCGGTGACAACAAGCGTGGAGGGAATCAACAAAGCCGATATGGTAACCACTTCGGTGGTAATCGTAACAAAACAATAAGAATGGACATTTCAAGAAAGCGGAGATTCAACAATGGTGGAAAGACGTCAAAGACCAAAGACCCATTGTTAAGGAAGGAGAAAGACCACCTATCATATGCTTCAAATGCGAGGAGAGGACACATCACCCAAACCACGCCATGCCGTCCAAAGCATGTTATAATTGTGGAAGAGAAGGTCACTTAGCTCGATTTTGTCGTTCATCAAGACAATTCAGCTAGGATGGAGGCACCAAAGGCCATCCCGTAAAATTCAAAACCTAGAAAGTGCAAGTGAGGAAGCGTTTGTTGTGACCTCCCAAAGAGCAAGGAATCCGAATGAGGTCATCACGGGTAAGCTTATCATAAACTCTAATGAAGTCTATACTTTATTTGATAATTGGGTTCTACCCATTCTTTTATTTCTCCTACTTGCGCCATCGATTAAATTTGACTCAGGAGAAATTAGACTTTGACTTATCTGTGGAAACTCCGTTGGGAGAAACCTTCATTACATCCACTATTTATAAGTCTTGTTTGGTTCAAATCGGCACCCTCACATTTACCGTCGATCTTATTTCATTAAAATACTCAGATTTGACGTGATTCTGTGGATTGATTGGTTAACTACTTATCATGCAAAATTGATTGTTTTCGTAAGGTTGTTAGCTTTCATATTCCTAATCAACCTATTATGCTTAATTCAAACGACCAAACCATTAAAATCAATCACGGTCATCTCAAGCCATAAAGCTATTCGTTTATTGAAAACGGATGTCAAGCTTTCTTAGCTCATGTCACATGATTTAAATAAAAATACGCCGCTTTTAAACGATATTCCTATTGTTAATAAATTTCCGACGATTCTCAAGAACTTCCTGGCCTACCCCAGTAGCGTGAAATTGAATTTTGTATCGACCTTGAACCCGATATAAAACCTATTTCCAAAGCCCCATATCGAATGGCTCTATTGAACTTCGTGGAGTTAAAGACCCAACCTGCAGGAATTGTTAGACATTGGCTTTATTCGGCCCTAGTACTTCTCCTCGGGGTGCTCCCTGCTCTATTCGTGAAGAAGAAAGATGGGAGTATGCGACTTTGTATTGATTATCTGGAGTTGAATCACGCCACCATCAAAAATAGTATCCATTGCCACGTATTGATGACCTGTTTGACCCAATTTGCAAGGAGCCAAATTCTTTTCAAAGATTGATCTTCGTTAGGATATCACCAATTGAAGATTAGAATCACGACATTCCAAAGACGGCTTCGTAACTCCTCGCAGACGGGCATTATGAATTCCTAGTCATGTCCTTTGGATTGACTAATGCTCCCGCCGCCTTCATGGATATGATGAACCGAGTATTCAAGGAATATTTAGATCACTTTGTGGTCGTCTTTATTGATGACATCCTTATTTATTCCAAAAGCCGTGAAGATCATGAGCAACACTTGAGGTCGACACTCCAAAAGCTTCGTGAATATAAGCTTTATGCCAAGTTGAAGAAATGCGAGTTCGTCAAGAAGTAGCATTCCTTGGGCACGTGGTATCAAGTCATGGAATATCTGTTGACCCAACAAAGATTGAAGCTATTCAAAGTCGGGAACAACCTAAATCAATGGACCAAGCACGTAGCTTTCTCGGTTTAGTGGTTATTATCGGAGATTCGTGGAAGGATTTTCTCGAATCGCTATTCCATTGACTCGGTGACTCGGAAAGATACAAAGTTCTATTGGAGCGAAGAATGTGAGAAGAGTTTTCAAGAACTCAAGAGGAGACTTATTTCAAAGACTGCTCGACAATACCATCCGCTCGGAGGATTTGTCATCTGATGATGCTTCTAGCAAAGGGTTGGGATGTGTTCTCATGCAACATGGAAAAGTAATAGTTTATGCCTCGCGACAACTCAAAGAATATGAGAGGAATTATCCTACTCATGATCTAGAGTTAGCAATTGTTGTCTTTTGACTTAAAATTTGGAGGCATTACTTGTATGGGGAGAAAGTGGAGATCTTTACGGATCATAAAAGCCTCAAATATTTCTTCACTCAAAAGGAACTCAACACGCGACAACGACGTTGGCTAGAACATTGAAAGATTATGATCATACCATCCAATACCATCCCGAAAAGTGAACGTGGTAGCCGACGATTGAGTAGAAAATCATATGCAAGTACGAAAAGCGATGTTGTCAACGCAAAGGCCCATTTTGTGTGACTTGCAAAGGATGGAGATAGAGTTAAAGACTCAAGGACGCATGTGATGATAGCGAGTATCTGAGTAGAACCGACTTTAATCGATAAAGTTAAAGTCGCCAAGCTACGGACACGGAGGCGATGCATTATGAGGAAAAAAAAGCAAGAAAGGTGCTATGCGGAAGCAAGAATCGATGAAGAAGGAATACTTCGAGTCAACTCCAGACTTTGTGTTCCTAACGACCACGATTTAAAGTATAATATCATGATGGAGGCGCACAACACACCATTTGCAATCCATCTCGGGAGTACTAAAATGTATCATGATATTCGCCATACATTTTGGTGGAGCAATATGAAAGAGAGAGAAAGCATTGTTTATCTCAAGGTGTCTAACTTGTCAACGAGTTAAAGCGGAGCATCAAGTACCAAAAGGTCCATTGCAACCACTTGAAATTCGCAGAATGGAAGTGGGAGCACATTACCATGGATTTCATTCTGGGTCTTCCTAAAGTTTCTCAAGGCATTGATGCGATTTGGGTCATTATTGATAGATTGACCAAGTCCGCTCATTCTTCTACCGACACGAGAAACTTATACACTTGAACGCCTTCTCAGTATGTACATAAACGAGATTGTAAGACCGCATGGTATGCTTAGGTATCCATAGTTTTCGATCGAGACCCAAGATTCACTTCATGATTTTGGGTTAGTTTGCAAAAAGCTATGGGCACAGACTTCACGATTTAGCTTCTAAGATATCATCCTCGCACGGACGGACAACCGGAGAGGACTATTCAAACCCCTGAAGATCTATTAAGACTCTGTGTCCTTGATTTCAAGGGAGTTGGGACAAGTTCTTACCATTGGTGGAGTTTTCTACAACAACAATGATTATCAAGCAAGTATTGGCATGGCTCCATTCAAGCGTTGTATGGAAGAAAGTGTCGCTCCAAGATCTTTGGGATGAGGTGGGTGAAGCAACGTTGTTGGGGACCGGAGTTGGAACGTATGACTACTTTTAAAAGATTCAAACGATCCGACAACGTATAAAAACCTCACAAAATCGACAAAAAAGTTATGCCGATCTTCATCGAAAGGACGTGGAATTCGATATAGGAGATCGTGTGTTGTTAAGAGTTGCTCCATGGAAAGGAGTTACAAGATTTGGAAAGAGAGAAAACTTAATCCTCGATTCATCCGGTCCATTTTAATCCTCGATCGAGTAGGAACTGGCCTATAGACTCGCTTTTACCGCCAAATATGTCTCGTGTTCATAACGCTTTTTTTCACATATCTATGTTACGTAAATATGTGAAAGACCGAACCATATTATTGAGTTAGAACCAGGACGAAATAGCGGAAGATTTGACGTATGAAGAGGTTCTGCTCAAATTTTTGATAAGAAGGAACATATTCTACGCCCAAGGTTATACCTCAAGTCAAAGTTTTGTGGAGGAACCACGATGTTGAGAAATGACTTGGGAGTTAGAATCGAAATGAAATCAAGGTATCCTTACCTTCTTGACATACCAGTAATCGCACTCTAATTTCGAGGCTTAAATTTCATAAGAAGGGAGGTTGTAAGACCCCATCTTTTATAAATAAAGATGAATTTTCTATATATATTTTTGAATATTATGGAATAAATTTGATATAATGTTATAGTTGTGGGTAATATTTATAAATTTTTGCGAAGTATGCAAGTTGTTATAAAATATTCGTTTGGTCTGGGAATATTCTTTTGTTAGGGAATATTCGCATAACGGCTCAATCATTGGTGGACCCCACAATGTAAATTATTGTCGGATCGAGAAAACGACAAAAATATTTTATAAAAATAACGGCGGAGGTGTTACCATTAAAAGCATTGAACTACCCGGTGGTAAAAGTACAAGAATCTGCCAGAATAAGACAAGAAGTACACACCAGATTGATTATTGATGCTTTACGTGAGAAGTCACTCATTTATGCTCAATTATTACTACGAGAATTCTTTGATCATATCTCTTATATTATTGATTCAATTATTGTCACAAGATCATCTCGTATAATATGTTATAGTATTAAATCAATAATTGGAGACGACAAGTTATAAATGATTAATAATTGTTGAAAGATTAAATATGTGTTGATGAAAAAAAATGATTTGTGGTAAGTTTGATTATTTTATGGGGGCTCATATGTCATCATCTAAGAGTCTCTTCGTCAATAGTAATTACATTCACAATAGTAATTACCCTTGTGAATAGTATTTACCTTCGTCGATAAGTAATTACCTTCGTCAATAGTAATTACCCTTGTGAATAAGATTTACCTTCACGAATATAGTAATTACCCTTGTGAATAGTATTTACCTTCATCAATAGTATTTACCTTCGTTAATAGTAATTACCTTTACCAGACGTCGAACCACTTGTCGTTTCACATCACAAAGGCGTCGAACCACTTGTCGCTTCACATTACAAAAGGCCAAACCATTCGTCAAGCCACTTGCCTTTTCACACTAAGCGGTGCTAAGCTAGAAATCTTCTATAAATAGAGGCCTAGGGCTTCATTATTTTTCACTAATTCATTCAAGCTATAGAGAGAGAAAATATAGAGAGAATAAGAGAGAAAGAAGAAGAGTATTTTGTTACTACACCGCCGCTGCAGATTCAATCTTCTACCAAATGTAAGGGTGTTATTCTTTCTTATTCATGTAGAAGAATCTGTTGTTATTCCATTGCTTATTATTACATTGGAATAACTTTTGATACGCATTTTACCTATACTTGGTGACATTCTTCTATGATTCTTGGAACATCCTGCTCGCATGTGTTTTACACCGGACTGGTTAAAATCTTTATTATTACATTGGAACATCACATCGTGTGTTTTACGGGACTGGTTCCGCTTTTTTATTATTCTGTTGGAACATCCACATGTGTGTTTTACAGGACTGGTTCCGCGCTTCTTTATTACATTGGAATATCCTATCATGTGTTTTACAGGATCTCAGTTCCATCTTTATTATTCATTTGGAACATCCGCAAATGTGTGAATTTCACCGACACGGTTCCGTTATTTATTATTCTCGTTGAATAACACGTCTGCATGCGGCTCATCGCATGCATTGTGATTTCTTTTGTTATTCCATTCTTTATTATACCCAAATAAGTTAAAACTTTGACTTCTATACTCCATGAAATTAGTGGAATATCCTCGATATTTGCGTTTCATCCAAAGATCTTTTCATGAAAATATTCTTCCGATCATTCTTGAATTTTACTCTACAAAACAAAGATCATATTGATAATTTGGACGTTAATAATTCTGGATAAAATAATTCTTGAACTTGTTTTATTGAATTCTTATATCATTGTCATCATCCTCATGTTTATATTTTTTTAAAGTCATCTGTGGCACTGAAAGTGCATAGATGGACTTGGTATGATTATGACCGAGAGACTATTCGATTGTAATCATTTAACCGTAATGTTACAAATGATGTGGTAAAAATCCTCGATTGGTCAGTAGTGCATTGATGGACGATTGTTGGCATGATCATGACTATTAATGAATACACAAATATTCTTGCCCGTAGTGCATGAATAATTGTGGTCGTGATACTAAAGAATATCCTTGGTAGTAGTGCGGGGTGATTCGATGATGTGGAATATTTATTAAAGTCGAGTCTCAACTATACTTGATGATGAAAACCTTTTAAAACCTAAAAGATAGTAGACTTTATTTTCTACTTGACTCTTTTAATGGATCAAGATATTCCATTACCGATTAAACCGGTTGTCTATTGTATTTTATCGGTTTAACATTGTTGAAGACTATTGATAATTTATTCTCGCATTATCTTAGTCATAATATTTCATGGGCTAGTTGAGCTCACCCTTTCTTTCCTTTTATTCTCTTCGTGAAATGAGAATATATTTGGGACGAGTCGGGAAAACGAGTGATGGTCTCGAAGATAGCATTAGTAGTCCTCACTATTACGTGAAATAGTGTGATAATAATTGTAATGAGGACTCCTTTTTGAGTTTGTATAATATCTAGTAGATGATATTTGTATTTAAACTCACAGTTTATGTCGTATTGTACACGACAGTTATGTTAGTAAGTTGTATTTAAATTCTGTACCATGTAAGTGGCGACCCAAGATGGGTGATGTATACCTAATTTTGGGGGCGTCACAAGCTGTAAGTTTCTTGGAGTATGAGAGTAACACTAAGCAACATATGTCTGATAATTAGACTGTTAGTAGAAGAAGCTTAATGTATACTCTCACCCGTTCCCTGTCTTCTTTCTGTTATCCAAATTCCATTCCTTTCCACCTCGTTCTCTCTAAAAGAATTACCTAAATTGTATTTCTATGTTCAAGTTCTCTTAAGTTTTAATTTGAAAACAAAGAAAGAAGGCCAAAATTGAATTTATAAACCTGGTTTGGGAAGGAAATTCAAACAATGAAGAAGAGTTTATAAGCTAATTAGTAAAGTTAAAATTTTAGCAAATTACATTTGGTGCAAGGTAATATTGATGTTCCCAACTATTTTTAGAAAATTGAATAATTATTGCTTGTGTATCATCATTCTCTTATGGTTGGGTTATAAATTAGTAAAGAGGATGTGTTGTAATCGTTGCATGAGAGTAATAATGGTGGAATTTGTGGGCTAGAATCCATCTAAACTTGTTTGAACTCTGCTTTTTAAAAGTAATGCACTTAGTATGTTTGATAATATGGCTCTTAGAGGTGGTCAAGCATAAAAGGGAATTGGTCAAGTTCATGTAACAAGGAAGTCTCTATATATGTTATATGAAGTAATCAAAGTAGTTTGAAGCGAGTCAAATTGAGTTCAAAAGCTATATTGAGAGAGATGAACAAATTGAGTTTGGCTAAAAAGCGCTTCAACATGCCGATTTCAAGCCCTTGTAAAACAAATTTAAAATGTCATTTTTGTTTGGGATATATTTTTTATAAAATATTTCATAGTACCCTTTATAACATACCAAAAGTTGGTATCAATTGGATAAATGGATGTTGAGTTGGAAATTCATGAAAGTGGGTTGGGTAGTGTTGTGGATCGCAAACAAGTTAGCGAAGACAACAAAGAAGATTCAGAAAAGAATGACCCGACCACGTGCTTCCCTTCATCCTGCAAAATTTTTCCTGTCATATCTCTCCGACCTATTGCGCTTCCTCTCAAATTCAAATGTTGAGTCCTTAAAAATGAGATATACAACAGATCATCAATTTAAGCAGTCATTCAACAAAAAGTAAAATTAAAAAGTTATCTAACCATCTTAAAAAATTCACCTAAGTCATGTCCTTTTTATTTAATCACCCATAAGCCTTTGTCCATTTCACTTTGCGAGGGTTTCTCTTCATCTTGAAATTCTTGTGGCGTTTAATCTACAAAATCGGAATATCTACAAATGGCAATCTATGAATCGGAATATCACGTCAGTGAGCTTGGTTTATGGATATGGAAGGAGAGGAGAGAAATAGAGAAGTCATTTTCAGTTTGTGAGAGGGAAGGAGATGAGAGAAAAGAGAGAGAGAGAGGAAGTTGGTTATGGAGAGAGAGAGAGGAAAGAGACTAGATGTTGGAGAAGATGAAAAGAAAAGGACTTAAATACCCCTCAGATTCATATTCCAAATTTTTAAGAAAGTCATTTTTGACCTAAGTTAATTAATTGTGATAGTGTGCTTTTTGTTACTTTTAATTGAAGTTTGGGGTGTACTTAGACACCTTTTTCGGTTTAGGGTGCAAAAGTCAACAAAAATGTAAAATTTGGAGTGCACATTTTCTTTTAATCTTTTTTTTTAAGTGAGAAATTATTTCAGTTGGTGGCATGTGAGGAGGGGAGATCGAAAGGATATACTTGAGGATTTCGTGTTTGGTTGGCCTAATTACGTTACCAAACTTTTGCCTAATCCAATCCACGGTTAGGATTGTTCTTTTCCTGCTTACCCAGTTTATAAATTGAAGATCCCCTCTGTGACGCCCCCAAAATAGGTCCATTCCATCCAACCCATTCTGAGTCGCCAAATACATGGTACAAAAACAACTACAACTTTATTATCACAACAATAAAACTGTGAGTTTAAATACAAATATTATCTTCTAGACAATATTTATACTCAAATAAATCCTCATCACATTTATTGATACATTATTTTACAATAATGGTGAGGACTACTAAACAACTCTCTCTAGAACCTTCATTCCATACCCCACTAGTACTCGCTACATTCTCGCCTCCCCGAGAAGAAAAATGGAACAACAAAGAAAAGGGTGAGCTCAACTAGCTCAAGAAAGAATATTATGACTAAGATAATACACAACAAATTATCGTTAGTCTTCAACAGGAAAAATTTAATAGAATACAATAGACAAACAAATTTTCAATCAATATTCGCAGTGAAATAATAATTCATTAGAAGAGTTAAGTAGAGAATGCAAACTACTATCTTCTATGTATGAATTTAAAAGTTCATCGTCTATCTTTTATCCCCGTAACAACAATCAATATACATCGGAATCAAATATTCATCTTTGCACTACAGCCAAAGATATTCATCATTGGTCATGTTCATTTAAACACTGCTCATCTTTGCACTAAAGGCCAAAGATATTCATCGATCGGTCATGTTCATTTAAACACTGTTCATCTTTGCACCACGGGCCAAAGATATTCATCGATCGATCATGTTCATTTAAACACCGCTTTCATCTTCGCACTACTACAGCCAAAGATATTCTTGAGAAATCATTCATCTTTGCACTACTGGCCAAAGATATTCAATAATATCATCATTTAAGACCGAGGATGATGAAAAATATTTTTAAAGAACGAGATCCGGTGAAACAAAATGACAAGGATTAAGGATTAAGGATTAGTACTTTGTTTTATCCATGTCCAACAATACCCCAAAAATAATCACAAAGTGGTGTAAAATTCAAGAATGATCAAAACATGGATACAATCAAAGCTAGTATCCAAAATAGATGTTTTGGACAAAAGAAGAAATTTTATTTTTTGGTGAATAGTGCCAGTATACGTGAATAAGGTCAGATACGTGAATAAGTCCAGATACGTGAATAGTAACTCTGACACCAAAAGATAGAAATTACACAAAAACATCTTCACGCTTCATGAATAGTACTCGTGAATAGTAACTCGTGAATATAGAACTCATGAATAGTAACTCCAGACATGAAAAAGTTCCAAATTTGATAAAAGTACCAACCAATATTTCAAAGATAATGATATCAAGAAGAATTAATATCATTTGAAGAAGAAAATAACATCCTTACCTCAAAGAATCAAGACTTGGAAGGAAAGGCTCAAGTGATGTTGAATGAAACTTATCTTGAACAAAGAACTCTCAAAGTATCTAAATACTCACAAAATACGCTCAATAATATAGAGAGAAAAGAGAAAACTTTGTTTCGGTGTGATTTTCAATTCTAACTTAGCCTCTATTTATAGGAAAATGTTAGCCAGCCAAGGCAGGACTTGACACGCCACCGATGGCTTTACTACCGCTACTATTGCCACCCACCACATTTGAAATAAAATTCAGCACATTTCTTCACCAACCACAAGTGGGGCCCACTCAATTCTAGAATTTTCCACCAAAATCAATTATAAACCTAATTTCCGAATCCGACACCTTTTAAAATTCACAACAAATCATTCGTGCATTTTTAACGGTTCAAAATTTGTGGACATATACTCAACTTATGTATGTATAACATATCCAAAAATTACAACGATCCAACTATTCGGATTAAAAATTATAACCCCCGCAATATTCTCAAAACCCCCGATTTGATTTTTAATACCTCCAATCCGATAAAATAATTGATAAAACACCTCAACATTAATTCCTTCATTAATAACCACATAAATAAATCCATCATTTATATTCATATAAAATAAATATTTCCTTATCATATGAATCAATAATTAATTATTCACAAATAATATTACGTAATCACAATATATGACAACGGTAGCCGCTCCTCAGAAAGAGGGGCTTTCCAATAAGGATCTCTCCTCATCTGGCGCGCAATTAGGTGACCAAACCTCTCCTTAGATGTAACTTTCTAGACATTGCCAATAATGTTATCTAATAATATTATTCAAATAATATGAATTATTGATCCGATAATGAGAAATATTTGTGCAAATGACAATTATTGAACAACAATAATATAAAATATCAACGCAGAATTATTGAATCAATAAAATAAAATATTGAAGCAAGAATTCATCGTGGAAAATTATTGAGTAAGGCCTTTCACGTAAGGATCAATAATTCAACAATATCAATGCAATACCGTGTGCTTCTTTAACCACGCAGCCAGACATCGTATTTTAACCACGGGTATTCCAACGGTCTTAATTCAGTAATAACTACGCTGTTATTTATAACCACCCAAACTTTGTCGCTTTTCCTCATCCAATCGCTTTCAGTTATGGGGCCACACACATGGTCGCGCCATCGCATACGAATATTCCCGACAAAGACGTAATATTCCACGACCAAACGAATATTCCCCGACAAAAATGAATATTTTATAACCACTTGCTTATTTTGAAATATTTATGCGTATTTAACCCTTAACTATCCACATTAATCAAATCAACCCTTACTATTTCAAAATAATAAATAAAGGAAATTCCTTTTTATTTAAAAAAAATTTCGGTCTTACAACCTCCCTCCTTATGAAATTTCGTCCTCGAAATTGACGACGATACACAGTGTTTCAAAAGGTAAAGATACCTCGCTTTCATTTTCGTTTCCAACTCCCGTGTCATTTCCTCGAAAGCATGGTTTCTCCACAAAACTTTAACTTATGGTATAACCTCGAGACATAGGTCATGTTCTTTCCTCTACAAAATCTTGACAGGTACCTCCTCGATGACGTTAAGTCTTCTGCATTATCTCGTCCGGTTCTAACTCTATAACGTGTTTCGGGTCGTCCACATATTTATGTAACATCGATACGTGAAAAGCGTTATGAACACGTCATACTTGGTGGTAAAACGAGTCTATAGGCCACAGTTCCTATTCAATCGAGAATTTCAAATGGATTAATAAATCGAAGGTTTGAGCTTTCCTCACCTCACCGATTCTCGCTTTTAAAATAACAACTTCTGCACCTCCTTCTTCAAATTCATCACTCCGGTGTGTAGCTTGAGCGACTTTTAACTTTATCGATTAAAGTCGATTATACTCGTATATCATCACGTGGGTACCTAGAGTTTTCATCTCCATCTCTATTATTTGTAAATTATACGAAATTAGTCTTTGACAATATCATACTCGTACTTGTATACAATCTTCTTCTTAACACGTCAGCTACCACGTTCGCTTTTCCAGGATGGCATGGTTAGAACATGTCTTTGAAATGAGTCTCTCTTGAGTTCTTCAAGCTCTTCCCACATTCCTTGCTCCATTCGAATTTTGTATCTCTACGAGTCAATTTGCGTTAATGGAATAGCGATTCGAGAATATCTCGATAATAACCAACTAAGCTGAAAAGCTACGATTTCGATTCATCGACTTAGGTTGCTTTCTCAATCGTGACTCATATCCCAACCTTGGATAAGACGTCACAATGACACCTATCGATTACTTATCGCATTTAATATGACGTCCCCCACAGAGAGTCTCGGCTTAGGTGAATTCCACAAAGGAAGTCATAAGATAAAGGCTCGGTACCAAATTCTATAGTTGAATTTTTAACTCACGAAGTTGATAGGAGCCATTCGATATAAGATTTTAGAAATGAGTTTTGTCCGGGGTTCAAAGTCGATACAAAATTTAATATCGAAGCTTTGGGAGTAAGCAAGAAATTCTTCGTAAGAAAATACGTCAGGAAAAATCAATAACAACAAGAATATTATTCAAATCTGACGTGTCTTTATTCAAATCCATAACATGGACTAAGAAAACTTGACATCCGTAATAAACGAATGACTTCATGGCTTGATATGAAAATGTTTGATTACAATGGTTTGATTGCTTGAATTGAATAAAAAGTTGCTTAGGAATATGAAAACTAACAACCTTATTTAAAAACAATCAATTTTGGCATGATGAGTAGTTAACCTTAAAATCACATCAAAAGCAAATATCTCTATAGAAATAAGGTTAACAGGTAATATGATAGTGCCAACTTGAATCAAGCAAGATTTTTAAACAACGGATGTAATGAAAGTTTCTCCTAATTGAGTCTCCATAAATAAGTCAAAGTCTAATTTCTCCGTAGTCAAGTTCAAACGTTGAAACAAACAAACAAGAGAGATAAAAGAATGGGTAGAACCCAGATATCTAGTAAGGTATAAACTTCGCAAGAATTTATAATTAACTAACCCGTGCTAACTTCGTTCGGGTTCCTCGTATTTTAATTTGGCCACGACAAACGCTCTTCCGTGAATCGTTGACTTTAACTTTTCTTGGACATCCTTTTGAGTCACCATTTCATTGGATCTGGTTTCGATATCGCATAATCTCGAGCGATATGTCCTTCTTTTCCACAATTATAGCATACCTTAAACTGCTGTTGTAGGCGGTTTGATATGATATCCCTCTTTCCCCAAGATTTGTAACATACTCTGACCGATGGTCTTTCTCCTCCTTGGAACCGATTGCCATCGGCGCCGACGCGTCTTCACATGGTCATTGTTGAATCTCCTCTTTTTAAAATCTCCTCCCAACTCGCTTCTTCTATTTTCATGGCCACGATTACCACCAGATCGAGTGGTTACCGCCTTTGTCCGTATTCTTCTTTCTCCACTTGTTATCGTTATTCTGATGACTGCTATCTTTGGTATGATCCTGGTTATGGTCCCTCGGTTGAACGTACTCGTTATCTCGCTCTAACAACTGAGCCCCATTTATAATATCCGAATAGAGAGAAAATTTATGAGAAATGAGATATCGACGTATGCCGTTTCAAACCTCTCGTAAACATCCGCGTCATAACGTTCCTCATTCTCCACCAAATGAGGTGCAAACTGGATAACTCCGCAAACTTCGCCTCGTCATCGAGACACCGCCATGTTATTCTCGCCCAATCTAATAAACTCCACTTCCTTCATACGACGAATACTTTCGTGGAAGTACTTGTCATTGAACTGCTTCAAACGCGTCTCCCATGACGCTTTGAGTGCGGTGAATGGGTACGCCTCACATGATTCCCACCGATGAATCCTTTCGTCACGGAACATAAAAGTAGCGAATGGAACTTTCGTTTCTTCGTGCATCCCAAGACATCGAATATCTTGGTAATTTGCTTGACCCATATTTCCGCCATGATCGGATCTGGCTTTCCTGCACTCTGGTGGTCCCAACTCTTTGAACTCGCTTGGGTTTGTGACCACCCGTGAATTGCTATCATCTCCTCCTCGTATTTTGAACACGAGTCTCTCGTCCCGTCGATTTTGCATGAACTCGCAAAAGCTTCTAAACATCCCTCGCTCATCATCTCGCTTTCGTTGGTGTTGTTCACAGGGAGGTACATTGCCACTGCTGTTGCATGTTCTCCTCGTTATTAAATCTGAGCATCTCCACGGTCTCATTTACTCCACTATTAATATTCTCAATTCGACATTCTCAAACATCATCATAAAATAAGGGTTAATTAAGGAAATCAATATATCACATAATATCCCTAAATCTTGACCAACTAACAAATAAGCTTAGTAGGACACACTAGCGAAGGATTTACTCGCCTCCCTCCTAGTTTTATTCCCCGATCTCCGCATGGAGATCATATCCCTAAGCTCGATATCAACCGTGACGCCCCCAAAATAGGTCCATTCCATCCAACCCATTCTCGAAGTCGCCAAATACATGGTACGTAAACAACTACAACTTTATTATCACAACAATAAAGCTGTGAGTTTAAATACAAATATTATCTTCTAGACAATATTTATACTCAAATAAATCCTCATCACATTTATTGATACATTATTTTACAATAATGGTGAGGACTACTAAACAACTCTCTCTAGAACCTTCATTCCATACCCGACTAAGTACTCGCTACATTCTCGCCTCCCCGAGAAGAAAAATGGAACAACAAGGAAAAGGGTGAGCTCAACTAGCTCAGTAAAGAATATTATGACTAAGATAATACACAACAAATTATCGTTAGTCTTCAACAGGGAAAAATTTAATAGAATACAATAGACAACAAATTTTCAATCAATATTCGCAATGAAATAATAATTCATTAGAAGAGTTAAGTAGAGAATGCAAACTACTATCTTCTATGTATGAATTTAAAAGTTCATCGTCTATCTTTTATCCCTGTAACAACAATCAATATACATCTGGAATCAAATATTCATCTTTGCACTACAGGCCAAAGATATTCATCAGTTGGTCATGTTCATTTAAACACCTGTTCATCTTTGCACTAAAGGCCAAAGATATTCATCAGTCGGTCATGTTCATTTAAACACCTGTTCATCTTTGCACTACGGGCCAAAGATATTCATCAGTCGGTCATGTTCATTTAAACACCGCTCATCTTTTGCACTACGGGCCAAAGATATTCTTCAGAAATCATTCATCTTTGACTATAAAAGCCAAAGATATTCAATAATATCATCATTTAAGAGGTGAGGATGATGAAAATATTTTAAAGAACGAATCCGGTGAAACAAAATGACAAGGATTAAGGATTAAGGATTCGTACTTTGTTTTATCCATGTCCAACAATACCCCAAAAAATAATCACGGTGGTGTAAAATTCAAGAATGATCAAAACATGGATACAATCAAAGCTAGTATCCAAAATAGATGTTTTGGACAAAAGAAGAAATTTTATTTTTTGGTGAATAGTGCAGATATCGTGAATAGTCTTCAGATATACGTGAATAAGGTCAGTACACGTGAATAGTAACTCCGACACCAAAAGATAGAAATTCCATAAAAAAACATCTTCACGCTTCATGAATAGTACTCGTGAATAAGAACTCGTGAATAAGAACTCATGAATAAGAACTCGTGAATAGTAACTCATGAATAGTAACTCGACATGAAAAAGTTCCAAATTTGATAAAAAGTACCAACCAATATTTCAAAGATAATGATATGAAGAATTAATATCATTTGAGAAGAAAATAACATCCCTTACCTCAAAGAATCAAGATTTCTTGGAAGGAAAGGCGGGAAGTGATCTTTGAATGAAACTTGTCTTGAGCAAAGAACTCTCAAAGTATCTAAATACTCACAAAATACGCTCAATAATATAGAGAGAAAGAGAGAAAACTTTGTTTCGGTGTGATTTTCAATTTAACTTAGCCCTCTATTTATAGGAAAATGTTAATTAGCCGTAGAAGCAGACTTGACCTGCTACACCGATGGCTTTACTCGCTACTATTGCCACCCACCACATTTGAAATAAAATTCAGCACATTTCTTCACCAACCACAAGTGGGGCCCACTCAATTCTAGAATTTTCCACCAAAATCAATTATAAACCTAATTTTCGAATCCGACACCTCTTAAAATTCACAACAAATCATTCGTGCATTTTAACGGTTCAAAATTTGTGGACATATACTCAACTTATGTATGTATAACATATCCAAAAATTACAACGATCCAACGGTCGGATTAAAAATTATAACCCCCGAAATAATCTCAAAACCTCTTGATTTGATTTTTAATACCTCCAATCCGATAAAATACTGATAAAACACCTCAACATTAATTCCTTCATTAATAACCACATAAATAAATCCATCATTTATATTCATATAAAATAAATATTTCCTTATCATATGAATCAATAATTAATTATTCACAAATAATATTACGTAATCACAATTATGACAACCAGTAGTTCCAGTGAAAAGGGGCTTTCAATAAGGATCTCTCCTCATCGGGCGCCGCAATTAGGTGACCAAACCTCTCCTTAGGCGTAACTTTCTAGACATTGCCAATAATGTTATCTAATAATATTATTCAAATAATATGAATTATTGATCGATAATGAGAAAATCTTGTAAGCGGTGACAATTATTGAACAACAATAATATAAAATATCAACGCAGCAATTATTGAATCAATAAAATAAAATATTGAAGCAAGACTCATCGTGAAAATTATTGAGTAGTGCCTTCACGTAAGGATCAATAATTCAACAATAATATGCAATACCGTGTGTCATCGTGCAACCAATGCAGACATCAGATTTTAACCACCGGGTATTCCAATGATCTTAATCAGAATAACTACGCCGTAGTTATTTATAACCACCCAAACTTTGTCGTTTTCCTCATCCAATCGCTTTTCAGTTATGGGGCCCCACACATCGCTGCGCCATCGCATTTAATATTCCCCGACAAAGCATTTGAATATTCCACGACCAAACGAATATTCCCGACAAAATGAATATTTTATAACCACTTGCTTATTTTGAAATATTTGCGTATTTAACCCTTAACTATCCACATTAATCAAATCAACCCTTACTATTTCAAAATAATAAATAAAGGAAATTCCTTTTTATTTAAAAAAAATTTCGGGGTCTTACACCCTCACATAAATATCCCCACTTTCCCATGATAAAAGTCCTTATTACTATTTTGGGTAGATCCATGTTAAATGTCCACTTTTTTTTAATAACCAAATTTTTATATATTTTTTTCTATTATGCCCGTAGTATATCTCATATTTTTCTTATTCTAATTCTCTCTCCATATTTAATAAATACGGAGAGATAATATTTTGAATTGAATAGCTAGAAAGTCACCCTCTCACCTACATTGAAAATAATTAATGACATTATTATGGGCAATTTGTCATTTTATTACTCTTCTTAATATGCGTAAAAAGTCCACCAGTTTTTTTATCCTGGAACGGAGAGAGTAGTAAAATGAAGATTTTGTTTAATAGTGGTTTCATGTTAATAAAATAATTTTAGTATAAATAAAACTCCCTTCTTCTTCTTCTTCTTTTTTTTTAATGAAATAGATGAACTATTATTTTTGTTTAAATTGGAGCGTTTGGAATAGCATAGGTTAAAAAAATTAGGTCATGTTTGAAATACCTGAGAATTAATTTTTGAAAATCATGCAACTTTGGTCAAAAGTTTTAGATAATGCAATAAACATGTAATGCATTGCATAAATTATACTAGAAAGTGTTGGAAATGGAATTTGAATGAAAAAATTGACTCGGGTCGGGTCGTGGTCGTGACGGACGGATTTATTTAATTAATTATTAGTTTTGTCAGCGGTTGAATGCTAACGGTCGGAAATATTCTATAAATTGAATGTGGAATCCCTATTTTCGAAATATAAGTTTCATTCCCCATTTTCTGAAAAATAATAATAAAAAAAAAAAAAATCCGTCTCTGTTCCATTCTCTAAAATCCTATTCCTGTTCCATTCTCTTTGTTGGCATAGTGTGTGTAACGTGTCTTTATTTCCTTCAAGTGTTGTACTGTAAATTGCATGCATCATTATTATAGAAATAATTTATATTCATATGCATCATTTGCATCATTATTAAAAGTTCGGTACATAACATAAAGTTGTGTTGGATGAATTCTTAATTTTGTAATGCTACTAATTAAGAATTGAAATCCGTTTTATCTTGGGAAGCAATTATTCAATTTCAATTAACCCTTAGCATCTGTGGGGGAATAAATTTGCTTTAAGGAGACTTTGTGAATTCAAAGGACTCGGATTTATATATATATTTTTTCATTTTACAAATTGTTTCTGTTTTGCATAATTTATTATTATTATATTTATATGCATTATTAAATAATACTATATATTACAGATAACAATCTTAAAGCAAATTTACTTTTCTGTAATTATAGTATTGTTTCTGTAATTGTAATTATAGCAAATGGTTATTCGCGAATCCTGCGTAATTGTTAGTACTGCAAGTAAGGCATATAATATGAGTGCAGTAAGTTTTTATTTCCTGCAATAAGTGCAGTCAGTTTGCATGGTGCATGTAATATTTGATATCATGTTCATATATTATTAAAAGTATTCTAGAATTCATTGCCTGATTTCCTATATTCAACAGTATCATTACTTGCGTTTTTTAGTTTCCTGAATTTGCATGATAATTATGGATTTGTAATTCACTTTATTTGAATATCAGGAACTTTATTTACATGATAGTTATCACTTTATTCTGGCATTAACTCACGTTATTGATTTTTTTTTTTTTTTCTTGTACGGTTTAGTTATTAATAAAATTTAATTTATTCTATAATCGTAGTATTATTTTCTGGAAATTAATACTATATTTAATAGTTACTATTTTTAATATTCGGGTTCTAGAATATTAATATTCTGTTAATCCTATCTTAATAGTCAGTAATATTCTGTTAATTTGTTTTACTAAAATTAATATTACTGACTTCGTTATAATATATGCTAATATATGCAACACTAAAGTACACAAATTAATTAATGTTACTGACTTCGTTACTGACTTCTGCAAATACACTGTTGCATTTGTTTTTACATGTTTGTTGAATATATATGTTATATATTACCTACTGCATGCATGTTACTATAATTGCATGTTTATATGTTTATAAATATTGCATGTTAATATATAGATATATAATATTTTGTTTATATATATTCTGTAATTTTAGTAGTGTTTTATGTAAACAGAAAATTATTTGCATATTAATAGATACTATTACATTATTATTTTCAAATTCATATAACAATTTATTTTGATTGCTAAGATATATTATTGTGTTAATATATAAATATTACGCAAAAACAAATTTATAAATAAAATTTGTTACATCTTGTACAAGCAGAAATTTGTTTACATCATTGACAATAGTCTTTATTTGTTTAATGAAATGGCTTCTACACCATTCTCTTAGTGAGTATGTCTCATGGAGAAAAGCGCGAAAAGTTCAATGGGCCGATTTCAAGCGTTAAGCTTGAAAATGCTATTCTATCTCACAACATTAAATTTGGCTCGGTTTCTACAAGAGGACTGTCCTACTCTTGTTGAAGGGGAAACTGACAAGGAGAAAGTGGATGTTGTTGATGCATGGAAACATGCAGTTTTCCTTTGCAGAAATTATGTAATGAATAGATTAGACAACACACTGTATAATGTGTACTGTACAATTCAAACTGCAAAGGAACTTTGGGAATCTTTAGATAAGAAATATAAAACTGAAGATGCTGGCATGAAAAAATTCATTGTCGGTAGATTTCTTGATTATAAAATGGTAGATTCCAAAGCAGTTATCACTCAGGTTCAAGAATTACAAGTAATTCTACATGACATTCATTCTGAAGGAATGTCATTAAGTGAATCATTCCAAGTTGCAGCAATGATTGAGAAGCTTCCACCATCATGGAAAAACTTCAAGAATTATCCAAGCATAAACGCAAAGAGATGAATCTTGAAGAAGGCGATTCATGCGACTTAGGATTGAAGAGGACAATCGAGGATCTGAGAAGAAGAGTGGGAAGAATTTCATTGAAGCAAAAGCAAATGTTGTAGAACAAAGGCCAAACAACAACAAAAGACAGCGTGAAGGCAAAGAGACTTTCAAGGCCAAGAAGAAATTCAAAGGCAAATGCTTCAACTGTGGCATTCCAGGACATAAATCTAATGAATGTCGAAAGCCAAAGAAGTTGAAGAAAGAACAAAAGCCTCAAGCAAATGTGACAGAACTGGAAAAGCTTTCTGAAGATGTTTCAGACATAAATCTTTGTGCAGTTATATCTGAATGTAACTTGGTAGGAAACCCTAAAGAGTGGTACGTGGACACTGGGGCTACTCGCCACATCTGTTCCAATAAATGGATGTTTTCTACTTACAAACCAGTAGAAAATGATGATCAACTCTTTATGGGAAACTCCTCAAGTTCAAAGGTTCAAGGACGTGGAAAAATTGTACTGAAAATGACATCTGGCAAAGAACTGACTTTGAATGAAGTGCTTCATGTACCAGATATTCGCAAGAATTTAGTTTCTGGGTCACTACTGAGCAAGAATGGCTTTAAGTTGGTGTTTGTGTCTGATAAGTTTGTACTTACAAGCAATGATATGTTTGTAGGAAAGGGCTACATGAATGATGGGCTCTTTAAGATGAATGTTATATTTGTTGTGCATCAAGTCTATTGATAATAATAAAATTAATTCTTACAACTTACTTGTTAGAGTCTTCAAATATATGGCATGCTAAATTAGGACATGTTAATTATAATACTTTGCGTAGATTAATTAATTTAGAATTCTTGCCTAAATTTGATATTAATCTAAAACATAAATGTGAAATTTTTGTGGAATCAAAAATGACAAGATTACCCTTTCATTCTGTTGAAAGGAAAACTGAACTTCTAGATTTAATTCACACTGACATATGTGACTTAAATTTTATGCAAACTAGAGGTGGGAAAAAATATTTCATAACCTTTATTGATGATTGCACAAGATATTGTTATGTATATTTGCTAAGAAGCAAAAGATGAGATTTGTCGAAATGTTTTAACTTTATAAAATGAAGTTGAAAATCAACTTAGCAAAAAGATTAAAGCAATAAGAAGCGATAGAGGTGGTGAATATGAATCACCATTTGAAGAGATATGCTCTACTCATGGTATTATTCACCAAACTACCGCTCCTTATTCACCTCAATCTAACGGTATTGCTGAACGCAAGAACCGAACATTGAAAGAAATATTGAATGCTATGTTAAACAGTTCTGGAGCACCCAAGAATTTGTGGGGGGAAGCTTTGCTTTCTGCCAATTATATTCTTAATAAAGTGCCTCATAAGAAAACTCACAAAATACCTTATGAATTATGGAAAGGTCATAGACCTTGCTACAAATACTTAAGAGTGTGGGGGTGTCTAGCAAAAGTGAAGGTTCCTAAACCTAAAAGGGTTAAGATAGGACCAAAAACAATTGACTGTGTTTTCATTGGTTATGCAAATAACAGCAGTGCTTATCGCTTTCTTGTTCATAAATCTGAAATTAACGATATTCATGTTAATACATTTATTGAATCAAGAGATGCATCATTCTTTGAGAATATTTTTCCATATAATGGAAATAAAGATTCAAATTCAAACAAAAGACCTTTGGATGCTACTAGTAATAATCCTGAAAATATAGACAAAGAGTCTGTATTGGATGAACCTAGACGTAGCAAAAGGGCAAGGACTTCAACGTCTTTTGGTCCGGATTTTCTAACATTTTGTTAGAAAAGCGATCCTCGAAAACGTCTGAGAAGCAATATCCTCTCCGGATGCTTCTCATTGGAAAGAAGCAATAAATAGCGAAATTGAGTCCATTATGCAAAATCATACATGGGAAATGGTGGACCTTCCACCTGGTTCCAAACCCTTAGGGTATAAATGGATCTTCAAAAAGAAGATGAAAGCTGATGGCTCAATTGATAAATATAAAGCAAGGCTTGTTGTTAAAGGCTATAGACAAAAGGAAGGATTGGATTATTTCGACACTTATTCACCTGTTACAAGAATTACATCTATTCGAATACTAATAGCAATAGCATCTTTAAATAAACTTGAAATACATCAAATGGATGTAAAGACTGCATTCTTAAATGGTGAATTAGATGAAGAAATATATATGGAACAACCTGAAGGTTTCACTGCTCCTGGACAAGAGAGTAAAGTATGCAAACTTGTTAAATTCTTGTATGGATTAAAACAAGCACCAAAACAATGGCACGAGAAATTTGATAATGCTATGTTATCAAATGGATTTAAAATCAATGAGTGTGACAAATGTGTTTATGTCAAAAGAACTCAAAAGGAATATGTCATTGTTTGTCTTTATGTGGATGATATGTTAATCATGGGTAGCAACAATGAAGTTATCAACTCAACAAAACGTATGTTGTCAAATAGGTTTGATATGAAAGACTTGGGGATTGCTGATATAATTTTAGGAATCAAGATTTCTAGAACCTCTGATGGAATTATGTTATCTCAATCTCATTACAGTGAGAAAATACTTAAAAAATTTAACAAGTATAATATAATTACGAATAAAACCCCGGTTGATATAAATCTTCATCTAGCAAAAAATGAAGGTGATGGCATATCCCAACTAGAATATTCTCGTTTAATAGGCAGTTTAATGTATGTCATGAACTGTAATAGACCAGATATAGCTTATTCAGTATGTAAGCTAAGTAGGTATACGAGTAATCCAGGTAAAGATCACTAGAAAGCAATTTTGAGAGTTTTAGGATACCTAAAACATACTCAAAAATATGGACTGCACTATACAAGATATCTAGCAGTATTGGAAGAATATAGTGATGCTAATTGGATGTCGACAATAAAGACTCAAAATCCACAAGTGGATATGTCTTTACCCTTGGAGGTCAAAGAGAGTATCTTGAAAATCCTCAAAACAAGCGTGTATTGCTAGGTCTACAATGGAATCGAGAATTCATTGTGTTAGACGAAAATTTGGGAAAAGAAATTCGAGTGGCTTTGTAATTTCTTAGAGGATATTCCAAATTGGTCAGAGACATATACCTATATATGTATACCTTTGTGATAGCCAATCAAAGAATTGGAAGAGCACAAAGTCATTTATATAATGAAGAAGTCACGTCATATCTGACGAAAACATAATACCGAGATTAGACAATTGCTCTCAAATGGAATTATCTCGATTGACTATGTAAAGTCAAAAGATAATATTGCGGATCCGCTTACAAAAGGTTTAAAAAAGAGCAAGTGGAAAAATCATCGAGGGAATGAGTTTAAAGCTCTTGTTTAAATAAGAGTCGTCATAGTGGCAACCCAACCTAGTATTTGGAGATCCCAAGATCTAGGTTGATGGGCAAACCGAACTATGTAGTACTCAGTAAAGCACTGAGGAGATATTTACTCCTAACCATTCCTAAAATGAGACAGTGCACATCTGCTGCGAGAATCAGGATAAGTTACGTTTTTAATGACTTTTATATCTTGAAATATGTTCAAGTGGGGTATTGCAGGATACTCTTCATAGAAGTCACCTACGTGAGTAAGAAGGGGGCCACTTCTGTGAGAATTTTGAAGGCTAAACTCTCTAATATACTCACGGAACCAAGAGGTGTTTCAAGGCCAAAATGAACACAAACGTGAGAACCAACTATGTCTAAAGAGATATTTTGTGAATTCTATTGTCTTGGTTTACACAAAAAGCTGACAGTTCAAAGAAATCAAGTCTACTGATTAGCCAAGTAAATCCGATTGATTTTACTAGGGCAAGTTCAAAGCCACTAGGCTACTTAACCTGATGAAATATCTTTTCTTATGTACTTGAACTAATGTCTGCATATTCATAACATATTTTGCATATTGTAAAGCCAATTTTACATTCATGTGGGGGATTGTTGGAAATGGGATTTGAATGAAAAAATTGACTTGGGGTGAATTAAGGTAATGCGTTTGACGGACGGGTTTATTTAATTAATTATTAGTTTTGTCAGCGGTTGAATGCTAACGGTCGGAAATATTCTACAAATTGAATGTGGAATCCCTGTTTTCGAAATATAAGTTTCATTCCCCATTTTTTGAAAAAAAATTAATAATAAAAAAAAATGATCGGATCTGGCTTTCCCTTAAATTTTGGTGGTCCCAACTCTTTGAACTGCTTAGTTGTGACAACCCGTGAATTGCTATCATTTTCTCCTATATTTTGAACACGAGTCTCCCTCGTCTGATTTTACATGAACTACAAAAAGCTTCTAAACATCCCCTCGTTCATCATCATCCGCTTTCGGTGGTGTTGTTCACGGGAGGAACATTGCCACTGTTGCAGACGTTCTCCTCGTTGGTGAGTACAACTGAGCGTCTCCACGATCTCATTTCCATTGTTAATATTCTCAATCGACATTCTCAAATCGTCATAAAACAAGGGTTAATTAAGGAAATCAATATATCACATAATATCCCTATATCTTGACCAACTAACAAATAAGCTTAGGTAGGACACTTTAGCGAAGGATTTGCTCGTCTCTCCCTCCTAGTTTTATTCCCGATCTCCTTTGAGATCATATCCCTAAGCTCGATACCAACCGTGACGCCCCAAAATAGGTATACATCACCCATTACGAGTTGTCAATACATGGTGCGTAAACAACTACAACTTTATTATTACAACATATAAACCTGTGAGTTTAAATACGAGATATTGCCATCTAGATAATATCCATACATGCAAATAAATTCCCATCATAATTATTGATACATTATTTTACAAAAATGGTGAGGACTACTAAACAACTCTCTCTAGAACCTTCATTCCATACCCCACTAGTACTCGCTACATTCTCGCCTCCCGAGAAGAAAAATGGAACAACAAGGAAAAGGGTGAGCTCAACTAGCCCAATAAAGAATATTATGACTAAGATAATATACAACAAATTATCGTTAGTCTTCAACGAGGAAAAATCTAATAGAATACAATAGACAACAAGTTTTAAATCAATCTTAGATCGAAATAATAATTCATTAGAAGAGTTAAGTAGAGAATGCAAACTACTATCTTCTATATATGAATTTAAAAGTTCATCGTCGATATTTTATCCCCGTAACATCAATCAATATATATACGGAATCAAATATTCATCTTTGCACTTCTGAGCCAAAGATATTCATCGATTAGTCATGTTCATCTAAACACATGTTCATCTTTGCACTACGGCCAAAGATATTAATCGATCGGTCATGTTCATCTCAACACTGCTCATCTTTGCACTACGGGCCAAAGATATTCATCAAGAAATCATTCATCTGCACTTTCTACAGCCAAAGATATTCAGTAATATCATCATTTAGGACTGAGGATGATGAAAAATATTTTAAAGGAAATGAATCCAGTGAAACAAAAGAACAATTATTAAGGATTCGTATTTTAAACAATCCAAGTTCAAAAATACTTCATAAGTAATCAGAGTGGTGTAAAATTCAAGAATGATCAAAACATGGATATAATCAAAGCTAGTATCCATAATTGATATTTTGGACGAAAAAGAAGAAATTTCATTTTTCGGTGAATAGTGCTGTATTCGTGAATAGTGCCGTATACATGAATAATGTCGTATACGTGAATAGTAACTCCGACACCAAAAGATAGAAATTTCACAAAAAACATCTTCACGCTTCATGAATAGTACTCGTGAATAGTAACTCGTGAATAGTAACTCATAAATAGTAACTCATGAATAGTAACCCCGTCATGAAAAAGTTCCAAATTTGATAAAAATTTCCAACCAATATTTCGGCATAATGATATTGAAGAAATAATATCATTTTCGAATAAAATAGCATCCCTTACCTCGAAAGATCAAGATCTTCTAAATTTGAAACAGGATATAGGCTACGACTTGAACTTCAGCACAGTATAGCAATACTCAAAGTATACTCAAAATACTCACAAGAATACGCTCGATAATATAGAGAGAGAAAACTTCAGTTTCTGGTGTGATTTTCAATTCTAACCTAAACACCCTATTTATAGGAAATTGCTTAGAACACCAAAGCAGAAAATTTAATATAATATTAATATATAAATAAATTTTCTTACGCCCACTTTAAATCCTCTAGCTTCAGCACTTTGCACATGTTTCATGAGGCCCACAAGTGTAAAAAAACGTTTTTCCTATTTTAAATATTTTAAACTTCCAAAAATCAATTATTTCGAAGCTTTGAAACTTCAATAATTCATAATAAATAGCCCTTTTATCAGAAAATTTGAATCTCGCTTGTTTTTATAGGAAATTCAATTCTCTACAACTTTACAGAAGAAAGTTTTTCCGAATTCCAAAGCGTAAATTGACCAAATCCACAACCAGGCGATTTTACGTGCTATAATCAAATTTTAGTCAATAAATGGGGTCCCATTACATGTTTAACATGTTTTAAACATTTATTGCAACAAAAATACTCTTCCTCCTCCTCATATACTCATATATCCCACGATCGTTGTAAAAATATCACCATTATTATATTATTAAAATATAATAATACATTTAAATGAATTATCTTATCGTAAAAAGATAAAATTTCAATTTTCAACAATTGTCACATTAAAATTTTTCTCCATCTATATCCACATAAAATCAATATTTTTCTCATCATATGAATCAATAATTAATTATTCACAAATAATATTACGAGAATCACAATATCGACAAACGTGCAGCTTCTGTGAAGAGGGGCTTTCAATAAGAATTTTTCCTTCTTGGCCGCAATTAGGTGACCAAAACTCTCCTTAGACAAAACTTTCTAGACATTGCCAATAATGTTATCTAATAATATTATTCGGATAATATGAATTATTGCTTCGATAATGAAAATCTTTGTGTAATGACAATTATTGAAACAACAAAGAATATAAAATATCAACGCGACAATTATTGAATCAATAAAATCTTTGAGCGTAATTATCGTAACCATTATTGAGTAGTGCCTTCTTTACGTAAGAATCAATAATTGGTGCAATACCGTAAAGCTTCTTGTGTTTTAACCACAGAGTATTTTAAGAAAGATAGCAGTAATAACTACATTTGTTATTTTTAAACAACTTATATTTGTCGTTTTCTTCATCCAATCGCTTTCAGTTATGGGGCCCACAAAATCTTACTGGCCGTCATTACGAATATTCCCCGACAAAGAAGAATATTCCACGACCAAACGAATATTCCCCGACAACAATGAATATTTTATAACCACTTTGCTTATTTTGAAATATTTGCGTATTTTACCCATAACTATTCACATTAATCAAATCAACCCTTACTATTTCAAAATAATAAATAGAGAAAATTAAATTTCATTAATAATAAATTGGGGTCTTACAACCTCCCTCCTTATGAAATTTCGTCCTCGAAAATTGACGACGTACTAGTGTTTGAAAAGGTGAGGATACCTCGCTTTCATTTCCGTTTTCAATTCCTGTGTCATTTCCTCTATAGCATGATTCCTCCACAAAACTTTAACTTGTGGTATGACCTTTCTTGGCGTGGGACATGCTCCTTCCTATCCAAGATCTTGATGGTACCTCCTCATACGTTAAGTCTTGGCTATATCTCGTCAAGCTCTAACTCTATAACGTGGTTCGGGTCTTTCACATATTTACAAAGTATGAGATATGTGAAACACATTATGAACACGAGACATACTGAGGTAATGCTTAGCGAATCTATAGGCTACATTTTCTACTCGGTCAAGAATTTGAAATGGACCAATAAATCGTGGATTGAGCTTTCCTCTCTTCCCAAATCTTGTAACTCCCTTCCATGGAGCAACTCGCAACAATACATGATCCCCTATACTAAATTCCACGTCCTTTCGATGAAGATCCGCATAACTCTTTTGTCGATCTTGTGCCATTTGTATCGTTGTCGAATCATTTGGATCTTTTAGAGTCATAAATCGCATCTTAACTTCGGGTCCTAACAATGTTGCTTCACCCACCTCATCCCAACATATTGGAAGCGACACTTTCGTCCATATAATGCTTCAAATGGAGCCACACCTATACTTGCACGATAAGCTGTTGTTGTAGGAGAATTCCACCAATGGTAAATACTTATCCCAAGCGCCCTTGAAGTCTAGGACACGAGTCTTAATAGATCTTCAAGAGTTTGAATAGTCCTCTCGATTGTCCGATCTGTTTTGGGGATGGTATGCCAAACTAAATCGCAAATCCGTGCCCATAGCTTTTTGCAAGCTAACCCAAAATCTTGAAGTGAATCTTGGGTCACGATCCGAAACTATGGATACTGGCATGCCATGCAACCTCACAATCTCATTCACGTACATACCAGCAAGACGTTCAAGGGAATAAGTCTCTCGTATCGGCAAGAAATGAGCAGACTTGGTTAATCTATCAACAATAACCCAAATAACATTGATGCCTTGAGAAATCGTAGGAAGACCCGTAACGAAATCCATGGTAATGTGTTCTCACTTCCATTTCGGAATCTCAAGTGGTTGCAACGGACCCTTAGGTACTAGATGCTCCGCCTTTACACTTTGACAAGTTAAACACATTGAGATAAACTTTGCAATCTCTCTCTTCATATTGTTCCAACAAAATGTATGTCGAAGATCACGATACATTTTAGTACTTCCAGGATGGATTGCAAATGGTGTATTATGTGCCTCCATCATAATCTTGTACTTCAAATCAGAGTCGTTAGGAACACAAAGTCTGGAGTGGACTCGAAGTATTCCTTCTTCATCAATTCTCGTTTCCGGAATAGCTCTTTCTTGTACTTTCTTCTTCATACGCATCGATTTTCCGGATTCGGTGGCTTGAAGCAACCTTAACTTTTTTATTAAAGTTGGCTCTCTGTCGTATACTTGACATCATCACACTCATTCCCGCGATATGATCTTCTACTCAACGCGCCGCCTACCACGTTCGCTTTTCCAGGATGGTATTGAATAGTGTGGTCGTAGTCTTTCAATAGCTCGAGCCAACGTCATTGCCAGCATGTTGAGTTCTTTTGAGTGAAGAAATATTTAAGGCTTTTATGGTCCGAATATATCTCCACTTTCTCCCCATATAGATAGTGCCTCCATATCTTTAGCAATAAAACGAACATTGCCGCTAACTCTAGATCATGAGTAGGATAATTCCTCTCATACTCTTTAAGTTGTCGCGAGGCATAGGCTATGACTTTCCCACGTTGCATGAGAACACATCCTAACCCTTTGCACGAAGCATCATTTGTAGATAACAAATCCATCCGAACCGGATGGTATTGTTAGAACAGTCTTAGAAATAAGTCTCCTCTTAAGCTCTTGGACACTCTTCTCGCATTCTTCACTCCAAACGAATTTTGTATCCTTTCGAGTTAATTTGAGTTAATAGAGTAGCGATTCGAGAAAACCCTTCCACGAATCTCCGATAATAACCAATTTAAGCCCAAAAAGCTACGACTTGATCATCGACGGTTGCTCCCAACTTTGTATTACTTCAATCTTCGCCGGATCAACAGATACTCCATGTTTCGACACCACGTGCCCAAGGAATGCTACTTCCTCAAGCCAGAACTCACATTTCTTCAACTTGGCATATAGTTTGTTTTCACGAAGCCTTTGGAGTACCAGCTTCAAATGGTGCTCATGATCTTCACGACTTTTGGAATATATGAGGATGTCATCAATAAAGACAACAACAAACTGATCTAAATATTCCTTGAATACTCGGTTCATCATATCCATGAAAGCCGCATGAGCATTAGTTAGTCCGAAAGGCATGACTAAGAATTCATAATGCCCATACCGAAGTTCAAGGCGATCTTTGGAATATCCTCGAGTTCTAATCTTGGTGATGATATCCGTAAGCTAAGATCAATTTTGAAAAGAATTGTGCCCTTGCAATTTGGTCAAACAAGTCATCAATACGAGGTAGAGGATACCTATTCTTGATGGTGACATGGTTCAATTCCCGATAGTCAATACAAAGTCGCATACTCCCGTCTTTCTTCTTTACAAATAAAAGCAGAGCACCCCAAGGAGATGTACTGGGGACGAATGAAACCGATGTCCAACAATTCTCAGTAGTTGGACCTTTAACTCCTCGAAGTTCAATAGGAGCCATTCGATATGGGATTTTAGAATTGGGCTTTGTACCGTGTTCAAGATCAATAAAGAATTCAACTTCACGTTCGGGGTAGGCAGGGAAGTTCTTCAGAAATACGTCGGGAAAGTCAATAACAATGAAATATTATTCAAATTTGATGTGTCTTTATTCAAATCCATAACATGGGCTAAAAAAGCTTGACATCCGCTTTTCAATAAACGAATAGCTTTATGATTAGATATGATGGTGATTGATTTTAATGGTTTAGTTGCTTGAATTAAATAACAACGGGTTGGTTAGGAATATGAAAACTAACAACCTTACGAAAACAATCAATTTTGACATGATGAGTAGTTAACCAATCAATCCCTAAAATCACATCAAAAACAAGTATCTTTAAAGAGATAAGGTCAACGAGGTAAGGTGATGGTGCCAACTTGAATCAAACAAGATTTATAACAAAGTGGATGTGATGAAAGTTTCTCTAAGCGGAGTTTCCACAGATAGGTCAAAGTCTAATTTCTCCGAGTCAAGTTTAAACATTGAGCACAAGCGGGAGAGATAAATGAATGAGTAAAGACCCAGATCAAGTAAGGTATAAACATCGCAAGAATTTATAAATAGCTTTACCGTGATCACCTCGTTTGGGTTCCTCGCATTTTGACCGATCCACAACAAACGCTCTTCCGGGAACCGTTGACTTTGACTTTTACGGGATGTCTTTTGAGTCACCGTCCCTCATTGAACTAGGTTTTCGCTCTGAGTACAATCTCGAGCGATATGTCCTTCCTTTCCACAATTATAGCATACCTTGAACTGTTGTGGGACGGTTTGGTCGATATGTCCCTCTTTCCGCATTTATAGCATATGACCGGTGGTCGTTCTCCTCCCTTAGAACCCGATTCTTGGCAAGACCGCTGCCGTCTTCACATGGTCGTTGTTAAATCTCCTCTTTTTAAAATCTCCTCTTGACTCGCTTCTCCTATTTTCATGGCCATGATTACCACCAAAGTGGTTACCATTTTTGTCCGTCTTTTTTTTTCTCCGCTGGTTATCGTTGTTTTGTTGACTACCATCTCCGGTATGATCCCGGTTGTGGTCCCTCGGTTGACCGTAGTACTCGTTATCTCGCTTCTAATAATTGAGCCCTTTTACAACATCCGGAATAGAGAGAAAATTTATGAGAAATGAGATCTTGACGTATCTTGGGTTTCAAACCTCTAAGAAACATCCGCGTCATCGTTCCTCATTCTCCACCAAATGAGGTGCAAAACTGGATAACTCTGCAAACTTTGCCTCGTAGTGAGACACAATCATGTTGTTCTCGCTCCAATCTAATAAACTCCACTTCCTTCATATGATTGAACACTTTCGTGAAAGTATTTGTCATTAAATAGTTCTGAAATGTCTCCAAAGCATCTTTGAGTGCGGCAGGATGGGGTACGCTTCACGAGACTCCGCCAAGTAGATCGCCTCGCCACGGAACATAAAGGTGGCGAATGGAACCTTCTGTTCTCCGTGCATCCCAAGACATCGAATATCTTGGTAATTTGCTTGACCCATGTTTCCGCCATGATCGGATCTCGGCTTTCCTTAAATTCTGGTGGTCCCAACTCTTTGAATCGCTTGGTTGTGACAACCCGTGAATTGCTATCATTTCCTCCTATATTTTGAACACGAGTCTCCTCGTCTCGATTTTGCATGAATCGCAAAAAGCTTCTAAACATCCCCTTGTTCATCATCTCGCTTTCCGGTGGTGTTGTTTTTCGCGGGAGGAACATTGTCGACTGTTGCACGTTCTCCTCGTTGGTGAGTACTGAGAGTCTCCACGGTCTCATTTCCATTGATAATATTCTCACGACATTCTCAAATCATGTCATAAAACAAGGGTTAATTAAGGAAATCAATATATCACATAATATCCCTATATCTTGACTAACTAACAAATAAGCTTAGGTAGGACACACTAGCGAAGGATTTACTCGTCTCTCCCTCCTAGTTCTATTCCCCAGATCTCACCGAGATCATATCCCTAAGCTCGATACCAATTGTGACGCCCCCAAAATAGGTATACATCACCCATTCTGAGTTGTCAATACATGGTACAGAAACAACTACAACTTTATTATTACAACATATAAACTGTGAGTTTAAATACAGATATTGTCATCTAGATAATATCCATACGCAAATAAATCCCCATCATAATTATTGATACATTATTTTACAAAATGGTGAGGACTACTAAACAACTCTCTCTAGAACCTTCATTCCATACTTACCCACTAAGTTTCGCTACATTCTCGCCTCCCGAGAGAGAAAAAATGGAACAACAAGGAAAAGGGTGAGCTCAACTAGCCCAATAAAGAATATTATGACTAAGATAATATACAACAAATTATCGTTAGTCTTCAACAGGAAAAATCTAATAGAATACAATAACAACAAGTTTTAAATCAATCTTCGATCGGAAATAATAATTCATTAGAAGAGTTAAGTAGAGAATGCAAACTACTATCTTCTATATATGAATTTAAAAGTTCATCGTCGATATTTTATCCTCGTAACATCAATCAATATATATCTCGGAATCAAATATTCATCTTTGCACTACAGTGCCAAAGATATTCATCGATTAAGTCGTGTTCATCTAAACACATGTTCATCTTTGCACTACTGGCCAAAGATATTAATCGATCGGTCATGTTCATCTCAACACTGTTCATCTTTGCACTACTGGCCAAAGATATTCATCAAGAAATCATTCATCTTTGCACTACGTGCCAAAGATATTCAAGAATATCATCATTTAGGGTGAGGATGATGAAAAATATTTTAAAGGAAATGAATCCGGTGAAACAAAAGAACAATTATTAAGGATTCAGTATTTTAAACAATCCAAGTTCAAAAATACTTCATAAGTAATCGAGTGGTGTAAAATTCAAGAATGATCAAAACATGGATATAATCAAAAGCTAGTATCCATAATTGATATTTTGACGAAAAAAGAAATTTTTCATTTTTTAAATTGAATAGTCTTTGTATTCGTGAATAGTCAGTATACATGAATAATGTCGTATACGTGAATAGTAACTCCGACACCAAAAGATAGAAATTTCACAAAAAACATCTTACGCCCACTTTGAACACCAAAGCAGAAAATTGCTTAGAACACCAAAGCAGAAAATTTAATATAATATTAATATATAAATAAATTTTCTTACGCCCACTTTGAATCCTCTAGCTTCAGCACTTTGCACATGTTTCATGAGGCCCACAAGTGTAAAAAAACGTTTTTCCTATTTTAAATATTTTAAACTTCCAAAAATCAATTATTTCGGAGCTTTGAAACTTCAATAATTCTTATTAAATAGCCCTTTTATCAGAAAATTCGAATCTCGCGAGTTTTTATAGGAAATTCAATTCTCTACAACTTTACAGAAGAAAGTTTTTCCGAATTCCAAATGTAAATTGACCGAAATCCACAAACCAAGGCGATTTTACGGTATAATCAAATTTTAGTCAATAAATGGGGTCCACCGAGCATGTTTAACATGTTTTAAACATTTATTGCAACAAAAATACTCTTCCTCCTCGTATACTCATATATCCCACGATCGTTGTAAAAATATCACCATTATTATATTATTAAAATATAATAATACATTTAAATGAATTATCTTATCGAAAAAGATAAAATTTCAATTTTCAACAATTGTCACATTAAAATTTTTCTCCATCTATATCCACGTAAAATCAATATTTTTCTCATCATATGAATCAATAATTAATTATTCACAAATAATATTACTGTAATCACAATATCGACAACCGAGGCAGCTTCTGCGAAGGAAGAGGGCTTTCAATAAGAATTTCTCCTCTTCTTGCCGCAATTAGGTGACCAAACCTCTCCTTAGACGAGAACTTTCTAGACATTGCCAATAATGTTATCTAATAATATTATTAGGATAATATGAATTATTGCTTCGATAATGAAAAAATCTTGTGTAATGACAATTATTGAAACAACAATGAATATAAAATATCAACGCAAAGAATTATTGAATCAATAAAATATTGAGCAGTAATTCATTGTAACCATTATTGAAAGTAGTGCCTTTTACGTAAGAATCAATAATTGATGCAATACTGGTAATCTTCTTGTGTTTTAACCAATTGAGTATTTTAACGAAGATAACAGAATAACTATTCTGTTATTATTTTTAAACAACTTATATTTGTCATTTTCTTCATCCAATCGCTTTTCCGTTATGGGGCCCACAAAATACTACTTGCCATACGAATATTCCCGACAATAAAGAATATTCCACGACCAAACAAATATTCTAAACAACAATGAATATTTTATAACCACTGCTTATTTTGAAATATTTGCGTATTTTACCCATAACTATTCACATTAATCAAATCAACCCTTACTATTTCAAAATAATAAATAGAGAAAATTAAATTTCATTAATAATAAGTTGGGGTCTTTACAATAGTTATCACTTTATTACGGCATTAACTCACGTTATTGATTTTTATTTTTTTCTTGTACGGTTTAGTGATTAATAAAATTTAATTTATTCTATAATTGTAGTATTATTTTCTGGAAATTAATACTATATTTAATAGTTACTATTTTTAATATTCGGGTTCTAGAATATTAATATTTTGTTAATCCTATCTTAATAGTCAGTAATATTCTGTTAATTTGTTTTACTAAAATTAATATTACTGACTTCGTTATAATATATGCTAATATATGCAACACTAAAGTACACAAATTAATGTTACTGACTTCTGCAAATACACTGTTGCATTTGTTTTACATGTTTGTTGAATATATATGTTATATATTACCTACTGCATGCATGTTACTATAATTGCATGTTTATATGTTTATAAATATTGCATGTTAATATATAGATATATAATATTTTGTTTATATATATTCTGTAATTGTAGTAGTGTTTTATGTAAACAGAAAATTGTTTGCATATTAATAGATACTATTCTATTATTATTATTAAATTCATATAACAATTTATTTTGATTGCTAAGATATATTATTGTGTTAATATATAAATATTCTGCAAAAACAAATTTGTAAATAAAATTTGTTACATCTTGTACAAACAGAAATTTGTTTCTGTCTATTGACAATAGTCTTTATTTGTATAACAGAAATGGCTTTTACAAGCACCATTCCTGCCGTGAGTATGTCTCATGGAGAAAAGCCTGAAAAGTTCAATGGAACTGATTTCAAGCGTTGGCAACAGAAAATGCTATTCTATCTCACAACATTATATTTGGCTCGGTTTCTACAAGAGGACTGTCCTACTCTTGTTGAAGGGGAAACTGACAAGGAGAAAGTGGTTGCTGTTGATGCATGGAAACATGCAATTTTCCTTGGCGAAATTATGTAATGAATGGATTAGACAATACATCGTATAATAATGTCTTTGTATAATTCAAACCGCAAAGGAACTTTGGGAATCTTTAGATAAGAAATATAAAATCGAAGATCTTGGCATGAAAAAATCATCATTTCGGAGATTTCTTGATTATAAAATGGTAGATTCCAAAGCGGTTATCACTCAAAGTTCAAGAATTACAAGTAATTCTACATGACATTCATTCGAAGGAATGTCATTAAGTGAATCATTCCAAGTTGCGCAAAGAATGATTGAGAAGCTTCCACCATCGTGGAAAGACTTCAAGAATTATCTCAAGCATAAACGCAAAGAGATGAATCTTGATGAACTGATTATGCGACTTAGGATTGAAGAGGACAATCGAGGATCTGAGAAGAAGAGTGGGAAGAATTTCATTGAAGCAAAAGCAAATGTTGTAGAACAAAGGCCAAACAACAACAAAAGACAGCGTGAAGGCAAAGAGACTTTCAAGGCCAAGAAGAAATTCAAAGGCAAATGCTTCAACTTGTGGCATTCAGGACATAAATCTAATGAATGTCGAAAGCCAAAGAAGTTGAAGAAAGAACAAAAGCCTCAAGCAAATGTGTGAATGGAAAAACTTTCGAAGATGTTTGAGATATGAATCTTTGTGCGATTATATCCGAATGTAACTTGGTAGGAAACCACAAAAAGAGTGGTGCGTGGACACTTTGGGGCTACTCGCCACATCATTCCAACAAATGGATGTTTTCTACTTACAACCAAAGAGAAAATGATGATCAACTCTTTATGGAAAACTCCTCAAGTTCAAAGGTTCAAGGACGTGGAAAAATTGTACTGAAAATGACATCTGGCAAAGAACTGACTTTGAATGAAGTGCTTCATGTACTAGATATTCGCAAGAATTTAGTTTCTGGGTCACTACTGAGCAAGAATGGCTTTAAGTTGGTGTTTGTGTCTGATAAGTTTGTATTTACAAACAATGATATGTTTGTAGGAAAGGGCTACATGAATGATGGGCTCTTTAAGATGAATGTTATGACTGTTGTACCGAAGTCTATTGATAATAATAAAATTAATTCTTCTGCTTACTTGTTAGAGTCTTCAAATATATGGTATGCTAGATTAGGACATGTTAATTATAATACTTTGCGTAGATTAATTAATTTAGAATTCTTGCCTAAATTTGATATTAATCTAAAACATAA